>RAKG01000005.1:600000-800115 GCA_009802275.1 Neurospora sp. CHS-2018a
GTGCGCGTTCGAATCGGGCTTGTCGGTTTCCTGGTTTGCTGGTTGAACAGATGGGATGTTTGCGGCAGGGTCTACTGGAGTTTCGCCCTGAGCGGCCTGCTGAGCGGCCTGCTCAGCTTCGAGAGCCTGCTGGGCCAGTAGAGCCTGTAGTTTTCTACCTTTCGGTTTCCGTTTCTTCTGGAGAACAATGTCACCTTTCGAGGCGCGTTTGCCATGCACATAGGTGCCGGTCAATCTCGCGAGGTTGTATACCGGGGCGTTGTTGCCTCGTGCACGGCGCGGAAATCGACCTGTTGAGTCAGGGACAGGCTGTTTTGCGGGCAATGAGGGGTCCGCGGGCTGTTGGGGAACCACAACAATGGCGTCTGGTTGGGCCTCTGTTATCCCTTGGCCAG
Source organism: Neurospora sp. CHS-2018a (assembly GCA_009802275.1). Classification (NCBI taxonomy): domain Eukaryota; kingdom Fungi; phylum Ascomycota; class Sordariomycetes; order Sordariales; family Sordariaceae; genus Neurospora; species Neurospora sp. CHS-2018a. The sequence continues at coordinate 600,396 of RAKG01000005.1, forward strand.
CCCCTTGTTGTTCTTGTTGCAACTGTTGGCGAGCTTGGTTTTGCTGTTCGTCCTCTAGCAAAGGGATGGCACTCTCTAGACTGGGTACGGAAATGGTATCTGGTTTGCCACTAACATCGGCATCGGAGATCTGCGACATGTCATCCGGCGAGACGGTGGTTGGCGGCGTCGAGGTCAACGAAGCCGGTGCATTTGAAGACGCCTCGATGGACGCATCGGTAGGCGCGCTCACAGCGCTCACGAAGCTCGAGTCTGAACTGAGAAGCCCCCGGGCCAGCTCAGCAATTGCCACGATTGCCGCCATTGCCGCGGTTTCGCGAGGCGACCAACGCGCCAAGTGAGTGAGCCTTGGGCTGCCGGGTTAGGTGGTAACAGAAAAAGTTACCCGACGCTACTGTTCTCCGGAAGTGGTAGTAGTTGGAGATGCGGAGCGCGGCGGGCGCGTGGCAAACTCGACCGGCTCCACGGTGAGATTGCTTGGCCCAACGGTGAGGGAGGCCCACGCAGCAAAAGGTCAACCAACTGGCGCAGATGCAGGAGCACAAGCCGACGCGGTGCAATGGCTGTCTTTTTACTCTGGGATTTGGGGCGAGGCGGTTTCGAAAGACGAGCAACAGACGGGCAAGAGAAACAAACGGTCCAACTGGTGCATAGGTAGGTTCGGAATGACAGAAGAACCGAAAATGTGATGTGTCGCTGAAGAGAGATCTGCGCGTTAAGCCAAGGGTGCAATGGCGGTTAGCAGTCGTGTTGCCGGTTGTTGTTGACGTGGGAAAATTTGAAGACGGCAATGGGGCATGGAAAAGCTGCAGTGTAAATGGTAGATATCTCGAGAATGCCGGGGGGGTATGGATGCAAATAAGTGGTGCAGAGTATATAGAGGTAGTGATGTCGCTTGATAGGTTATGTTGTTGACAATCGCATTCCCGACCGGCAGAAAAGTCAAGGAGGGGGGTTGACGGAGATGGAAACAAGTGAAGAGTGAAAAGGCTGAGCGAAAGGATGTGAGGCGCGAACGGACACGCGGAGCGAGACCCGGAGTGGTAGCGAGCGCGAAATAGGCAAGTCGAGTGGAGGAGGAGAAAGAGGGAGGGTTGGAACGTGTGAATGCCTGAGAACGCCAGGGGTAGTTTGTCACTCACCAAATAGCTGCAAAGTCCAGGTTCCAGCCAGATACCTGACAAGACACTCGAAAGGGGGGCGCGGGCAAATGCGGAAGCAGACAGCAGCGATGCGGATGGATATTCCTTGATGCTCTGGGCGTGCCTGGATTGAGACCTGGCTGGACTCTCGTCGACGGATGGACCGATGTGGTCGAGTGGTTGTGCGCGCACCGAGAATGTGTGATGGCGAGAGGGAGTGGAAATGGCGGTTGCACGGGTTGCGAGAGGGAAAAGGGGACGTTGGTTGGGACCGACAAAAGATATTTATTCGAGACTGGGGAGGCTGGGCTGGGGGCTCTTAACCCCAAGCTGTAGTAAGCTATGAGCGAGTGTTTGGACAACGGCCCGCTCCAACACACGCACAGTACTCCCAACACTCCTTTCCACCTTTTTCGTGAGAACCTGAGATGGCTTGATGCACTTGCCGTTAGGAAAGACGACGGTTCGGCGGCTTGGAGCATCTCGCAGGCGATCATCCAAGCCAGTTCCGCACTTTGGTGATCATCACTTGAAAGCCCGCCATCCCACAAAGCGACCACTACCTCGTCGTCATTCACGACCAAGTCCACAGCCATGTCCACCCCTTTCCTGCTTTGTAAATACCACAGCTTCCTACGACAGGCTGACTGACGGCCTGGGTTCCTGCCTCGGAACCGGTATACTCGACTGCAGGCATTTTGGTGCCACCCGAGGATTACATGATCCTCGGGCCTACTATGTTCACTCCTCGACCACACACGCCGCGTCCATCGTGCACTATGCTTCACTGCTTCCCCCTTCATTAAGAAACAGCCTGGTTATATGGCGTTACTAGAGCAGGAGTTAGGGCGAACTTGATATTCGCCAGTGTCAGTCCCAGATTCGAGGGCGAGATATCAGAGATAGGTGGGTAGATGCAAGCCTCAGCCCCAACGACCTAACCTTTGTGCCGAGCCGACTACTGATACGCATTAACCCAACGGAATATGCTATCGCCATTACTTGAGAGATCCAGAGCTCCACGTCGTAGTGTGGTAGTTTGGGAATTTTGGATATCGTGTGTTGATTGGCGTTGTGTCCTACCTTTCCTGTGCAGCTTGAGGCAATCACGCCCCATCTCGTCCGGTGATGGCTCTCTCGAAGGGCATCAAAGCAAAAGTTGGACAAACACGAGGTAGGGAAGTATTCCACCTCTGACTTACGATGGAACTTCGACAAGCACGACGGAAGGCGAAAAATATCTTGGATCATTTGCTCTTCAGTTTGACCGGTTGCGAGTTCGGGCTGTCCGCCACGTGGACTCTTGATACCGGGCAATGATATCAAAAAGATTCGCACCCAAGGGACCTTGATTAGAAAAATATTTTGATGGCAATTCTCCGGCTGTGTTTTAATCCCACTGATGACTCTGACAAGATCTCGGATTGTTTGCAAGGTTTGGTTGGGACATGTCATAAACCCCATTGCCAGAGTTCGGCCCCACGACATTGCCATCCCACTCTCCATGACAATCGGTCTGCGTATGATGCTACATTCAGAACTCAGGATATAGAAGCAGATTACGGTTCAAACGTGGCCAACACCTATCCCTAGGTAGGTAAAGGACGATGAGCAAAGTTCATCACGGGAATTTGGTTGGATTTGCCGATTCAATCATCTTCCAACTTCCAGTGTACTATACACGAGCCTCTGATATCATGTTCGCTACACGCGTGTATCTATCCATGTTGAAATGCTAACCAGGCGCTAAACAATTCATCGATGTCGCTGCTCTAGTCAAATGACTCAAATATGTGGTGAAATTGCGAGAGAAGAGGTCAAAGTCCATGAACGGACGGGCCACCGGAGAGACACTGGTCACTGATGGACGGGAAACCTCAAGAATACCCACAACACCAATGACAATTCGCAACTGACTTGCGAAATAACTGCAATGATAACCTAAAGTCAACATCAAGCGATAGTAAACAATCATATGCGCGGTGTTCCGCCATTAAAACACACGACTCCCTGACATACAGATAGAGGGGCACCAGCTGCCAGCAGACCAGCCACCTCCCGCACGGCTACATCCTGCATTACATAAAACCTTCCAAGATGCCTACTCCAAGCTCCGACGAAACTTTGAGTGCAAACACATCCAACTCGTTCGTCGATACCACCACTGCCGGGATTATGACGAACATATCACTGACTCCTCGAGCTTCGCTCGAATCAACCTCGACCATCACTCCTCCATCCCAACACTCTGAGGATGGCACTGGGAAGCAACAATCACAACATCATTCCAATCATCATCATGATCCTCGGTCACCACCGTGCTCCCCTCCCGGGTCACCTGATCATCATCAAATCTCGTCCTCCCACGACCAGCAAACCCAACAAGAAGACCAACAGCAGAGGATCCAAGAACAAGGCTCGGATCAAGACCCAAAACAACAACAACAATCCCAACCCCACAAACAACACCAGCGTCCAACATCACCATCATCATCGCCATCATCGTCAGCAGAAGCCAACCCCAACAACAAAGGCAAAACCGCCCTAAACGAATTCATCACCCGCTCCCGCTCCTCGACCCTCTACACGCCCTCGGACAACGAGCGGGACGAGCAGATCCGCATCGCCATTCTGAAGCGGTGTCTGGACATGGAGGAGCGGTTCCAGGTTCAGGCTGCTAGGTATTGGGATCGTTTGCAGTGAACGCCTGGGAGGTTACTGGAAGGGACTCGAAGGGGAAAGGGGAAAGGGGAGAGGGAGGGATGTGGACTGGATGTCGGTGGATGTTGGTGGATATGAAGTTGGTGATGAAGTTGGTGGTGATGATGATGGTAATGACGGGCGATGATGGTGATGCTGAAGGCGATGATGATGATTATGACGGCGTGTTCCATGATGGAGGCGAGGAGGGTACCTCTATGAAGGTTGTGTTTATGGCGTATCTTGGGATTTGGTTCAACTTACCTACGGACAGAGTGATTTGGATACCTCTAACAACTCGCGGGAGGGAGACTGGACTCTTGGCTTGAGGACCTACGAAGGAACGGAAGGGACACTCACTGGGTCTTTGACTATCTAGCAGCCAAGGTAGCTGGAACTGGAAGGGGATAGATAAACGGGGATATAACTGGATCAACTGCATGTAGGTCAGGTTCTTGACGTGTGTAACAAGCAAAGATCGCATTCTTGGGCTTCAGTTAGCAGTTCAGAGGGTGGCGAATGGTACCTAGTTTATGCTTGAAGCGAGAATAATGTGGACAGTCTCGCGATTTGTTTTGTGTTGTTGTCACCGTAGAGTACCTCAAGCGTAAATATACATACATCTTCGAATTATTGATTTCGATGCTTTCTGGTGACTGATGAAGTCACTGGCCCTCTTAATGTATAGGTTGCCCCCTTTTGTATGATATCCCACTGCCACTCCTCGGAAATTCGTTTATGAACTACATGATACGCTCTCGTTGGTACCCCAATGCAAGCTTGCTACGCTAGCAGCGACTTCTGAATACCCAGCTGCTGCTGCTGCCCATTTACTCGAGCTCGCCGGCCCGGCGCTTCCAGGCGTCGCTTAGTGGCGTGCTCCCGGTCCTTTGACTTTTCTCTCCTACAGAAGGACCTTGACCAGAACGCCGTCCGATTCCATCTCCGTCATCCTCTGCTGCTGCTTCTGGTGCTGCTCTCCCATTCGTATCCGCATCATGTGCTCGCTCACCATTCCGGATGTTCAAAAGATGACCGGTGCCGACGCCATTTGTATCTGCCATCCTCGTAGGAGAGCATTTTGACCCCAGTCCGTCAGCTAGCGCCTCAGATGCCACCCCTAGTATTCCAGGGCTGCGCTCTTTTGACGTCTCTATCCTTGCCACACCATCCAAAGCTTGCCAGTCACATCGTTCGCGGTTGTCGGCGCACCCTTGACAACCGCTGCCCGTATATTTGACACAGGGTATCTGTAGCCGCCGGCAGCGGTCACAAGGAGGGTTTATCGATGCTCCACGCTCAAGTTTCTCTACAGCTCGTATGACGGATCGGCTGGCAGCGGTATAGTATTCCAAAGCACTGGATGTCTCCCAGGACAGTCGACGCGTTGGATCTTGCGGTACCGAGTTTTCCATATGGATCGGGCCAGTACGTTGCTGAAGGGCAGCCAGTGTTCCAAGTGGCGTCGGCGTTGGTGGTGACCGGACGATAACAGCCTGCCGTAAATGCGGCTGCGAATGACTAGAGGATGCCAAAGAGGGACATGAGCCAGATTTTCCTATATCAGAAGTTTCGGCTTGCTGGGAAGCTTGAGACAGAAACTGCTGCAGTAAGTAAGCCCGAAGATCAGGATCGGGCTTCAGTTCTCTGTGGCGTGTCGGGGGCTGGTCCAACTCTGAAGAGTGCTGAAACGTGTAGCGAGCTGCAATGGCAGCTTTGCGGCCGCTTAGGTGATAGTTCAGTTGTCGTGCTTTGGCAGCTATCTCGTCAGCCTTCTGGATGATCCTGTGAACTCGGTCCTCAACTATATCTAGCGTGGCCAACTCGATTCTTTCATCCTCTTCCAACGGTTTGGGCGGAACTAGGCTGAAACGGTCCAATGCACCGGACGTGATAAGCCGCCAGTCATCCTCGGTGATTTCGACGTCAACGTTTTTCATGGAGAAGCGACAGGTCCGGCCACCACTCTTCATTGTAGTGAGATTGAACTCGCCAGGGTTAGAAGCCGCAAACTCGAGGATGTCCAGCCAGCTAGGCTTGTATGGCTGATCCAGTCCGGAAGAATTCTTGGCATAAACTGTGATTTCACCTTCAAAAAGACTCTCCATAGCTCGTAGTAGACGAGGTGCAGTGAGCTTAGCCCCTAGGTTTGCAGCAAGGCTTTCATGTCGACTGAGAACTCCTTGGATAATTTTAGCTCCGGAGCCTGTACAGCAGAGTGCTCTTCATACCTTCATAGTCGTTTATAAGGGATATGACCTCGTTGAACGCGCTGTTATCCCCACGAAGAAGTTTGAGGCTTGGTGTCTTGATTCCGGAAGCGGAAAGGTAGTTGATAGGTGTAGTATTACCTAGTGATAATCAGTAAGGCAACAGGGATTTGAAATAGAGTTTCAGGACCCAATTCATCGCGCAATCCCGTCAAGTGTTGGCTCAATGGATACTGGTCCTCTTCCAGTTACAACATACCTGACTGTGGCGGCCGTGGTTGGGGTATGCGGCCAGGGCGAGTAAGGCCGGGGATGCCGTTGTCGTCTAGGTCTCTCTTGCGCTTAGAGGGGCCGGGCCCAGGGGGAGCATCCCCCGATTTCCTGTTGTGTACGTCTGCCGGCATCTTGCGGCGTCACAGCAGGACCAAGCAAGGGAGAAACTGCTTTGACTGGACACCGTGGGTTGAGTTACTCCCTGATAGTGCGGCTTGGGTGAATGTTATATATCTTCACCGGGTTCTGTCTTGATTCGAGAACTATCCGAATCGAATTTACAGATGCTGGCCTGGCCGTAGCAGGGTAGACTCGGGGGCTGCCCCGCATAAACAGGGCAAAACTGCGGTGAACTGCTGTAGTGTAGTGTAGTGGTGCCAGGGAAATCCGGTGATGGAAGCCCAGATGCGTAGGTACAGAACTATGCGCGATGCAACCTGTTGTAGGAACCCGAACTTGCCGTGACCGTTTCGCACTGGGATAGCTGGATGTCTGATAGTCGAGGACAAATCGTGAGGTAGATGGGGATATGCTTCCCTTGTTCGGGGTTTGATAACAATCGGGAGAACGAGTAAGGGAAACTTCTAGTCAGTGGATAGAGGGGTCGAGTCGTCAAGTATCCAACGATGAAATAGTAACACCGACTTTGAGCGGCCGGAAACCAAGGCCGGTCTTATTCCTTGGGCAAGCTTGGAGTTTGGTAGGACCTTCTTCTGAGCTCCCAATCGCATCTCGTCACATGGAACCCAGCTCGATCGGATACTCTTGGCCCGGTGAGCGGATATCTCTTGCGTTCTTGGTTCAATGGCTCTCGGATGTTGCCGAGAGAAATCGAGTTTTTGTCAAAGCCCCTGGACTTCCAAGACGGCGCTTCTTAGTTCTTGGCACACATGATGACAGTCTTGGACGAAATCTCGTAGCTTTGACAAGTTCCTTCGCTGCTGCGTTGAGGGTCAAGATCGTAGGATGTAATGCCGGCTGCTGCGATGCACTTCGGTTCCGCTATGAGTTTGGCAGTTATTCCCGTTGCTCAGAACCAAGAACAGAACGATGGCAGCTGAAGTACCGAAGAAACTCGTCCAATTCGGTTTCCATGTCGGTCCGGCAATGTAGGGTTATAGCTCTGCCATTTGCTTCTACAGCCACGTACATACAGCTAAACTCAACTGGCAGACCTTGAACCCTATATTGCCGGACCGACGTGGAAACCGAATTGGACGAGTTTATACGGTATTCCCTCAGCGTCCATGTTCATTCAAAACCGCAGCCGGTGACTGATATGTTGGGTATTTAACAAGCTCCTCCAAAGAGATGAACACCTAATGCAGCTGCAGAGTAACTGGACATCGTAAGGACTTGACTTGAAGAGCAAGAAGCCAAACACCAGAACGATCATGGAACGAAAGCGCAGTGGATGAGCAGGTGGGTCGTGTCTGTGAAGCCCTTTCTACTGCATCGATATCGGTACTCATGGCACCCATTGTCTCACAGTGTCGAACGGGGTAATGGCAGCATCTGAGGAATGAAGAAAGGATGAAGAGAGATTGGAGAACAGGAAAAGGTGAAAAGGTTCAATCAAGATCGCAGTTGGACTGGAAGAGAGAACAAGTCGTCCGGGTGGTTGTTGAAGAGAACCTGAAGGGAGCTTGGGCCACTTTGCTCAATCTAGCGAGTCGCGGCTCGAGGCGGGCTAGAGACAGACTACCTACCCCCCTCCCCTATAACTAGACTACTTAACCGCTTCGGGCATGACTTCCAGGAATTTGACTTATCTTATCAATCGCTAACATCTTAGCTAGTAACTAAGGGCAAAGTCCGTTAGTTTACAATTGGTCTTTTTTGAAAATGCCTCTATAAAATCGTTAGTCACGCCTAATTGGAGGGTCACAGCAATGAATACACTTGCGCCAAATGCATCCTCTCGAAACTACAATTTAAAGTACTATAGAACTACCTAAGCGTTCTCACTTTCTAATAATAGGACGGAATGAATTAGCTTTTTTGTCCTGGTAGTAGACATTACTGTTTGCTTAGTGCATCGTGATTTGAAATTGCACGAACCAAGATAGGGTCAGTTAATTGGTTCACTACCCTAAAGACGGTGCTACCATCATTAGAGATTTGCACTCCAGCGTTAAGGTTGCCCCTAACGTTCATTTCTGCTTGCGCAAGTGCAGTTCTGACATTTGCACTTTTTTTGTACGGCGCCAAAAAGTGGGAAGGCATTGCCCGAAAAGGTTAAGTAATCTGGATACGTATAGGGGAGGGGGGTAGTCTGTCTCTAGCCCGCCTCTCGCGGCTCCCGTCGTCGCCAGTCCGGGGAATTCTGGGACCCACACTACCCGCACCCGCTTACATCCGGATGGCAGCCCACAGCGGGGTGCTTGGCAAAGCACAGCTGTGGAAGAAACTCAGCAGCAGCGACGGGAACGAGACTGGAAGCAGCAAGGCGTCACTCCAGCGGATGCAGACGCCAAAACGCGACTGACCCAGACTGACCAACCCCACGATATCGCAACACCTTTGGACGACCATAGCGCCAGCCTGACGAACGACAATCGCCAGCACCGAACGACACCCCCAGCATCACAACCTAAACACACTCGACAATCCCCAAACGATTCGGTCTTGACCACTTCCTCTCCTTCACCCTATCCGCCAGCGCAATACACGGCGCATACCCAAGTCAACTTGACAAACAAACAAAACAATGGCCGACAGAGGGAATAGGGGCGGCCGTGGTGGTGGCGGCTACCGGGGCGGTCGCGGAGGAAACCGTGGAGGAGCAGGTGGTTCCGGCTCCGGCGCCGGCGGTGGCCAGGGAGGTGGTGGTGGTGCTCAGGGCGGTGACCGCGGCGAGCGCCCCAAGAAGGAAAACATTCTCGACCTCAAGAAGTACATGGACCAGCGCATTACTGTCAAGTTCAACGGTGGACGTGAAGGTACGTCATGTCATGGCTTCTTCCGGGTCCTCTCAACAAGCTCCCTACAAGCTCCCTACAAGCCACAGCCTTGTTTGTTGTCTGTCCTTCTGCTGACACTAGACCCCTTCTTGTCTTCTTCGACACACAGTTACCGGTACACTCAAGGGTTACGATGCGCTTATGAACTTGGTCCTGGATGACGTGCAGGAAGCTGTTAGAGGTAAGTTGTTGTTGCCCCCCTGCTCTGCCAGCGCATTTCGTTCTCTTTGGTCCGAGTTGGTCCTAACCCACGCACCTATAACAGACGAAGAAGGCAACGAAACCACCCGTCCCCTTGGCCTTGTTGTCGCGCGCGGCACGCTCCTCGTGGTGATCAGCCCCGTCGACGGAAGCGAGGTGATTGCCAACCCCTTTGCGCAGCAGGAGGAGGAAGCTTGAGCAGAGGAGGAAATCCTCGTACGGAGACAGAATCTGCACCATCTTCATATAACATCACACCAACCTACGAAATCTGAACGCCATCCGTCACTCTCGCAAACCGACTGATAACGGAAACGGACGAGATAACGACTTGACGAAGGAAAAGGAGGAGAGGAAAGGAAGCGAACCCCCGGGCAGAATCCTGGTACGTTGACAGGACTCGGGCATTATGGAATGATATGCGCCCCTTTCAAAGATAGGACGATGCGGTAAGAGAGAAATATGTTGATTTGGGTGATCCGACACCCAATGGCGAGCATGGAGGAGCTCAAATCGGCCCCAACAATGAAGGATACCCACCAGGGGACTGTAAGACGGGGAGGTACATGGGAAAAAAAGAAGCCATACAGATTTGCCCGCCGGCTACCCGAAATCTATGGTGGATGTTAACCCACCAACGTTATTAATGAGCGAGAGGAGCACCGAGAAATCAAGTGAGAAGGCAGCACCTGCCCGCTTAAAAGTGTCCCTTAGCTTCAGGAACCGTCTAGCAGCCGTGAATCTCCTCATCAAGCATCTCCGAGTGGAATCAGGAACGCTTGGGCAGATGACGAATAGTTCGGCCTACTCGCCGGTTACTCGTCAGGACTAGAATCGTCTTCTTCCCCTTAGCCAAGAGTCTGAGACGATTCTAGTTCAGACGAGTAGGTGGGAAGCTTTGGGTCATTCTTTGTGGCCCGCTTGCAGCCAGCCAACCGACTCTTTTACTCTTTCAGAAAAGAGTGTTCTCAAGAGGGGCAAGGGAAAGTCGGTTGGCTGGCTGTAAGCGGCCTGGTCCAAGCTTGCCCACCTAACCGACGAGTACCACATATGTATGCCAGTCGTTTTCAGACCACATCCCGCTCTGGCTTGGAAATGGGCACTTTTTATGAGTTTGTTTTCTAGTTCGCTGTCTAATATGATCTGCTCATCGCTTTAACCACTATCCATCTCTTAAGTCACATTTCCCCTTCTCCTCAATCCATCCTCTTCGCTTCCCTGGTAGGTCAAGCTCGCTTTGGTCGGGCTGCTACATCCAATATTGTCGTTCAGTCTTCACTTGTGCTTCGGTCCAAATCTTGGCCGTGGCCAAGGCCGTGGCCGAACACGTGGAGCCCTTGGCGGAAAGAGCAAGTTGGAAGACTCTGGATGCTAGATGGTAGCCCCCGTCGTGCTCGGTTTACTTTCCTTTCCAAGCTCGCCATACGCACGATCCAACATCTGTCGTATACTCCTGTAGCTGACCACGAAAACCGTGGCATTGTCGCGACTGGTGAGCAAGATCTGTTCTTCGGAGCTGGCGTCGAGCTTGCTCAAGCAACTGAGGTAGTGATTCGTGTCGAGCCGAGCCTTTCCGTCGGCATCCACTTGGTGGAAGACATAATCCCTGAATAGTTTTAGGAGGAGGCGCTCTCCGGTTTCCGACCAGTTGTGCACCCCACAAGAATCACCGCGCTCATTAACAACAGATAGTTTGAACATGAGGCGGGCAATCCTGCCATTCTCCAACTCCCTCATAAGATGAAATTCCTTTTCATCGGACTCCTGCATGACAAAATTGGCGAAGTTGGCGAGGTGTGTTGTCATTCCGCCAAGAAGGGTCTCGACCGTCTTGGTTTCCCCTGGAGCAGAAGGCTTGATGAGCCATTCCAGCACTCCCTTCAACTGTGTCGAATAGCGCGGCGCCATGGTAGCCAGAGCAGCATCAATGTTGTTGAAATTGAGCGTCGGGGTGTTCGTGGCCAGGGCAAGAATGATTCTACCAAACTTGACAAAATCCTCTTGTTGCAGCTCCTCAATCGTTTTGCGGTTGGGACTGTCATGATGTAGTACATCGAGGATTGAGCACGCCGCAAGCCGAATGCGGTTGTTTTCCCAGATGATCTTGCTCAACTCCAGACAGCGGGCGGCCAACTTGGCATTGTGGATAGCCAACAGCGCGTTTGCTATTTGGCACACATAGCTCCATAAAACGTTTTCAGGAATCTTGTTCGTATTCCGTAATCTGTTGTGGCCGTTGTTTGGTGGAAAATGATGGTCGTAGAGTGTTTCCGAAAGAGGGTGAAAGTCATAAACGAAGATCAGAGAGCTGTCGCCAAAGAATTCGGTAGTAAATGCTTCGTGTACGGTGACGATATTTGCGTTGATCACCTTTTTCCACTCCTTGGTAACGTTGAGAATGGCCTTTTCGTTGGTCAAGCGGTAACCTACCAGAGCCAAGTTAGTGAAGTGTTGTTCGCAGAGCCATACACTGGGCAGTTCATTACCTTCGATACGTCTCAAGGCGAAGTGTCTCCCATTCTTGTTGTTCTGTGCTTTGTACATCCAACTAGGATAGCCAAAGCAAGTGGAGTTCCTCGTAGCCTTTGTATCGAGAGGGAAGAGCGAGTGCCAGCGATCAAGATTAGGAAGCCCGGAATCTAAGGCGGTTAGTGCCCGATCACCATTAAAGAGGTTGTGGACTCACTTGGTAGTAATTGCTGCATATGGAACAGCTTTTTCTGCAAGTTTTCTCGCCTATCCTTCGGAATGAAGAAGTCGTACGTAGTTCGCTGATAAGGTTGAAGGCTTGGACGATACAGCTCGGATGGTGGTTGGTAGAGATGGTAGTTAGGTGGATGGACAAGCCCATTTCCAAAACCCGCGGGCTGATATAATCCTCCCCCCGCACCAGCCAAATTGTTTGGGTCGTTTGCGTATGGGTTGTATTGGCCCGTGGGCGGCATAGTTTGACCCAGTGAACTTATCGAAAAGGGGTCGCTGTAAAGACCACCGTCCTGAGTGACGTTTTGTGCCCCATTCTGCGATATCTGCCGACGACTGTGAGCAAAGGCCATCTGCCAACATTCGACATATAACTTACCGTGTTGCCGACATCGTAGTTTTGCGGGGTGAACTCTCTAATAGCCGCTGGATTGAATATGGTCGAATCACTCGGTTGTTGTAGAGTCGGCGTGGATGCTATGGCCGAGTTAGACATTGCTTGATCATCCATGTAGGCCTCAGAACCGCCATGGGACACTTACTGCCAACTCCCCTTGGGGTGAATGGGGCAGCACTCGCAGCTTGGGAGGAAAAAGTGGACTTCTTTCCAGCTGGTTGCTGCTGGTTAGCTGGCGTAAAGGATGGGGATTCGACATTGAAGACTCTTCGATTAGAGTTGCTATCGCAAAAGTCAGAAACAAACAAGGCACACCGACAAAAGGAAGACCCCAGAAAAGCATATCCTCTCCATGACGTTGGAATCCCGTTCCTCAACCCAGGCGAATAACTCTCCGCTAACACAGCATGCAGATGTAAACAGAGTTGGGATAAGACTTACAGGTCGGTCTGTGAGCCGGATGCCTTGTTCTGGTCATGGTTGAAGGTACATCCAGAATCCTCCCATCGGCAATGTCCGTAGATAACAACATTGCGGCAGAGTGTTTCCTTGGTGTCTTCGGGAGCAAACCAGTTAGCGGGACACGCCTGACGGGCTGCGATAGAACGACGACCGAGACCCGGACTACGTTGAGGACATACCGCGGTTCTTTGCACGCGGCGACCCGACCTGCCTTCGGAGATCGCCCGAATTATATCGCGTTGCGGCCATGGTGTAGACGGGCTATTTATTGTATTGGACTAGCAAAAGGGATGAACGAGCCCGAGACCGGTTTTACAACGCCTGCAGCAGAGCAGCTTAGCAAAAGCATCCATCTAGCGAGCACGGAGAGGTGGATATACTTCTTCACCCTCACGGATCTCTCCCATATTTCGGACAAGCCGACACCCATAGGGAACGGCGAAGGCGCCGGCGCAAAGTTGTGTGGTAGCAAGCGGTAGCAGCGGAAAGCTCGAGATTTCGGGTTTTAGGTCGACGATACGCTGACGAGGTTGGCGATGGACAGGGACGTATATAATCGGATGGCACGCGATGGGCCAGTTGGAGATGCGCCACTCGCGGAGGGACAAAGGAGATTGCTGGTTGGCAGACGTCGTATGCAATCCAACTTTGAGGATGAGGGAGGTCCGGTTGGCGGCGCCGACTTGACGAATCGAGTCCAAGGGGGTACGATTCGGATGGTTTTGCGAGTACAATCCGCACTACAGCACGTTGCGGAGCAAAGACGGCGATGCGTGACCGTGACGACGGGAACCTGAGCTGCTGCCCTCGAGTGCCCACTCACCTCTCCAGCATCAGCGAAGAAAGCTCTGAGGAACTGGAACGCGGCGCGGGCTGGCGGGCAGGCGGGCTGCGGACAGGGCACGGCAGCCGGGCCCAGACATCAGACAGGGGAACTCGCACCCGGTCGCATCGAGTGTGCCATCGCTCCCACCCCACCACTCCCACCTTGGCGACCCTGCAAGTGTTTCCACCAGGTTGCCTGCCCTCAGTTCCACTCGGCTCCCCCATTCCCGACCGCTAAGAGGAAGGTTCCACCGCCGACAGCTGCCGATATGCGACTATCAGATCTGTGCATGATTGATTATGGACCTGCGTTAGACATATAACCGAGGCCGCTGACCTCATCTAACTGACGTGGTGTCTTCACGCTTCAGCTCAACGCAGACATACATATGTATAGGGATCGATCTGAAATTTCTGAACGTAGAAAATTTCAGAAATTTCTGAAAATTTCATGCAAAAATGAATATTTTTTCCATCTTTTCAGGCCACGTAACTGAAATATAGGTATTTTGGGGTCTCAACTAGCCACCCAGAGTCGTAAGAAATCGCTAATTTTAGTAACAATCGTAATTTTACTAGTTTTTATTAGAAATCCCATTTTTACGTATATAAATGCAAATCTATAATTTTAATGACTATTTTAATTAGTAATGCCCTCCTCCTGCTTACTCCGCTTCGTTGCGTTACATCTAATCGTCTGCGTACATATAGTCATATAACTACTCCTCGATTTGCAATAACAACTCGTCTCTTTATATAGGAGATAGCCTAGTAAAGGACTAGTCCAAGTTTCTAAGCTTACAACCGTTCATATAAACGAAAGTAGCCATATCTATTTTATTACTAATTAATCGGTTACGGCGGAGACTTTCTAGAAAATTTATAGTAGAGAAGGCTCGCTTATAAAGCACACTATTAACTAGGGTATTGAATACCCGTATAGCCAGCGGTATAATGAGAGAACAGTTATCTTATGCCATAGTCCACTACAATTTAGGGTCGAGGTTATTATAGTTCTAGAGACTACCGTCCGGATTATAAATACCCTTACGCCTTTTAAAAGTAAAGAAGTTAGCGATAACTTATTCGTCTATTACGTTATTAAATATATAAATATACTCCTTTAGGAAAGATAACGCTACGCCAATAGTATTCTAAATAGGAGGTTAAATAGCTTCGAATTTCGCTACTATAGTAGATAAGTATAAAAGGAAGCCCAATTAATTAATAGGAGTTAATTATTTAGTCCTCCTCAATACGTAGAGGCGCTCTAACTCCTACTAATCCGCAGCAGTAAGGGAGTAACGGAGACGTAACTACTCCTCCTAGACTTTAACCTAGCGTAAGATAATATAACCAACGTACGCTTTATTAGCTTCTAATATCAATTATACCTTATAAAATAGTGCCAAAAAGCGTTTAAAAACGTTAAAAATATACTAAAACTATACGTTCTCAATAATCTCTATTATTTATATAAATCGTATAGGGTTCGCGCCGGTATCGTTATCGCTAGCAACGGTAACGACGCGGAGTACTTCCTAATACTAACCAAAGAAGCGGGCATCCTTTACGAAAACTTATAGAGCGGCTTGTACGCGTTTAATCGAAATAACGGATCTATACTATAACCCCCAATAGGTAATTATACTAATTTAATTAATTAATAATATAAATAAAATATTTAAAAGGTAACTTACTTTACTAAAAGCGCTACGACCTTACTATAGCATATAATCATTAACGCACGCAACCGCGAGAGCTATAATTTAAAGGCGCGGAAGTAATTAACAACGACGGTAACCTATTAAATTAGCGATTTAAATAGCGGCAAACTAAATAAGTCCTTTATTAATAATTAAAAGGAATAGGAATTATATAAAATAGCAAAACTAAATTTAAAGCAATCATTAAACAACTCTTAAATCGTACGTCGGGTACTATTATAAGTATCGGTAATAAACGAATTAATTTTAATTAGTCTAACGACTATTTTATTATAGACGTTAGAAACGATACCGGCGAGGTTTACTACGGTATATTCTATTAAACCAATATCTTTATTATACTAAAACTAGGATTATCCCTTTAGAAGCAAAAAAAAAATATTGAAGATACGCCAGCTAGCGTAATTATTAAATTCGTTAAAAAATACGTTAATATACATATAGTTAGCGATATACCGTTCGATAATCTACCGCTTCATCCTAATATAAATAAAGGGAAGCTAGTAATTAATTAGCTTAACCGCGTTAGGAGGGGTATAAACTAGTACTAAAGTATAGAGGAAGGCCCTTATTAAAAACGATTCAAATATAACGAACGGGCGGCCATTAAGAAGGAGGGCTTCAGCCGTATATTGGTCGATCTTATTCTTCTAGGCACCATTAAGGGTAATAACGTACTATTATATATCTTTACGTTCTTTAAATTACTAGTTAATACGAATAATTTAATACTCCGCGTAGTTATTAAAGTATTATCGTATTCGAATAACGTTTATTATATTACGCCAATTGTAGTAACGGCATATTGCTTATTGAGTCTATCGCCCGGGGATGTCTACGACGGTAAATTCTCTAAATATAGCCTTATTCTAAGGGTTACGAGCTGGAGGCATTGTAAAAGAGGGTAATGCGATGCTAAGAAGCTTATCGATAATTATAAAGGTATAAAGATGGGTGTATTAAGAAGGGGAAAGAGTATAGGGGCACGGACTCGTATACGGTCCTAGAAATTTCAGAAATTTCTGAAATTTGAAAATTTCAGAAAAAATAGGTCATTTTCAGAATGGATCGATCCCTACATATGTAGGTCGCTACTGTACACCATCAAGGTTCACCATTCGACCTCTTCCTCCTTGGTCCAGGTCCCGCTTCTTCTTTTGTTCTCTCTCCTTCTTTCTCTCTCCCGCTCCTTTATTCCTTAATCGATATCGACTCAATTTGCAGTCGCGATCACGACCCGAGCTACACGTGTCCAGTAGCTTTCCCGACAATCGAGCATCAAGCATTACACCGTGACCGAGGCCAGCTTGCTTGAACTCTGCTCCGTTTGATGCGCAGTCGAGAAACCAACTGATTACCAAACGACACAATTCGTCCACGATCTAACAAGTGACGTTTTAATATTCTAATCACACTCCAGCTATCTACGCGACCGCCGAACTACACACAATGGCGGGCGACAGTGCGTTGGACATCGGCCAGCTCTCCCCGGAACAACAGCAGGCCTTGCAGCAATATACAGATGTTACCGGGCAGGAGACCACAGATGCTATCCCGTTGCTTGAACGGTCGCAGTGGAATGTACAGGTAAATACCGACTGGATCCCCTGGCTTTTCGACGCCTGCATGCACGCGCTGGGACTAACATCTAGAGCAGATAGCAATAGCCAAGTTCTTCGACGGCGAAGGACCCGACCTGGTTGCCGAAGCCCAAGCAGCACAAAACGAGGTTCCTAGGGTTGCGGGTAGGCATGAGACATTACACGAAACCGTCTGGTCGGATATCGCGCATCAGCATGGACTACACCGCGCGAATCGAACGCCACCCGCTCCGCGTGTGGTGCCCCCGAGGCCCGTCACGTACCAAGCCCCTTCGCTGATTTCGTTCCTCCTGTCGCCTTTTCGGATGGTCTTGCGGGTCTTTGCCAGTCTGTTTCGCCCTATACTCTACATACTGTCCTTTATTCCGCAGTCTCTGCGGCCACATGCTCTCACATCGTCACTCCGGAAGTCCCGGCGAAGCTTGCTTCCTAAAGAGACGGCTGGGCGATTCAGACGGGAATTTGAGGAGTATTATGGCACGCATGATCTGACCTTCTTTGACGGCGGACATGCCCAAGCTTTGGACACCGCAAAGAAAGATCTCAAGTTCTTGTTGACGATACTGATTTCACCAGAACACGACGATACCGACTCATTCATCAAAGATACGCTCCTCGACCCCGAGGTCGTGGCCTTCATCAACGATCCCGCCAATAACATCATAGTATGGGGAGGAAATGTGCTGGACTCTGAAGCTTATCAAGTTTCCATGGAGTACATGTGCACCAAGTTTCCGTTTTCATGCTTGGTGTGCCTGACGCCGAAAGAGGGAAGCACGCGGATGGGAATCGTGAAGCGTATCGCAGGGCCTGTTTCCCCGTCCGTCTTCATTGCCGGTATCCGGGGAGCGATTGAAAAGTACGCGCCTGATCTTGACAGTGTGCGCGCCGAGCGCGCGGCACAGGATATGGCCCGTAACTTGCGATCTGAGCAGGATTCGGCTTATGAACGGTCGCTTGCTATTGACAGAGAACGCGCACGGCAACGGCGGGAGGCAGCAGCTGCTGCTGCCGAGGCAGAGAGGCGCGCACGAGAAGACGCTGAGGCAGCGGAGCGAAAGGAAAAGCTACGCCAGCAGTGGAGAAGGTGGCGTGCTACGACTATTGCCCCCGAGCCTGATGTCTCGGTGAAGGATGCGGTCCGTCTGGCGCTTAATATGTCGCAGTCGTCCGGAAGGGGGAGAGTCACTCGGAAGTTTGCCTCTGACGCGTCACTGGAGGATGTCTATGCATTTGTCGAATGCTATGACTTGCTCTATCCTGAGAACGATGAGGAGAAGGGAGATGTGGAGGAGAGCATGGAGAAGCCTGAAAACTACGAGCACAAGTACGCGTTTCGGATTGCTTCCGTAATGCCAAGGGAGGTTTTTGAACCTACCGTGTCGGTTACTATCGCCCAAAAAATGGGCAGAGGAGGCAACTTGATCGTGGAGGATCTTGTTGAAGAGGAAGAGGAGGAGTGACAGCCGGATACTCGGGCTGAGAGCTTGCGGCATCTTTGTTGGCCAAGCTTTGTAAAGTAATCTGCATAAATACTGTTAGGAGCCTAGGGCCTTATCTTTGCTTAGAGGTCTTGAACATTCGGCCACAAAGCGGAGGACTTTTAGATATGTAATCCACTGCCTTGACTTACGTGACCGAGGCCCGGGGTGCTCTTGTGTGATCCAGTGCAAGGCTAGATAGAATTTCCAAGCCTGGAAAATCATACCGCAACGCATCAGAGGCAGCCGGGCATGCTCAACCTTGTTGTTTTCTGGTCAGTCGCGCCTCGTTGCGCACTTGAAGGTGAGGTTCAAACAGTCTTGAATTACAAGCAGCCAAGATCAAAGGACCCTCCCTGTCTCCATCACAGACGCAGCCCACTTGTACCGGTACCTACTGGATGGGCGATGAAAAGCGCTGTCATAGGTACCGAGTACCTCGCCTATTACTCCGGATCGACAACAGATTGACAGCTCACACAGCTCACTGACACGACATTCTTCATTTGATACAACTGCAAAGCGGACACCAATACTAGGTATACAAGTCTCCAGTTCCACCTTACCGACAACACCATAACGGCTCTGGGGGAGGTCTACTCAGGCGATGAAAATTCCAAGAGCTTGGTTAGCAGGCACGGCAGGCAGCAGCCTCTGGCTGCCTATGACAGTACGACGTCGGGGTTGGATTCAACTGCACTTTGACCATGTGAATACATCAATGGCTTTTAACGCCGACATATCCATACACCTCTGCAGTCTAACCTCGAGGTATCCGAAAACGCGTAATGACAGGATCTGGTAATCTACCTCTACCGTCCACTAACAGTCCAAGCTGTTATTGGACCCTTGACCCCTCCCAGCTGCAGATAGTAGCCGCGCGTTGTCATTGTAAACTTTCGGTTTCCTTGTGATCCCCTGACCCTCGTCACCGCGTGGAGGCACTGTTCCTTGCCGTCTCCTCAACTCCCGTCTGGTCCGCTCTCTCTGTTGGTCGCAACAATCCCCTGCCTTGTCTTACTCACCTGCCTGGCTGGGAACCCAGCAGTTGCATCTGCTTCGATAGTTCACCACGGAATTCATTCAGTTGCGCGCCCGTCGGAACTTTTGTTCTCCTGCGCACATACTTCTCGACGACTTTATAAGTTTAGCGACCAAGCCGACACCGACTTGTCTCTCCGCGCCGCGCCCGCCCCCGTTACTCACAGACACGAGACATACATTACCGCGGTTCAGAACCCTCAACTTCAACGCCCTCACTCTATACCCGAGGCCCAGCCCTAGCCTGGGCGCGATCATGACAAGCAAGATGAAGAACTTCAGCATGAACAAGGTGCTGAGCAGCATCAAGAAGAAGCCAACATTCTCAAATGGTAAGCGCTGATCAGATTGCGCTCTCCGCGCTTACGTCCCGTCTTCGTGTTCGCGGTCGGTTTGCGACTATCACCGCGAGGGCAAAAGCAACCTGACTTTCCCCTTATCTTACGTTCTGAAGCTTATCTCCCTTTATAGCAGGAAGTGGAAGTGGAAGCGGGAGTGGAAACGGAAATGCCGACGACGCGACACCCGATCCGACTGGTGATGGCCCTGAGGCGACGGCAGCCCGTTGTGTGGTAGGCTGCAGTGCTCCATCACCCCATGAAATACGCCTGCCTTCCAGAAAGCTCAAGCCGCTGACTTGGGTCGTTTACATTGATAGAAACAATTCTGCACGTCCGATAGCGGCAATTCGGTACGTTTGTTCTAGTCGCATTGTCAGTCGCAATTCCAACAGCATGTCCAGGTGGGGAGAGAGGACCAGGAGCTCCAAGAGCTACAGATCCGATCTACCCCCGGCCCCGGCTCCTACACGCACACATACAGCCGCACATGTCAAGGGTCAACTTCTAATATGAAACAGGGTGATGAAGTCGCTTTCCTACCATCGATCGTCGAGGCGGCCGAGTCTTCGCCGGCCGCCGCCGCAGAATGCGCCCGCTTGATCCGGAAATACCTACAACGCGACTACTGGACTAAACCCTCATTGCAATACAACGCCATCATGCTCATACGAATCCTTGCCGACAATCCGGGTGCGACCTTCACGCGAAACATGGATAAGAAGTTTGTCGATACCACCAAGGAGCTGCTCAGGTCAGGGAAGGATGGCAATGTTCGACAGATGCTCATGGAGACACTGGACGCCTTCGAAAACACAAAGGGCTACGATGAAAACCTGCAATTGCTTATCGAAATGTGGAAAAAGGAGAAGGAAAAGGCATACAGGGTCTACGGCGTAAGTCCCCCATTCACGGACACTCGGTAGCAAGCACAAAGTGATACCAAGAACAGCCGAGGTGCTAACACAACCACGCCCTCTCAGCACCGCTTTTCACCACCCCCACCCCAACAGTACAGTCCCTACCTATCACACCAGCAGTCGCTACCCAACCAGCAGGAATACTTCCAACGCACTCACCACACCTCCCGACTTCCCGACCCCGTCGAACTCGCCAACCGCCTCGAAGAAGCCCGCACATCCGCCAAGCTTCTCGAGCAAGTAGTCGCCTGCACGCCTCCATCAGAAATCCTCTCCAACGACCTGATCAAGGAATTCGCGGACCGTTGCACGAGCGCCTCGCGCAGCATCCAGGAGTACATGTCCGCGACCGACCCGGCGCCCGACAACGACACGATGGAGAGCCTGATCGACACCAACGAGCAGCTGCAGCAGTCGCTCAACCACCACCAGCGCGCGGTGCTCAACGCCAAGAAGCAGCTAGGCCTGGGCTCACCAGGTTCCGAGAGCGTAAGCAGGCCGGGCTCGGTTGCGCCGGGAGTGAACGAGCAGAGCCGGCCTCCTCCGGCGGCGGCGGGCACGAGTAATAGTAGGAACGAAGGCGTCCAGGACTGGTTGGCAAGTAGTAGCGCGGCTGCGGGTGCAAGCGGAAGCGGAAGCGGAAGCGGCAGTGGCCAGGGCGCCGGTGCCAGCAGCAGTAGGGGGAAAGGCAAGGCGGCAGCTAGCTCGTCTGATGATAACTGGGGTTTGAGCGACTACAGATACGAGCCCATTTCTGCGTCCGGAGCTGCAGTTGCTGCTGGATTTTCCTCCTCCTCTGCCGCCGCCGGCGCTGCAGCGGGGCCTTCTCGTCACGATACGGCGTTCCGCGACGAGGAGGACCCGTTCAGGGATCCGGTCCAGCCTGATTCCTCGGCGTCTTCGATTCGGCGAGTACAACCGTCGACGTTGAACGCGACGAATGTGGGAAACAATGACGAGAGGTTGTCGTTTGAGCCATATCACCCTGGATTCGGCGGTGGTAGTGGCAACAACAATAGCACGAGCGCCGGGAAAAGCAACAATGACAACTACAGCTACAACCCATCGTCGGCGTACGATTACAGAGGAAGTGGTGGAGGCTCGGGGACAGGCGCTGGCGCTGGGAATGCAAGCAGTTCGATACCAGAACCTGTCACGCCCGTTAGTGACGACGGGTTGTACGGTAGCGGGGATGTGCATCGCTCGACCGGGGTCCAGAGATGAGATTCAACGGTACTAGGGCCGGCGAATGAATAGATGATGATAGCTACCCTTTCCTCTACCCGTCGTCATCGATAGGCTGGGATCTTGAGGAAAAGCTAGGACAAGTTGGGAACAGGACGCGGCTCCGGGAGGAGAGTACCAGAACGAGGGAACGTGGTGACGAGCTGGGTTAGGTTCTTATTATTCAGATCTGTTCAATCAACCAATCCTTACGAGGACTATACTGCGCTCTTCGTCTCTCGCTACATCTACACCCCTCGCATTGTCGACTCATACCCTTCTTCCTGTCTTGCTCCATCCTGTCGATCTGGTTTCATCTACTGCCAAGAATTGCCTGCCTATCGGGACCCGAACGCAAGTTTCAGATCATCGGCCTCGATCCTCCCGGGTCTTGAACCCTGAAACTTGGGAAGAGTTGATTTGTGTCGAGTGTTTGCTGGGTCCACGACAGCATGACGCCTGAAGCTGCTCCTTCTGCTGCGGGGCAGCAGGAATTAAAGCAGCAAGAGCGCTAGGATTTGCGGACGAGTTGTAAGCAACCCAACGTTGCTGTTCTTGCATGAACGCATCGTGTTTGTCCGTTGGGCTGTCGATAAAGTTGCCGAATGGCCGAGCGAGGACGAGACCCCCTTTTCTCGGCGCATTTGTGGTGCGTAGGGAGGGGAATTCGATGTCCGAATCTGGTCGGTATACTCTCGTGTGGTGACACGAGCTCGCTTGTAGGCGAGGATATGGCACGAGAATACGCTTGTTTGCTTTCCTTGGCTCTTTCAGTCTCCCATTTTCCTTTTTCTCGAGTCGTTTTTTCGACCTCGCCCTCTACCCTCTGGCTTTTGCTCTTGTATTTGCAGGCAGACGGAGGAAGCAACACGTCACATCAAGTGGTCTCGTTGAACCACTCGTCCCTTTTCATCACACGTACCTGGTCCGATTATGTACATGAGTCGGTCGATAAAAGGAATCCGGTGATACCACAATACCCCTAGTTTGCTTGTTAGCGCTCGGTTTTTGAGATTTACCTCTATACCCTGTCCTAGCAAAGAGCTGTTTGCCTTGTACAGGTACGAATGTAGATGAAAGTCAGATTCGGCTGCGTTCAAGGCGCGGCATTCGGACTACCACCCAGGGATTGGGCATGTGCAATGCGATCATCCGCTGTCCTCATCCTCATCCTCACGGCGTTCTTTTTCCATGTCAAGCGCATCCCATTTCGGCACATCTCCCCTGTCGACATGTCCCAAAGCCCCGTAACTTTATCTTTGCTTCTCGTAAATGGCTTGATGCTTCCACGAGCGCCACTGCATTTGTGCTTGGTGACTTGAAGTCGTCCTCAATTCTTGTCCTCCCATTTGAAGTATCGTCTAATTGCCGTAGTAGTGTCGTTTGGGAGGCCCGCTGAAGCTGAGCCATTTGGCAGAACGGCAGAATCCCCGGGGACCAACAACTTGGGCGCAGACGAAGCAAGGAGATACTGAGACACTGCACACCACTGCGAAGCACAGAAGACGGCCTTTTCCTTGTCCAGTCAGCGTTGTCGGGCACCACGTCCACATGCTTCTTTCACCAGCTCTCTGAACAAGCGGAGAGAGGACCACGGAAGTGATGTGAAACTGTGATGAAGTCCCCGAAGAGCTCTCGTCGACCAATGATTCAGCTTGGTGTGGGGGCCGGATGAAGGAGTGTGGTGAACTGTACGTGAGTGTCCTGAGTGTCTACCTACCTGGGGTCGATCGAATCGATCTGAGTATCCTAGCCTCGATCCCCATGATCCAGAGAGTTCTTCGAAGATCGGACGAACCACGAGCGCCTCCGCCATAGCAATAGCGTCGTACTAGGTCAAATTGAGCGATAACCGAAGGATCGTGGCTTTGCAGTAGTCGAAGGGGTCATCTCGCCAAGGGTCCCGATGAAGTCGCATGTCTCATGGATCAAACAATCCGGTTCTTCTCCGCATATGCTTTTTGTCGCTCCACAAGAATTCGATGTTTGGCGATACCTGCCAACACGGCACATTTGAGCAACGTGATAAGTTGTGCCCAGCAACCAGCGAGACAGCAGGTTACCCCTCGGGGTTATGGTAGCTCGCCAGTTGTCTTTGGGGAGTGCTTCGTCCCGGATTCTCAGCCGCCCGAATCCATCCGCCAGGCGACACGTATGGAAATTGATGATTCCCGCAACGCTACGATACTGGACGCCGAGGAAAGAGGCTTGTCTTGTTATGACTGGGCTCGTAAGTCTGGAGGATCGCCTCCGAGACATGTTGGAATGCCTTGACATGCAGATTGCGAGATGTTGTGACTAGCTTCTTCCAACAGAGGTGGTCGGGTTTTGTGCTCTTGGATCTTTCGGGGTCGCTCACATATCACCAGGGTACCTGTCGCATGGTCCATATGTGGAAAGCCGCGGTACAACCATGAGAAGGGGACCGGGGATGGTCAAGAGCTAGACCAGCTCCCCTCCCAAGTCGTAGAGGGGCGGCCGAAGCCGGGGAACGGGGGATGTGAACTGGGGTCTCGTCCAATGTAAGCCCATCTGAGACAAGCCGTATCGTCAGGAACTGTCAGACCGGTCGTTATTGTGGGAAGACGTGAAGGTCGAGCTAACATCCGGTCAGGGTAGAACCGACAGTCTGGGTCTGGGCTTCGATGTATCGCATCCGCAGATAACAGGTCAGCAACGTGAAGCGTATGTAGAGGAGTGAAACATACATGGTATCGCGCCCACACCTGTAGGTCCTCCTCCCCTCTTTGGCCCAGTGGAAGAAGAAAGGGTAGCGAGCATCAGCTGTGCCTGGCTTGTGGTGGGTCGTGGACCCGAGATAGTCGAATGACCAGACTGATGGATTCTCGTCAACTCAGGCGTTGAAGTTGCACAGAATGTGATAATATGATGGGAAGAAAGCAGAGGGACGGAGAAAGCTGACGTGACGGTCGACGAGAGGCATGCTGTCTCTCCCGAGGTGCAGTGACGTGTTGTCAGTCTGGGTTCCAACTTCCGGAAGTCACCTCATCCTGTCAAACACACTGAGTTCCAAGTTTGTCACGGTACTTGCCCCCCCCCCCCCCCCCCCCCCCCCCCCCCCCCCCCCCCCCCCCCCCCCCCCCCCCCCCCCCCCCCACCCCCCACCCCCCCCCCCCCCTCCTCGTCCCTAACAGGCAAGCACAAGCCCTGGACCCCGACCGGCCCCTTCCCTTTCTGTCAGTGTCACTCAGTGCACGGTAACCACTGTCCGGGAGTCGCCGATCACAACTTTTTGGTGGTCCATCTCTAAATTTCATGTCACCCCAAACCAGGGGCAGCTCCGATGTCGACCACTCGCTTGACACTCCCACCTCTCACAGCCACTTCTTTTCCGCAAACATTGTGAACACACACCCAGCTTCTTCACCACCACGGCAGTACTAGACCTGCATTTCCGTGTTCGAGTTACCCAAATCTGCCTAATCTCGACTTGGTACCTACCCAATCGTCCGATGAATCCCCTTCTCCATACGTGGCTTGGGCTAACGACAGGGTTCACAGAAAAGCGTTTGCATTGTCGATTGACATCTGCTGGGTGTCGGCTTTCTTCATGTCTTTTCTTCTTCTCTTCTCGGAAGCTGGCAGGATGGCTCAACGGTCGAGATGTATAATGTCGGGCCACCCCCGTCATACACTCGGTCTCTCGTTAGGATGAAGTCAGCCAGAGCCTCTCTCGTGGACCCCTTTACATCTCTCTCTGTCTAGACGACCTTTGCTTCCCTACCGCGGATCACGACTGAGGATCATCCTTCTTCTTCATCGCTTCTGTTGGTTCACTTTTCCAGATGGAGGAGCCATGCAGTACTCTCGCCTTACCTGGCCTCCCTTGTTACAGTACTTCTCTCAGGCTCGATAATCTCTGCACTGAGGTGTTGTTACTTGTCTTTGAAGAAGTAAGTTTACTCTCAAACCTATGATGATTTGGCATGGGGTATATCTAATCCTGTCCTTACAGCTTCAACCCGAGGACCTATCAACACTCGCGTGCGTCTGTCGAAGGTTCAACGATATAGTGACGCCGATCATTTATCATACAGTCCCATTGGACCTCCTCCTTGACGAACAACATGCGGAAGAGATATTGTCCCGTCGCCAGGAAAAAGCCTTCACACATACTCAACGACTTCTCATCGGAGGTGACATCAAGCAGGGCGACGTCAAACAGGACGACATCAAGCGTTTCCTGGCCAACACAAAAAAGCTTCAGTCAGTGAAGTACACCTATTCGCCTGGTCGTGGCGTGGAACCTATATGCCCCTGGAAACAAGTCTACGACATGGGAGTCCACCTGAGGGAGGGCAACGCAAGGCTCTACATTGACAACTTCACACCGACGAATCCAATCGATGAAGCTTGGAAGACTAGAGGCTTTCCTCCGAAAGCTGACATCAGCAAGTCTTTGGTTTCCCTCAAAATGGGCTCTACACAGGTGCCTCATTCTGAATCGGCTTTGCAGATTTTGAAGAAGCTTCTTCTGAGAACCCTGTTACTGGAAACATTCCACTACATTGACAGTCGAGCTCCGCGAGTTCCAGGACGACAGTTTAACTTCGAAGAGAATCAGCGCTTGCCACCATTTAAGGACCTCACGTTGAAAAACTATGACTGGAAGCATGACGCAGGGGAAGTCAAATTGCACTGGGACTTTTCTCGAATCAGGTCTCTCGCACTTCTTATGATACCCGTCTACAAGTTCCTCGAATCGGTTCTCTTTTCCGATCTCGCTCAACTACAACACCTTCATGCCGAGGATTACAGCGAGGCCATCGAACATGAGAATTCTAGGCGTGCAACCGAGAAGCTATACGCCCTGATTAAGGACGACATTAAGTCATTGCAGACCTTGAACCTCACTTGCTTCATTGAACTCTTTCATATCGACGCACTTCTGGTTCATGCCAAGTCTTTAACCAGCTTGGTCTTTCGGGATCATAATGTCTCCAACAATTTACGCCAACACCGCCCTGTCTTGAACGCCGAAAACCTTACTATTCTTTCGAAGTCTCTGAGTTCGCTAGAATCACTTGAGATAGACATTGACCATAGGGCCTTCCCGGAGGCATGTCTCTTGGCCCTCTGCCAGTTTCCCCGTCTGCACACCCTCGTACTACATACACAAACAGTTATCCAGCCCGATTCCAATCACCGTCCTGGCCAAGACCCGGATCTCACGAGGGCCTACGACTGTTTTACGATGCTTGTTAGGCAACGACCGGGACCAACCAAATGGCAACGCGTTGTGATTAATGTGGGTGGTTGGCGAGAAAGGGTTGTAAATCCTCGGGCTGGCAGAAGACCTAGGATAGGTCATAGGGAGACCTACACCTACTACGGAGCATGTGTTTCTCAGCGATATTTTGTCCTGGAAGAGTCAGCGTCCGGCCAAGAGGACCTGATCTACGAAGAATTGCCACCAAAGGATGAGGGTTTGACTCACTTCCATGGTAACCTTAGGACCGGGAAAAGTCTTGTGCCCCAAACTCAAGTTGAAGAGGACACGCGATAACTATACATATACCCTTATTCCTTCCGGAAGCAAACAAGCCACGAGGTTCCTAAGGCCTTTTCCCTTTTCCCAAAATTTCCTTTGTTGTTTCCCTCCAAAACCGAGCAAGAGTTGTGCGAGCACATGAAGTGTCCTGGAGTTCTGATTACACAATGCTGCGTTCTTTTGTCACTGGGTGGTTTTCTTTCTTCGCATACGGCTGTGGAATAGAGATACTGAGATACCCAGGTTATGTGCATGGAGCTCGGGTTGTCTGTCGTACGGTGTGGATCGACCTTCTTTCTTTTCTTCTTTGTGGTTGTACTGGATCCAAGTTTCATTCTTCTCGGATTGTTCTTCGAGACCCCTTTTACATTACCACTGTGGTTCCGATCTGTTGACCATAGGAGATACTGTGAGCCTACAAAATTACGAGCTTTTGCAGGCCCCGGCCATGACTGCCATGTTCTGCGTATGCAGTGTGTAGAATCACCTCGACGTTCGTCGCATATCAAAGCTGAAGTGCTCAAGGCAAGTGTTCAAGGGACCACAAATCCATGAAAATTTCAGATTCTCATGTGCAAATAGGGTTGCGAGATCCCAGGAGGACGAACATGACCCCGGCTTTCTGTGTATGTGTTATTAGTGTCTCCATCGTGGATGGAGAAGGATTATGTCAAAGAGTGCCATCGTTGGACGTTGGTATGTGACAATGTGATTTGATACATTGCTACAACCCAAGGTGCCTGCGCCAGTGCGAAAGATTGTGGAATCTGTTTGAACGGTACCTGCTTTCTTCCTGTCTACAGCGTCCTCCGCAATGCTAGTCAGGATCTTTCAAGTCTCTTAGAAATATTCAGTGCGATAACCTGGAATCCTGTCTTTGCAGTCAACTGTTTAACAGCTGGTAAGTGTGAACTGTGAAGAACGCCTAACCGTAGCTAAAGAGGGAGAAACAGAATCTTCGCGAAGACGACAAGGGGCCCGTTTTTATGTCCACCAGTCCACCAGACCAGCGCACCCGGAAACGTTCCCTAGTTCCCTACCCAGTAAGAGATCCCCCCAGTCCCCCAGTCCCCCAGTCCCCCAGTCCCGAGTCCCACTGATCCCACAAGGACCCCTACCCAGCACGTACGATCTTGACATGCTAATGTGACCAGGGGCGCAGGGGGGTCTGAGATATTTGTCGTGTGCCGGTGCGTGCCGTGCCCTTGCCCTACGGACTTCCGGTCTAGACAAGGGGAGGTGTGGGAATAGCTCCACCGACCACCGTCCACCGAACGGACCACCGAGTAGAGAAGTGGATGTGCGCGACGGCATGCCCGGCGAATCGAAATCAAACGTTTTCTTTTGAGTTGATTCACATGTTGGAGTGGTTGTCTTGGGCAAGGTCGGGATAGGTATCTGGTAGTGTTCATCGGTATTTTAGGAAGTCAATATTCGGTAGTCTATGTTCTTGTCAGCAGGCTTTCCTTTCGCCAAGAGGAAGAATTGAACATCTATCACGCAATAGTTAGGTTATATTAGAGGTTCTTGCTCGTAGATGGGAAGCCGAAGCTGTTTGGAGGCGTCTTGAGTGCCTGGGTACATACCCGTAGTCACTGTTTACTTGTATTCGTGGGTTCGGGTTGTAAGAACCTCGCTTCGAAGTTCTTGAAGTAGCACGTAGTTACCATAACCAGTGACTGTGACGAGCAGATAGATGCGTTATTGTGAACCATCAGAGCATTTTTGAACCGTCTCTGACATAGTTCTGCTTGCTCTGTCTATTTTCAGCTCTCCTTGTCGTCGGGCAGGATGATTGTGAAGCACCGGGTGCGGGCGTCTCTCGATCATTGTGCACTACATCCATTCCAAAACGAAATTTGTCAGTTAGAGTAGAGTATCGATAAAGTGCAAGTGAAAGAGCGGCGTGCTCATTCGTATAATCGCGCAGTACGTGTTCTTGAGGTGGAAGAAGTCAAGTGTAGTTTTATCGTTGGAAAGCATCGATCTCGGTATTATCAAGGGACCAATTGCATGTATACTGTCTCGATCCCGAGTTACACTGTACATGCAGTAATTTTCCCTTACGTCCCGCGTACCATGACGTTTGTGGTGGTTCCGTGAGTAGCAAATGTGGAGATTGGAAAGTTCTTGGCCATGCAACGGGTACATCCGCCCTTCCGCCCCGAGGACGGGGAGCCCAACGTTATGTTTTGGATTCACGCTAACTGAACGCTTGCACCACCTCCGTCCCGCGTCTGTTTCTTACAGGCTGACGAGGGTTGTAATGAAATTTGAATGGTCAGAAAGACAAGCCAAGCGACCCCGCCCAAGTTCTTTGCTTGCTACCTGACGGAGCCGATCAAGCACATTGCGATGGCATGGAAACGTCCCCTCTTTCTGGGACGATCGCACACCCCCAAGTCCACTGCAGTCACTCAATCTAACCCGCCGGTTACGGAGATTGTTGACTTTCCGTAAAGACCCAAGTATTTTACAGCATGCATCGGTTACATTACATGTTCGCGACATTTTCAATAGTTATAGTACCTCAGTTGCTAGTTGCTTCTGTCTCTAGAAGCATCTCCTGGTAAGTTGCACTCTACGACTCCAAATGTTCGTTGAATTCCCATTGGGAGAATAGTGGATTATTTCCCACGGCTGATTAATGGCAGGTAGTAACGGTCGCCGACGCATCCGGCACACTCTCGCAGCCACGTTATGTATCCTTCCTCCCATTGCTTCCCAATCCTATCCCTGGCGAGCCTGGCTCCAAGTACCAACCTGAAGGCATAAAGACAAAAGGTGCGTGGGCGTATTAAGGAGAACAAAGCTTATTACATAGTTCCCACTTCGAACCCTTTTCTTTGCATCGAACCATCCCATGTCGATCGACCCGCGACCGGGTAGGAGGTCTTTGTCCCCTTGAATCGGAGCTTTCCCCTCAGTTCCAGCTGGACACCCCCATCCTGCTGCCAGTAACGAGAATGATGGAAGTGGACAGATAAAAAAGAACATTGACCGAGCGATGCTTTCGTCAATAAGGCAGGCACAATGAGTTTTGCATCGGATGCTCCCGTCTATGTGCATAGTTGCGGGCAGACGGGAAGGAAGGGAAGGAAGCGGAAGGGAACTCTCGGCCGTCAGACGGGAGGGACCACGGGACCGAGCCGCGCCAGGCAGACGGGATTCAGTCCGCGCGCGTCCCTACATCTAGGAACTTGGCCTGTAGCTAAAGATGGCAATGTAATCAGACAAACATCTTGTAGTATATTTGTGGAAACGAGCTGGTCGGACTGATTGATGGTGGTGATCATGAGAACGTCCAACTGCGTGATGTCAGCTGCCAAGCTGCTAAGGTAGCAAACATCAACGACGACATACAGAACAAAACAATTCCCTACAACCCTTGAACCTCAACTCAACACATAAACAATGTTGTCACTTATCATCTTCCTTCTCACGTACTACCAAGTAGTCTCCCCGTTTATTTCGTCACACCAACCTTGACCTGTTGATCTGACCGCCACTTACTCGCGGAGTTGCAGAAGTGGCCCAAGGGGGTCAGAGGCAGGTATCCGTCATTCCGTCCACAGACGGTACAGACCCGTGTCAGTGTGCAGGATCTGTAAGGTTTTAACCGCTTACCGTATCTGATTCAGGGGTTCCGGGTTAGGTAGGGTATGATGGAAACTGTTGCGTGTGTAGTCACCCGGCACTGGGCAGGGTGGACAGCTACATATCCTGAAGAAAGTTTGTTCATCCATCCAGGTACCGTACAGAGAGGGAAGAAAGGGGGCTGGAGATCCGAGCAGGGGGGCACCAGGGGGGGCACTGGGGTGCATAAAGGTTTGCAATAGCTTGGAAGAAGCTAGAGAATTTAGAGAACTCGCTCACTCATTCACTACTAACTACCTTGATGTGGAATTCACCCAGATAGGTAGGAAGCATATCTGAAGTGCGGTGGAAGTGAAGCACAGCATTTGGATAGACAAGACGAGAAAGACGGATGCACAAGATTATGCCCTCCAAGGAGTGCACCACATACTCGTCGTGTCGTGTATCGTGGAATGAAGGGGTAGGGGAGGGAGGGTTTGCGTTTTGCCCGTGGACGGTTCCGTAAACAGGAGCATAGTCTCAAATAGGGCATTCCTTCCTCTTTGGAGGGGAGGGAAACAGTGAGGAGTTGAAGCAGTGTTACCATCACACTCCCGGTTCTTATATGACTGGAGGCAGAGTTAGAGGAGAGTCTTTTCTCATGAGCTTGGGTATAGTTGTTGGTACTCAAAGCATCTAGCAGCTTGCCTGTTCGTTTGTCTAAGACAGGCAGTACCGAAACGGACACATACGGTTGCTCGCATGCGTTTATAGTAATACGAGGAACTTTTGCGGCCCATTGGTCGCCACATATATAGCTTGGTCGGAGTTACTGGTGAGCTGGTGTGAACTGGATGTTGGTGCGCAAGAAGGCTTTTTGCGTGATATTACCTATGCTGCATCTCTACGACTTGAAAGTGGTGCTGATGATGATAATGGCATATGTCTCATAAAGATCTAGCACTGACCCGTAATCCTACTCTTCGCTTCTTCAATTAGCTCGACATATGTTTACCCAGAAACGTGGAACACAAGCCGATCTCCACTTGGGCGAGTCATTCAAAGACCTGTAGAACATAACCGACTCACGAGGCAGGAGTAGACGACGTGCCTTCAACGCTCAATTTCAGACTTATAGATAACAGCTCAAAGGCGCTGAGGATGCGATTGCAGTAAAGAAATAACTGATAGAACTGCCTCCCACCGAAAAGCATGCTGCCGACCATGAAATGGTGTACCCGTTGCGCGCCATTACAAAAGAAAATCGAGTAACGTGGAATATACGAGACAAACGACGAGAGCCACCTAACACCTATTTTAGCCTTGAGGCAGCCGGATCTTTTCAAGTACAAATCCACCCTCCCTCTGCTTATGGCTCTTTGTTCCCGAGTCGTGCGTGAAAGCAAAGCCAACCAGAGCCATACAAAAAGCAACCTGCGGCAGACCTTAACCACAAAATAACACAATGAGATCAGATCATCAAGCTTCCCCTCTCGCTCCCGCTCAGCGGGGCGATAATCATCCGAGAACATGGAAACCCAACGTCTTTCAAGCTACACCAAAGGCCTGACTCAGGCCCTCTAGACATCGAATTGGAGCCGCTCCTAGCTGCGCCTGTTGAGCCTGCCGAGCATATCGCGATCAATCCTGTTTGTGTCTCTGTGGGAGTCGTTCTCCAAAAACCGGTCCAAGCTCATCGGGTTCGGGGCGTTGGGAGGAAGAATTCCAGGACGCGCGCTTGGCTGTGACGGAACAGTCGGCGCGGGGTTACCGGGGCTATTCCTGTGAGGAGTAGGCGTCCTATATTGCTCATCGCCACCCTGAGGATATTGTTGATGGTAGGTCGGTGGTGTTCCATTGCTGTGGTTGGAAGCTGGGGACCTGCGCCGGGGGTCATCGTCGCGCGAGTTGTTCGGCGGAGGCAACCGCATCGCATGTTCCTCATCTTGTGGGCGAGGTCTCCGGCGACTGGCATCTCTGTCATCGAATGGCGGGTAATGCAGACTAGGTGACTGAACTTGTGGTGGGGGAGGGTACTCTGATGCCGAGTGCGGATAGCCACGAGGCGGCGGCGGTTGCGGCTGTGGCTGCGCAGAAGAAGGCAGAGGCTGACCATATGCTCCGTACAATGGTGTTCCAGGAGGAACACCGCCTGCCACCGCTGCTACGGGAACAAATGCCGTCGATGGATTGCTGCTCACCGGTTGGAAGATGCAGTCGATGCGCAGTTTGTCGCAGTTGGAACACTTGCCGTTAGTGGTATTCTGGTACCCACTGCAACGGATCTGTCGAGCCAGAGAGTTAGCAAAAAGCTTGTGGAATGAGGGGCAGTTGAAACACAATATCTTGTACTTGCCTTCCTCTTCCGGCAATACTTGCACGCAATCGAGGTCCGTTGACGCGGAGCAGCTTGTTGCGGCTGTGGAGGCGGGGGCGCAGGAGCACCAGGTCCGTATGGGTAGTTGGGCGCCGGAGGATAACGATACTGGTACACGTCTGCACCATATCCGCCGCCACGTCCCTGATGTGGCGGACCCTGCTGGTAGTACGGATCCGACGGCATGCCTCTGTCTGGGTACTGTCCCCTCTCATCATAAGGCCTTCTGTCGTCGTACGGCCTTTGATCTTGTGCGGCTTGAACTGGCGGCAGTTGGTACTGCGAAGTCGGCGGAGCAAATCCACCCGCCGGCGGATTCGGATTCGGCGGGGCGTATCCGGGGGGATGAGTCGCAGACATCGGAGGATAGCTACCGGAAGGCGGCGGATTTGGCGAGCCGTACCCATTATTCGGTTGGGCCCGTGCATCTGTCCAGGCGCCTCTGGGGTCGCCTCTGGGATCGCCTCTTGGATCTTGGGGGTACCTCTGTCCTGCCGCGAATCTTTGATCTGGGTAGCGCTGGTCGTGGGGATAGCCGTTGGCCGGAGCTGGGGCCGGGGCCGGGGCCGGAGCCGATGGGTGCATCGCCATGTTGGTGGTCGTTAATGGCGGCAAGGGATACTGCGATCGCCTCTCTTCGTCGTCACCTGGAGGCGAAGGATAGTTGGACTGCTCAGGTCCGTCTCTCGAAGGGTAACCTCTACCCGCCATCATGAGCCGGGTCAGTGCTGGCTTTTCGAATCAAAGTCCGCTTGTCCGATAACGCACGGAAGTGCTTTCGTGTCGAAACAGAGCTTGATTGTGGCTACTAACGACTGTATTAGTAGCTGCGAGGGATGCGGTCGTGCTAGGCACGTTGAAGAGCGTGTTGTGCGACGTAGTTGGTGAAGGTAGAAGCAAGTTGGGTGTTGGACCTGCAACCCCGTAACCCAAGTGGCGTGTGGTAAAGAATAACAAATAAAACTGAGTCAAGCCGTCAAGGACAGCACATCGGCCGTTGCGCAGGGAGTTGAAGTGCTTTCGTTTGGCAGAGAGAAAAATACCTTAAGAAGGTGAACTGACTTTGCGTGTCCAGGCGCGATGACTTGGTAGGTACGACTTGTTGGTGACGAAAGGATCTTCTGTCCTCAATCGAGCTTTTTTCAGTCCGACTCTTGTTTTCCTCTCGCCCCAGCGCAGGCGTAAAACGCAGGTGCAGGTAGGGACGGGCCGGGGCCGTGACCGATGACGATGCGCCGAGGTCCCAACTCAGTATCACAGTCGAATTAAGGGCTTGTCAGAATGGCTATTCTGCACTGGCCGATGGTTCGTTGCGACACAGATGGTAGCGAGAGAGAAGAAAAAAATACGACGCAAGGAAAAAGTGGTGGCAGCGAAACGTGGCCGGTGACCGGTGTCTGTGTGGTTAGGTTTCTGCTAAGTGGAAGTTGCGCGCGGGTTGAAGAGGGAAAATTTGAGAGGTTGGATTGCGGAGGGATGATGGAAGAAGCGAGCTGATTATTATTTCAAAAGGACTCGCCCGGCTTTTGACGGATTGGCATGGTTGCCCGCTGTGTTGGGTCACAGGCTCAGACCAAGACCAGTGCCACGGCAGCTTCCATTCCAACCCGACCGACGGTGGACTGGGTGCTTAGTGCCCGCTAGTGCCTTTTTCTGAGCTCTAGCGTAGTAGCGTGCAGGCTACCTGCGTTCCACTTGCATGCGATGGGGCAGGTAAGCCGGACCGTTTAGCTGGACGTCGGTTACCGTATGGTAAGGTAGCCAGGGATGGTAGCACTGCAGCGCATATACGGCAGCAGATACGGTGTGCGCAGTCATAACTGAATGTAAGATTCCGTATCCATGCAGTATCTCCAAGGTTCTGTCAGCATGCGAGGAGCGGGGCGGTACGTACCGCCCGGCCATAGCATGCACTGACCTTGGAACTGCGCGCTGCCCCTGCTGCTGGGACGACCCGGAGCAGACCTCAAAACGGGCAGGCTGGCAGCCAATCTTGGCCCGCAATTTGCATGCTGCTCATCCAAGGTGCACTGTGTAGAAGACACTGTACACTTATTGTAACGAACTCCACGCTCAGTCCACACACAGACACCTGTCCTTTCTTTAGATGCTACTTGAATGGTGTTGGGATATCATCGGAAACAAAGAAATCAGTTTGAAGATCAAGGGAGCAAACAAGGTACAAGCCGAGAGGACGTCCCCGACAGCGGAAGGCGAGCGGCAAGATTAGGGCGCCCGTTGAGAGGTCAGCTAGAGAGTTTTCAAAGAGTGGAAGATGAAGTCGGGACTGCAAGTTTCTGGACATTTGACACCGGAATATGGGAAAGGGTTAAAGCTCGCTTTGCCAGCTATCAACTTGACCGATGTGTGAAGGCGGGGCGGGTGCTGCGCGCCGGGACTGCCCGTTTCGAACGGGGACGCCCAGGCGGTCCGATGCACACGGGGACCAGGCGATATTTCGCGTGTCGTCCTAGGAGCATCGTGCTAATCCGAGATACCGACCGATACACCGCAAAATGATGGAAGCCGTAAATGCCATTCACGAAGCGGCTTGGGCTGTAGGCGTCCAAAGAGTGAGGGAAGGCTCAAGTATTCCGTTTGCCCATGTGACAATATGTTAGAGGTATGTTTTAGATATCTTGATGGATTCGTGACGATACGGCTTCACTCCTTAGTATTATCAGCAACAGTTTGTTATGACTTCAGATATTTGTATAGGTCGTATGCTTTTCCGATACTCTTTGATGGTACCCCGTGATTGTACCCTTGACAACATTGGCCACCACCAGACTGGACCCACGGGTGGGTTCTTTTAGAGGGCCCGCCCGCCATACCCGCCCATCCTTAGCAAGCTGGAAGCAACAACGGCATAACAAAGATCATGCCCGATAGGTTCTCCCCTCCACTCACTCCCGTCCTCGTCTTCAGCCTACCGGAACGCCAGCAGCCTGGTGTGGTTTATTATAGACATGACTGATCGCAACGCAAAGATTCGCGGTTAGCAGGTGGTTGCAGATGGGGCCGCAGCTCCTCGCTTAGTCGCTTTTGCCAAGAAATCGGGTTCTCCTCCTTCCACAGTTACCAAAGTCCCACCCAGGGGCAGTCAGCATCTCTCGAGATACTCAGCACGCAGTCACCTCCACGCCCCGAAGC
This sequence comes from Neurospora sp. CHS-2018a, assembly GCA_009802275.1. Classification (NCBI taxonomy): domain Eukaryota; kingdom Fungi; phylum Ascomycota; class Sordariomycetes; order Sordariales; family Sordariaceae; genus Neurospora; species Neurospora sp. CHS-2018a. The sequence goes on from RAKG01000005.1 coordinate 637,222, forward strand.
AAGCAGTTACCTGATTTACCCATTTACCACTGACAGTACGCGAGAGATAACGTGACGACAGATTTGGGCCTGAGATGGATACCGAGGATTCTTTGGATGATATACTGCATCGGAGAAGGGCGGCAGTACAGCTCGTATACCTAGGTACCTCTCTACCTTACATGTAGGTAAATGTATCTGCCAAGGTCTGACAGTGAGCACCAATCTGTTTTCCATGTTCCAAGAACTTGATTGTTCCGTACAGCGGTATTCCAGGCATCAAATCTCGGCCCGTTAGATCGCGGTCGATCAACCGGTATTCCTACCCAGATTGGTACCAACAGGAGGCCGGTATACATTTCCAAGGTCAATCTTACCTGTACAGCTCTTCATGCGACATGGTGATCATGATCGTTTGATATTAGCTGATAAATTTTGACAAATCCAAGTAAATGTGTCCCTACATCACTCCCCTCATGCCTTTCTAGGATCAGGGTTCCATGTGTTCAAGACTAACCTTTGTGTTCGAGCAGGGGAGCAGAATCCACGTCCAGGCAACAATCAATAGTCTACCTAAACTTGCCATGTGCTTAACGCGATATCCTCCAATTTTTTTTGTTTCTCTCAAAAAACAGCGAGGTCTGCTAACTAGAGGCAGGGAAAATTGGGCGTTAGTTGACTCTGGTTCGGAATCTGCGTCGGGACGTCAGACGTGGCACCAACAGTCTCGGGAATTTCACTGTCGTGGCCCGAGACACGGAGGCGCTCTAGCAATCCTCTCATCCATTCTCATCAGAAACACACATCCACCCCCGGCCCAGTCTTGGTGGGAAACGGTGTACAAAGGCGCAAACGGACCGTCAGACGCGCAACTACTTCACTGTCTTCGTACGGCCTGATGGTCAACAAAGGAAGACGGGCCCTCCAAACATTGCCATGTACAGCGTCATGCGGTGTAGCCTCGAGACAAGTCTCCTTTTTCATGGTCGGTCAAGCGTGGGAGGCGCGGCAGTGGAGATGGTTAGGTAGCTTGTCCCATCTCTGCGGGAGACAACGGCAGACGGTCACGGGAAGCGGCCGGGACATGGAAGTACAATCCACACTCAACACCGTGAGATATGCATCTTCTCGGGATAGTGGCTTCGGTTGGCTGGTTGGCAAGTTGGTGGGCTGGTTGCTCGCTCTCCCCCCTCTTTTAGGGATGTGGTTGGGCCGTCAAAACAGGTAGTTCACACCAAGGGCACAACCCCTTGCCCTCGGGGATGAAGATGTCGTTAGCAAAAAGGCCTGGAAGATTGCGCCCAGAGGGGCACTGTCTCAAAGCAGCATTGCGAACGGCTTTGAGCCGTCCCAATACCGCAACCGCTATGATTTCCAACACACCCGACGATCGCAAGTGCTCGAGCAGTCCCCGAAGACTCAATGTTTCCAGTCTGTCTCATTTTAATGACAGACGACCGGACAGCGCTGGACAGCCCAAAGTTGGGTGGTAGATGGGCGCGGACTCGGATAGGCTAAATAGGGGTAAATACTCCTTTAGATATGGCTTTCTGATGCTCAGAGCAATCTGGCCGGGTTGTCCTTGTCAGTCCATTCGTCTGTACAGAGGTATCATGGAGCCTGACGCTGAATGCGTGGCGGCCCAGAGATGGAACCAAAGGGCAATGTGGCCGACAAGCAGTGTATGATCTCACATAACATGTGCACCGCAGCCGACTCGAGCATGCCTTGTCGAAAGGCAGCACTCGATGTCCTCCGATTCGCGAACTCCCGTTTCCCGTGACTATAGTGCACCGGGTTCACCCGTCTGTTACGCCGTCCTGTCAAGTGAAGGGAGGCGCCTCCGCATGGCACGGTCGCACTCCTGTCGATCCAGCAGAACCAACCGTCAGAAATGGTGGTACGCGTCCTTTGCTACACGGTTCCCAAGCTCGAACCCCTCATGCCTCTGGGCGTCACTAACCGCACAAACACCCTGTTGACCTCGAGTCCTGCTCACTCTTGTCTTTTCATTGTTGAAGTCCACTCTACGAGTTCGCTTCGAGTGTCTCTCCGGAGATTGTAGTGAAGAGTCTGGTGAAGAAAGAGGTAATATGACAATTGAAAGCGAGATTAAGAAGGAATCAAACCCATCGGATTGTGGCTTTCTCTTCTTTTCGCTTCCACTTGGTAGACCTACTGCACCAGCCCCCGATTGCTTTCGAACCATAGCTCCTTCCTAACGTGTCAGATTCTTAGAAACAGCTTTGCCGCACCCCAAAGCACCTGCCGTTCTTAACACTGATGGGTTTTATGGCGATTATTGCGCCGAGCAAAATTTTCATCTTCTGTCACTGTCTTCCAAAGACACAACCAAGGTGAAAAGAAGTTGTTCAACGGGTTTCGGATCAAGTTTCAAATGGTCCCTTGACAGGTCCTGCCCGCCAACTGCAAATGCCCTGTGACGGAGAACTTCCAACGAGGCCAACAAGATTTCTTCGACTTGACACCAACGCAACGGCAAGCATTCCAGCTGTTCAAGTCAGGGTAGCCGGCATTTCACAGCAGCACAGCAGCACAGGCGGGAAACTTGTTCACTCCCGCATGTTGCAAAATGCTGCCGAGGTTTTGACGACACAACGTTCTTCAGAACACCACGATTGGATGCTTCTTACTCCGGCCTTTTACACTGGTTTCCAGCGCACTGGATCGCCTCAGCGGCAACGGGCAAGCCACTCGCCCGTTTCGGAATCAAGCCAGCGCTCACTAGCCAAACGATGGTGGCCGCGGCCAACGAGAGATTCTCTACTGTCCATTTATATGCTTCACACCCCTACTCCAACATACGCTACACAATTTCGTTGTCCAAGATATATCTTGTGATGAAAAGAACTGGTAAAATTGGTAAAATATCCCTATTGTTCTCAGATCCCTTCCCCCCCCTTTCATCGTTACCCCCCGTCGCATGTTTTAAGAGCCATGCCCCAGGATGCTGATATCCACTAGCCCCAGATTCAAAACATGACATCCTTGTCAGAGACTCCCAACAAGCCGCTTCGGATCTCCACTATCACGAAAGGGGGACCACAAAAATGCAAGTTCCAGGCTCTTTTTCGATACGGGGCCGTGTGTGCATCGGCTTTATGCCACCTGGTCTCAAGACGAGGTGGGTGTGAGAGTTCTTGGACCTCCTTTCCGGTGTTTCCTCCCCGCTCGAGGATACCGACGGGATGTCAACATCAGAGGCTGCCATCTCTGAACTCTCCAAGCCATTGTCTCGTCGCCGTCTCCAGGTTCCCCGCCATAAAGTAATCGCGGCCTAGGCCGGTTGGCGTCGCTCGATGCCTCCGCTGCAATGCACTCATTACATGCTGCAACGCTTTCAGGGTTCCAGAGATGGAGGGGAGCCACCCAGGAATGGCGCAAGATTGCACTACCAGAATTGGATGCCGTTCCCGCCATCGGTTCGGGGAGACCCTCTCCAAGAAAGTGGGCGCGCAATGCCGAGAATGCTTACCTACACTCCCTGCCAATGTCATGCCTCCCTTCCCGCACCCCGTTGTTGGCCCGTCTGCTGGACCCATGGGGACGGGTTCCAGGCGGGTCGTTGTACGCAGTACGTAGCTCTTGAATCGGTTGGCTGATCTCGGTTCCCAGATCTTCATAGACGACAAGCAGACCAAATTCAAGCCGTAAGGTAGCCGCCAACAACCGGGCCTGTGGAAGGGGGTCTTTCATCATTATTACGAACAGACAGGAAGAGCGCTCATCGCATAGACGGAATGTCTACGATTGGCAATCATCAGGCCTTCTGATTTGATGACAATCATCCTGATCCAAGACGGAGACGGAGCGTCTCGACCATGGTGGGCCCCAAGATGGTTCAGACCATGTCTTGCGTCCGGCCGGCCCCCTTTAGGCTCATCCCGCTGTTGTCATCTTCCGCGAGTCTGGCCTCCTGCAAGGTCCACTTTCTTCTGCACCTTGATACCGTTTTGATAACTCTTGCATGAAGTCTGAGGTCCGTGTACGGAGAGGTAGCAATGTTGGTCGCCCATGCGGATTTTCAAGCGCGTCGTTAGTTGCGGAGCGTCCTGCCTGGGTGCACAAGAAAGCCGGGCTGGCGGCGCTGGCGGGAGATTCTGGTTTGGTCACAGTTTGTCGGTTAACTCATACGCATTTTGCATCTCAACAACCCCCTCACCCGCTCACCGTTCTGCAGCCACAAGTTTTGTTTCCCACCCAACATCAATTACCTCTAACAGCGCGGGATCAAACTGAACACTGGCGGCGCCTAAAAACGGTGCTGTTAGGTGTTGGTGTAACGACGCCCCGGCGGCTGAGCGCATGCACCTGTGTTTGCTTACGATCTCATTTACCGAGACATGCCCAAGAGAGACGGGAGGCAGGTTTTTACCTAGCAGGCGCTGCGTATGGAGAGAGAGACTTGGAGCAGCAAGTGGAAGCAACAAGCAAGGCGTCGGGCACCACGGCAGGGGTGCGGACTGTATGTATACCCGAATTTTCACATGTACTGTACTGGTAAACAATTTCGGTATGCGCATTTCAAATTAGCGTGTTGATGGCTTGTACCAAGGTATCTTGACTGTTCTCCCGGTGTGCCTGCTCACAGTCCCTGTGAGTCCTTCTTGACAATGGATTTGTCGAAGAAGCAAGGTCGAACAACTCATGGATGCCTTTACCGGTTTCCTGGAACTGCCTCATCGATCGCAGAATGTTGGTGCGTGTGTTAGAAATGAGAAGAAACGAGCATACGCTGACACCCCGCAGCGAAAGGCGACTGAGGGGAATTTACGCGAAAGCGATGCTCTCATTCTTCCAGACTGTTTGTTGATTCATCTCACCCTTCTCGACACCATAATCCATTACCCATGCCGTCGAATGTGAGTGTCGATGACAGTCATGGCCCCTGATCTAACTACATTTACGTGAGGAAACAAGAAATGTCATATGCCTCACACCGAGCGCCCGAGGAGAACAACTTGAACAAAGCAACAGAATGTGCCAGGTTGAAGGGAGCGCCTTACTTATGTCAAGCACTTTGCGCTGCAACCAAGTTTGGCCTGTTCGAATGCCGGGAAGATGGAATGCGAAATGGACGGGGAGATGTTCCGGTTGCCAGATGACCACCGCTGTGGTCAACAACCGCCCAAATTCCTCCACAATCGGATTTTGAATCTACCTATGACCCAATCTATTTCTCCGTTAGACGACCAGCATCGTTTACCGTGGCTTTCACCGTGAATGACGACGGGAAACTTCACCGATTGGGTACGGCTGCTGTTACAGATCTGCATTGCGGTCATGACACTGTGTATATGCAAACAGCATGCGTCCCGTTCGGTCCCGTAAATCGGGATACGTGGCCGGGACGGCAGTGATCCCTTCTGAAAACAAAAGAGAGGATGGCGTCCGGAGTGATTCATCTCCATTCCGTACCTGGTCGCTCCGTGCTATTTTCCCCTAACCGTTTCTTGTTCCTGAATCTCAAGTGGCACATACTGTTGTGTCTTGTCTTGTGTGGGGCCCGCGTCTGTGATATCGTATTTGTCTCGGAGGATCCCAACTGAAAGTCTTTTCTTTGTATCTCGAGGGCGTTGGTGAGCACGATGACGGGGTGGACCACAAGCTTTGGCTGGGAACCTGGGTATGAAAGTATGTGGAATGCAGTGAGCGAGTTGACGACCGATGGAGGTGAGTGAGCACTTGCCCAGATCTCACATTCACGACATGAGATGACCAAGCTTTATTACAGCACTCTGTCCAGACTCTCCATGTAGCTGCTGACCTCTTGCCTCTCGATGGTCAGATGGCGGCCAACCAATGCATAGAGACCTAATGGTGTTAGCGTCGCGGACACACGCGCAAACATCATCTTCGTCGACCATGCTCGTAGTGATTGAGGAGAGCCAACACAACTGCAGGCAAGCGGCACAGACCGAAACAAAGCCCGCCAAGTTTGGCCGCGGGCGCGAGACAGAGTTGCTCTCTTCTTCCCCGTCACGGCGCTTGTCTGGCGGCCGGGAAAAGCGGTCTGCATGTCTGCAACCGGCTCAGACTGACCCAGCTAGCAACCCATCGACTCTCGTGTCCCCGGTAGGTCTGCGGACGATTGCGACTCTCGAGAGTGAAGTTCATTCATGTCTTGACAAAGAGTCAGGTTGCCGTCAAGTTGATAAGCGCTGGCAGCAATGGCGCGTTGATGGGTCATGGGCATCACATCTCTGGAGGGAGGGTTAGGGGCGATGCAGTTGGAAAGAAACCGGAGAGACCTGGCTCCTGGTTGCTAGCGCCCTTCTTGGCAGTCACGTGGAAAAACACTCCTGTACTCCACCATTCTTTCACCGAAAAAAAGTCTGTCGTTCCTCGTTAGTGCACCCACTCCCTCGACTCCCCAGGGCCCTACCGCGAGCGTCGTATCACGGCGACACGGTAGGAGGGTGTGGCGTCAATCTTTGCTTTTTCTTCCTTTCCTGTTTCCAATTCTAAATCTCTCCTTTTCTGGAGACGACCATGGCCGATCTCCTTTCCCGGTATCTGGGGTCAGCCTGTCAGACTTCGTTCCTTCTCCCCGGGGCTGGCTGGGCGAGTTCGAGACGTTCAGGCGAGAGCATTCCGCCGTCTGGTTGATCCACTTCATTTGACTGGAGCTTTCAAGTCCAGGGCAAGCCCCAGGTCCCGTCACGGTCCGCCCGTCCACGCGTGGGTGCTCTTCAGACTCCATCTCCGTCTTCCTCTCCGTTTCGGCGAAATTGAGAGCATCTCCTCGCCTAAAGTTGGTCTGTGTCATGTGTCGAGTCGGAGTCCTGTCCGGTGAAACAGATACTGATTGGTGATAAAGCTACCAGGTAGACACAAAGACCTGAGAACGGCACAGCGTACCAACAGACTGGGAATCATTTTCTGCGTGAGCAACAAGCCACCAACTTACGGCGTCTTCTGGTTGGCGTCCGGTCCGTGTTCCAACGCCGTACCAACCACCGTCGGGAATTACGAAGCTCAGCCAAGACAAGACAAGCCATGCCCCTAAAACGTTACCCAACATGGAGCCCGAGTTGGCGCTGTGACCTCCTCGAAGACCTTTTGTGCGGCCCACGCTGGCGGGGATGATCGAGCACCACGAGGTGACAGAAAAGTTGGGGTTCCCTGTTGGGCCACGTTGCATTGGGGGCCACAACTGTACCTTCCCGTTCCGCTTCTTCCCGGGCGTGCTGCATGTCCGTCATTGCCTCTTCGCTGCAGTTTTCCGTCCTCGCACGGAGAGGAGAGAGTGTGTCACGGCCGTTACAGATGGGGCCGGAGGAACAAGACGAAACGGAGATGCAGACAACTTACAAGATGGAGGTATGTACGGAAAGGTATGTGTCGTATCGTATTTACATCCAAGGTAAGATATGTCAAGAAGGTGTACTTCGTAAAGCTGCCCTGAGTGACTCGAAAGCAGCGCAGCACTTTACCGCAACACGCGCAGCTCCTGGTACGACCACCATCACTGCCGTTCCTTCGCTCGCACGCCCGGCTACACACAGCAGACGGGCCATGAGGCTATTCTCTGAGCATGCTTACCAAAGAGATATCTTCGCGCCCCAGGGATTATTATTACATCGGCCATGATCAGTGGTCAGAAGACTGTCTCCACGCGCCCCATGCGGAGGGATACAATGACCTTTGACGACACCAGCGAGAAAGGCCCGATTTCGCAGTTGCTCGCAGAAGCCGAGAACCTCAGCTGCGACCTGGGATGATGCCACCGTTCGTGGGGCTGTGTCGCACACTACTGCAACCCGTCAAAACGTTAGCACCCTGCGAGACATGATTGGAAAACCCGGCAATGAGCGTTATCAAATTTCTTGGTTCAGCGATGAGCTTCTGGCTGAAGACCACTGCAGGGAGAACCGCGTTTGGACGTGCGGTAGGACGGACGGGTGAGAAAAACGGGCGGGTTCGCCCGCCGTCCAAGTGACGCGGAGAGGATGCGAGCCTATGCACATGGGAGTGTGTACACAGTATCGCCGAGTCTTGGGGAAGGCAGTCCCTGAAAAGATTCTTCTCGTCCCCGCCTCTTTATGGTGGTCGTCATGCATCAAAAGTGCGCTACGCCGTGCAGAACACACTCCTGACACTCAAACCCCATGCGATGGATACCAGAGCACCAAATGTGATGAAAGCCGTCAGCACAGCTTGGTCACATTTTGTGAATGTCATGTCCGACAACCTTCGGCTTCACACAGGTTTCCCTGTCGCACTTCGATATTTGAGCAATTTGAGCCCTCACTTAATTCAGGTCGACGAGTCACAAACCGGTCGCTGTCCTTCCGGCATCGTCTTTCCAGGTTTGCAACCGATCCAGGTAACAGAGAGCGAACGTCGGACTGTACAGTCGTACGGGGATTGGCGCTCGTTTGCCTAGCTAATGCTCAACTCGACCTGAAAGGTGGAGAGAAGACGCCGGTTTTCTCGCCCACCTGACTGAGGCCGTCTAGCGATGGATAGGAAGCAGAGCATGAAACTGGCGAAATGGTACGGTACCATTTGATGCGCAGCCACGGCAGTAGGTTTACCAGGAAGCGCTCGGATTAGGGAGGCAAAACGAGCAGGACCTATAGGGGGAAGCAATGCACCTTCTATCCCCATCCTGAGCGGACCGGACGGGCCCGTGAACTGTGACCATGGGCTAGTGTGAGGAGGACAGTTTCATCGATTGGTAGGGCAAGAGCAGAGTCTCGCAGGCAAACGGCGGTGAGCCTCCCTTTCCGCCTGTCCATCACCCAACATCCATGTAATTTTTTTTTTCGCTCGCCATCAGTCATTCCGCCATCGAACCTCTGGATTGATCTCCAATGCCGTATCGGAAAGAAAAAATCGTCGACCACGGCTGTGAGAGGAACCGAAGAACAGGAGGATCCCAGGTGCAGTGAGCGCATGCAGTCTACCTAGTGCATGTTGCTGACTATTTCTTATGTAGGTGGCCAGAACAGAACATTTCTACTGACATCCTCGGCAAGAGGGGTCAAGAGGCGATGGGGGCAGGTCTTTACAATGGGGATCCTGGACTCTCACTCGCATGAGGGAGTTTTCGACGCATGGGGAGCCCAGTCATCTCACTGCTCATGAAGCCCAAGTGAAAAAATCCCGTCGCAAGCCGCCCACCCGTCCGCCCGCCCGCCTGTTTTCCACGACTATCGTCTTCTGGCTAGAGGCTGGGTACCCGCCTACCCGGAGGTCGCCTGTGGTTGCACCGATGGGAGACGGGCTTGATGCGGCATTCTTGTCACAGCAGGAGTCTGGCACATACCGATGCGCTATGGGGCGTCGTGGGTGCCATCTTCAGGCCTGTCACTCAACCAAGGCAAGCGAGCGGCAGGTACGGGGGCCATTGTCTCCGTTGGTTTCAAAATAAAATGTGACAAAGTCCAAAAGGTTCGTGCCACCTGTAGGCACTAGGCTCGCACCCATGGCGCGTCAGATCGTAAATTCCACTTTTCTTTTAGAACCTTTCTCTTGATATTTAAATAGGAAAAAATCGTATGGATTTAAAAAAGGAATGCTGAAGATGGCCTTTTTAAGACCTTCTTAGTGATATTTTTTATAAAACGCTCGGACTACGCCCTATTAAAATCTAATTTCAAAGGTATTATTTCGTCGATAATAAAATTTTTATCTTTTAAATACTCTCGATTTTAAAGCTCAATATAATTTATAAAAACTTAAAAAATATATGTACAGGATGGCCTTAACGAAACGGTTCTAATAATATTACTTTTATAATATACGGACCACCCATTATTATAATACAACCTCGAGGGGGTAGAATTATTACAAGGGCATAATATAATTGAATCGAAGGCAAAGCTAAGATTCCATCTATAATAGAAGATTTTAAATAAGGAGAAGAAAAGGAAAAGAACTAAATACATACGTTACGAACCCGAATAAATACCCTAATATATAAGCGATAGCGGGACTTATATATAGGTTGCTAATAGCTAATCCCTTTATTCGTATCGCCCTTTACCTATATAATAAATAAGAGTAAATACCTTTAATAAATTTAGCGCCCGTTTAGGCCAACCTTAATACGAACTTTCTATATTATTCGTTCTTTTAACTTTCGTAGTACTTTATAGTATTTTACAATAATAGTCCTCCTATAAGGGTATAGCGGGTATAGCGGTATAGCCGGACCAGTGCCGTTATATTACCCCCCCCTATATAAAAAATTCGTTTACGAGTCTTATTAAATTAGGACTTACTTTAGGCGTAATAATCCTTTACTTACGTAAAATCCTTCGTAAACGCTTTAATCCTAATAATTCTAATAGTTCGTTATCCTTATACTCCTTCTAATCCTTATTCAATTAATTTATTAAACGTTTAGGCGGGCCTAGGGCCTCCGGGTTAGCTTTATAGAACTCCTAAAATAGTTTCGGAGCGTATTTAAAGTCGGAGGCGGGCTAATACTTTAAATTAGGGTCCTAGCCTTTCCAATCCATATTATAGAAGAATTTACCGTTAATTACCTTAGAAGTATTAATCTTTTCGACCTCCTACTTAGGGTCTTCGTTTATTTCCGTATTAACCGGTCCCGGGTATTTAATAGTCTAATTAAGTAAGGGGTTATTATTATATTTACGTAACCGATTAATATAAAAGAGGTCGGAGCCTTTTTAATTACTAGGGAATTCTAGCCGATACGAGTAACCTACTTTCTCAATAATCTTATAATAATTACAAATATTCGGGAAGTCGAGCTTATTATTAGATCTAATAGTAATTAATTAAAGGCGTTTAATAATAACGACTTTATTTCCTATATTAAAGTCGGGATCCCTCTTCTTCTTATTAACTTAACGAGCCTACTCCTCCTAAACCTTTAATATTATTTCTTACGTATATTCTATATAATTATAAATATATTAAACGAATTCTTAAACTTATTCCCTAATTAATTATTCTACCCTAAATCCGGCGTCAAGGGTACAGGCTTTTTAATTAAATAGTATATATATTAGGTAGCCGAATATAATTTTATAAAGGGAGAAGCCGGTATTATCTTAAGGAAGGCTATTCTATACGGCATTTAATATTAAGATCGCTTCTAATTAATTATTTTAATAATAATTAATAAAAGGGCGAAATCGCTAATCGAAGTAAGTATTTATAATTTCCACTTACCCTATTATTTAATTATAGCCTATAGTAACTAGCTTCTACTTTATACCAGTTAATTTAAATATTTCGTCGGTAAAAGCCGATATAAATTAAGGATTACAGTCTAAAATAACCTCTCCTAATATATTATAAACCCTAAAAAGTCCCTTATAATATATTCGGGCAACGTCCTAAGCGGTAGCTTTCTCTATATAAGGTATAACCTATAACGATTTTATTAAACGGTCTACTATAACTAGAATATTATTATAACTGTATTTATCCTTAGGTATCTTCTTAAAATCGATTACAATCGAGGTCTACTTCTTATTAAATAATAAGATAGGGTATAGTTTACCGGGAATTTTATTTTTAAATATTTTATTAGCCTTATAAATTATATAATTCTTAACGAACTAGTCGATATTTCTTACTATACCGGGCTACTAATATCGTTCGATTAAAATAATTCGAATTTTATTCCGACCGGGGTAAATTATTATTAAAATAGAATAAGCCTTATTAATAATTTATATTTACAAATTATCTTTATTGGAAATAGCGAAACAGCTTTAATATATTAATAATCTATTCGCTATTATTATAAATTTAGGATTAGAGTTGTAAATACGTAAGCAGTACTCTTTTAAAAACTCCTCTTTATAATTAGCTTTTATAATTATATCGATTAACTCGTAGCCTTCGGGTTCGACTAAATATAATTTTAAATCGTTAACATTTAATATAAAGATTAGTACCGACTCCTTTAAAAAGCTATTTAATATAGCGATAGAAGTTAATATAATAATTTTAATTCCGTCGTCGGCTATTAAAGGTTTAAATATTTAGAAGGTATAATATACCTCCTTCTTTTCCTTCTAAGTTTTAAAGTCTTTTAATTTACGTAATAGCGTGTTAGCGGCTATATTCTTAATATTAGGACGGTAGGTAATTTTAAAATAGTATTAAAATAAGAATTTGGCTTATTTAGCCTATTATAAATTAAATAATCGTTTTATACCGAAATATTCTAAAATTTAATAATCGGTAATAATTATAAAGGGTTTCGATTGCTTTAAGCCGACTAATTCGGGTCGTTAAGTCTAGAGAATTCTAATAATAGCGAGCAATTTTTTATTATAAATCGGGTAATTATATTCGGTTTACTATATCGTCTCTAAAAAATAAGTAATAAGGTACTACTCCTTCGTATCTTCTTAATATTGGAAGAGGATTCTAACGAAGATTCTATCGCTAGTATTTATTTCGATTCGTATTTTTATATTGTATTAGAAATATTTTAATAAAGGGGCGTTTATTAATAACTATTTTAAATTATCGAACGCCGCCTAATATTTATCGGTCTATATAAATACTTTACCTTTCTTAATTAAATTAGTAAGGGGGCGGGCTATTCGGCCGTAATCCTTAATAAACTTTCGGTAGAAGTTATAAAATCTTAAGAAAAACTATATTCTTCGTAGGTTAGAAGGTATAACCTATTCCTTAATAACTTCTACTTTCTTTAAATTAACGGAGACACCGTCGTATCCTATAATAAAACCTAGGAACTTCGTTTTTATAACTACGAACTCGTACTTCTTAAAATCGGCCTATAACCCTACATCCTTCAACTTAATTAAAACCTTATAAATATAATCCTTATATTCTTCAAAAATATCGGAGTAAATAAGAATATCGTCGATATACGTAGTATAAAAGTCCCCTAAGTATAACTTTAGAAGGGAATTAATAAACGCTTAAAAATTAATTAGACCGTTAATTAGACCGAACGGTAATACTTTATATTTAAAAGCTCTTATACCGGTACAAAAGGTAGTAAGCTCCTTATTTTCTAACTTTATACAAATATAATAGAAGGCCTATCGGATATCGATTTTAATAAACTACTAAACTTTAATAACTTTAACTAATATTTCTTCAATTAACGGTAGTAAATATCGGTCTTTCCTTATAATAGTATTAAACTTTCGGTAATCTACGTAGAATCGTAGACTACCATCAACTTTTTTAACGAATAAAACGGGTACCGCTTAAGGGGACGAATTTACTTTAATAAATCCCTTAAAGAGGTTTTTTATAATATATTTCCTTATAGCCTCCAATTCATCTAATAACATTTTATAAAGAGGGCTATAATATAAAGATATTGGACTAAAGGGCCTAGGATAAGCCCGACCCGGGATATAACGCTAGGACTAATAAAATAAAGGATAGGGAACGGACTAATAAACGGGGGTAATAAAGAATAGAAGCGTTCTATTAGAAACTAAACGCCAATATCCGGGCCTACTAAGGGTTCGTACAAATATAAAAGCCTTTATAACCTAACCGGATATTTCTTACCGGTTAGGCTAAAATCTTTTACTAAGAATAGACCTACTTTATATATTAAAGTATTTTCACCCTATCGTACTATAACTTTACAATTCTTTAACCTCTAAAATATTCCATCTACAAAGGTTAAAAATATAATTAATATACAAAAGGAAAGCGCTAATACTAAAAGTATATTATATTATTAAAAATATTCCTAAAAATATAAAATTAACCCGGAAGAACCTATATCGGAATAGAAATCCCCGGAAAAATCGGACGAAAAAACTCACAATACCGAACAAGCTCTAAATAACGCCGAAAATAATTAAAATACTAATAATTAACCCGCCGATAAATAGCCGACTAAGCGGATCGACGTCCCTATAATTCAAATCGAAGAGTAGCTTACCGATATTACCTCTATTATAATTACTAACGACTAAGCCTAAGAATCGGAATTCGAAGGAGTCTCGCCGCAAAAAACTACGCCGAAACTACGTTCCGAATAATATTACTCTAAATATTCGCGCATTTCCCGCGCCTACCGGTCGCATAGCCCGTATTAATATTATAAATACTATTCCCCTAAATATTAAATAAAATATATATTATAATACTATTCGAATATTCCTATACATTATTATAACCACTCTTAATCGCTATATAAATTATTAAGGCCGATTAAACGTTATAATTATAGCCCTTCTACGTAGAAGTATTATAATTATAACCCCTCTACGTAATAGGAAAGTTACGCTAGATTACACTCGTATATATAATTTTCTACGCTACTAAATTCGAATAAATCTAATAGCCCTTCGTAATCCGAAAATAATAATAATTCTAGAAGATACTCTTAGAAACGCCCCGCGTATAAGAACCAATCCTTAATTAAAGGAATTAATCCGCTCGAATTCATTATAATATTAAGAGAATCGTATATAATAATTCAAATAATAATAAAGGAGAAGATTAATTAGATTCTTAATACGAAGGCCCCTATATATAGCGTTCGCCACTTTACTATTTCTAATATTAATATTAAAATTAAAAATTAAATTAAGGGCTTACAAAACGGTAACCGAATATAAAAAGACGTCGACGATTATTAGAAGATTCTTTAAGCTTAAACCCGTATAAAAGAAAAATTAATTATATTATAGCGCGCCTTCGCTATTATATTTAAAGATAATAATAAGAATAGACAGGATACTATATAGGAGGAATTCGTTAAATTCGTTTATAAAGAATATATTATACCCGAATACTACAAAATAAATATTCGCGCCGAAATCTATAATATATAGTAAAAGGATAATAAAAACCCTTAAATCTTCTTTAAAAAATTTAATACTAATTATTAAAAGTTCGGGCAGGATATTAAGAATAATAAGGACGCGGCCTACACTTTCTTCTTCAAATTAATTCTAAAGATTAAATAATATTTTTAAATTATAAATATATTTATTTTAAACGTATAGGAAGTAGTATAAAAAGCCTCTACGTAGTAAATAAAGGATATAGAATAGAAATAAAGAAAGTAGGAAGGGTCCCCTAAATTTAAAGATAATAACCGTTCGAAATAATATAATAATTACGGCGACCGATTGGAAAAAAATTGTAATTAATAGCGCCCGGGCTAAGAATATTAGAAGAAAAACCGGTTTTCGGATAAGTAAGAATCGGGCTCTAAAGTATCCCTATAAAAATATTATAATTATTAGGAGAAGGGCTATATTATTCGAAACTACCCGAAGAAGTTTAAAATAAATAAATATAAGTTGCGCGATAAAGCGGCGGTCTAAAGTATTTCTACCGAAAAAAAACGGAATAATTCTAAAAAATTCGAAGAATTATTTAATTTTTCTATATTATTAAAAAATTAAACCCTTTAAATAAACCGTTACTTAAGGAAATTACTAATTTTAAAACGGCCGGAAGAAATAACCCGGCAAAAATAATAATAATAATATCGACGCTAAAAGGTCGCCGATTAAAAATCGATATAAACCTAAATATAAGAGCGGAAATTAATATAGTCTATAAGAACTTCGCTAAGAGGTATAAATTAAAGTAAATAGTAATTATAGTAGTCTTAATACTAATAAGTATAAGTAGTAGAAAAATAAAGTATTATAGAGTATTTAAAATTATTCTATTATTAAAGGATATAAAGGGTTAAAAATAGGAAATAATATAATTATTTTATACTATTTGTAGGGATATACGTATATCGCTATTATTAATATTAATACTAAGTATAGGCTCGGAAAGTATTATTATATATATACATAGTAATAAATTCGAATTTAATAAATTATAAATATCGGATCCAAATTCTTTTATACGTAAAATAATATAAAGTAAAAGGGCCTTTATCGCTAGTATAATAGCGGTCTATAACCCTTTAGGGCCTACCTTTAAAAATATAAATAAGGAAAAGGAAAAAGACGCCGACGGACCGGCGATTATTCTATTAGTACTAAAAAAGTTTAAATTATATTTTTCCGAAGTAAAAGTTAAATTGCTACCTATTCTCCCTAATACAAAATATATTATTAAGGTTAAAAATAGTAAAATTGTATTAGAGAAGGCGATATACTTTTTATTAAAAGTATAATTCGATATACTTTAAAAATATTTAAAAAAGAATTTATATATAAATCGAATTAAATATTCGGATAATTTAACCGGGGTACCGGTCCTATTTGTATTTAAAAAAGACGGTTCCCTATAATTATATATAAATTATTATAAGCTAAATAAAGTTACTATTAAAAACTGTTACCCCTTACTATTAATTAATAAATTAATAAATCGTTTAGTGGGCGCTAAAGTCTTTTTTAAAGTCGATTTCTAAAAAGTTTATTACCGAATCCGTATCCGGAAAGGAAACGAATAGAAAACGGTATTTAAAACCTAATATAAGCACTTTGAATATATTATAATATTATTTAAGCTAATTAATACCCCGGCTACTTTTTAAATATATATATATAAAGCTTTAGCGGGTTTAATAAATTAGATTTATATTATCTACTTTAATAATATCCTTATATTTTTTTAAATTAAGGAAGAATATAATAAATACTTAGAATTAGTATTTAAACGCTTTAAGGACGCCTAATTCTATACTAAATTATCTAAATACGAATTTTATAAAGAGTATATAGATTTCTTCGGCTACCGAATAACGATTTAAAGTATTATAATAGACCCCGAAAAGGTCGAAGTAATAAAAGAATAACCGAAGCCCGAATTATATTATAATATTTAAATTTTTTTAAGATTCGTAAACTTCTACCGGCGATTTATATATTAATATTCGAAATTAATAATACTATTAACCGATTTATTAAAGGGAAATTAAAATAAAAGGAAAAAAGGGCCTTTTAAATAGCTTAAAACGGTAAATAGGGTATTCGAAATATTTAAAGAAGCCTTTGTATCGGCGCTTATCCTCCGATATTAGGATTAATTAAGGGAGATTAGAATCGAAATAAACGCTTCGGTTAAAACTATTTTAAATATTCTATCCTAACGAATCGGCGACTAATAATACTTAGTAACCTTCTTTTTAAAAAAGTTAATAAAAACGGAATAATATTAATATACGGGCTAATAAAAATTCTTTATAATTATAGTAAGCCTAGAATATTAAAACTAATATTTAGAAGGATTACCTTAAAAGTTCTACGTCCTTATAAATTATTAAATTCTAATAAGTATCGTTAAATTACTAGCGAAGGATTTCTAAAGGAAATTCGCGTAATAAATATATTAATTATTATAATTCGATTTTAATATCGCTTACCGGCCGGGTAAGACTAATCTTATAAATAGTCTATTTAAGAGGCTAAATTATATAAAGGGGAAGATAGAATATAATAATATCCTACTAACGTTATAAAAGAAATTAGAATTAATATAATAATTCTCTTTCGCTATATAAAAGATATTCGAAGTAAAATTCTTCTACGAATATAAGAAATAGTCTATAATTTATTCGTTCGTTAAATAAATTAAAAAGGTTATTAAGTCGGCGACCTAATAGGTATAGGAAATTTAAAAAACGGAATTAAAGGATAATTTGTTTTCTTAAATACTATTTAAAAAGATTATTCGGAAAATCCTACGTAAAGAATACCCTTTCGCAACTAAAGAGAATTAGGAATTTTATACTATTATAAAGGAATTCTAATTTAAAAATTTTAACCTCGCCGATTTAGTAGCGACTATACGAATAAAAAGCTTTATAATTAAAAGGTACGAATTAAACGACTAAAGGGTCCTACGTTTTAAAGGACGGTTAATAATCCTTAATAAGGATTTACTATATAAGGAATTCCTACATAATTATTATAATAATTTAAAGGTAAATTATATAGGTACCCCTAAAATATTAGATTTAATTAAGAGGAAGTTCTATTAGGAGAACTTAATTATTAACGTAAAAAAATATATTAATAAATATAAATTATATTAAGGAATGTAACGACCGAAATATAAACCCTACGGAAACTTTTAATCCTTATTATTATTTAAATAACCGTTCTAAAAGATTAATATTAATTTTATTACCGGCCTACCGCCGAATYAAGGATCTAATAATAAAATATACGATACTATCTTAATAATTATTAATCGGTTTATAAAGTTCGTAATAATAATATTAACGAAAAAAACCCTAAATACTATAGAAATAGCCGGCCTCCTCTATAAATATATAGAATATTATTTTAATTCCTCCTTCGGAATTGTAAGCGATAGGAATAAATTATTTACTAGCGTATTTTAGAAGGAATTTACTAAGATAAGAGGTATTTTATATCGGCTATTTATTGCCTTCTACCTATAAATAAATAAATAAATAGAATAAATTTACTAAACTATTAAGAAGTTCTTTTATATCTATATTATTAAGAAGGATAATACTATATAGTCCTACTAATTATAAGAAGTAGAGTTCGCCTATAATAATTCTAAATATATAATGACTAGGGTATTACTATTCGAAACCTTATACGAATATTACCCCTGTATAATCGAATATATAAAAGGACGCTATAAATTAAAGGTTTAAGGAGTAAAAGAACGTTTATAACAATTAAAAACTATACGGAAGGCTATATATTAATATTAGGAATAAACTATAAAAAGCTAAAAGCGGGGCTATAATAAATAATATAAACTAATCGAATTCCGACCTAGTAACTTCGTAGGATTATCTACTAAGAACTTCCGCTTCTAAAATTATAAATTTATATTTATATTTATTAAAATTAAAATAGTAGAGCGAATTAAGTTATAAATATATTAAGTTATTTTATTTATAAAGTATTAAAAAATATACGATATATTTCTTATAAATTTATTAGAATTATAGAAAATAAATAGTAAAATCGCTAACGAAATACTACTACCGGAATTTGCGGAGGATTAAAATAAATAAGAAGTAGAGGAGATTATAGATTATTAAAGATAAAGGGCAAATGAAAAATTCTTAATTAAGTAGGCCGGATAATCCGTCGAATATAATACTTAAGAACCGGTAGAATATTTATACAATATATAGAAGGCGCTCTCTAAGTATTAGAAGACTAAATAGAATATATATAGGAAATAGGATAATATAAATTAATTAAAAAAAATATATAGAATTCTATTAATTATAAATTATTATTATAAATTAAAATTATTAAAGAGTAAAACCTAAAATATTTTAAAAATATTATATAATAAAGGTCCGACGTAAAGCCGACAGAAAGGCGAATTATAAAGTTCAAATACTATAAAACCTAGGACTATTATATTCTACTAATAAGAATATAAATACGCCTACTTTATTTACGCCGTTTGTTCGGGCTAAAAAAAATTATAATAAAATTAAAAATATTACGTTTATATAGTAAACGATGAATAATCGAAGAAATAGTAAGCGAACGCCCGCCGATAATCGAATTTAAGAAAGGCTTTAGGCGTATATTAATAAAAGGGACGGGTTTACCCACTTTACCCTTTCCTTTCTCTACCGCCGTAAAACGTCGGTTAATTCCGGAAGATTCGGCTATTAAAGTAAAGGCCCCCGAAAGCTATTAATAAACCGATAAAAAGCCAATTTAAGAATGTTTAAAAATATCCGGAATCGGTATCGGAATATTACCTTTTTTAAAAGGAAGGGGGCGAATAAATTTAATTACCGAGGTAGGACTTACTTTAACCGTTAGGCCGCCGATAATAGGTTTAAAACTTATAAAAAGATATTAAAGGGTTATACCCGGCAAATTAACTACGAAATTATAAATAATTTTATTTATAAGTTACTTCGGTACTAAAGGTACCTTAAGAAATATAAGACCCTTAAAGACTTTAATAAAATAAAAAAGGGCCGTTTAAGGAAGGATAATAAAAGGCGATTAAGCGCCGATAGAATTATTTATAATAAAAGTAATTGAAGGCGACCGAATACCGATAAAACTACTTATAATAAAGACCGAACCTAAACTATATTAATTTACAATTACTAAAGTATAGGAATCCCTATCCTTTATAAGGCCTAAAAGAAAACCTAATAAATTAAATTCCTTAGAAGGAATTTCCCTAAAAGGATGCTAAATTAATAAAAAAACCTTAGAAAAAAAATACTACGCTAAAGGAAGAGTAAACGGAGGAAATCCAACTTTAAAACGACTTTTTTACTTAGAAGGGGGAATAAAAGGATTTATATTATAAAATAATTAACGAACGATAAACTTTTCGGTTAAATTCGAAAAAGAGGGTAATAAAAATTATTCGGACGCTGAACACTCCCTATAAAAATTGTACTAATTTAAATCGCTATTAATAAAATTATTACGAAGGGGAATTATACCCCTACTAAAAAGATTTTTAGAAGGTAAAAGCGAATTCGGAATATCCGGGGAAAAGAGACTATAACGACCGAAGGGTAATTTAAAGTTATGAAATTCCTAGCGAAAAAAAGTTAAAATATAAGGACGTTCGGCTAAATATTAATAGTAGTAAAAATACTATTTAAAAATAGTAAATATCCTAAATTGAAGACGAGAATTATTATTTAAAGAATCGTTTATAAGAAGACGAAGAATACTACTTCTATTACCGATCGCTAATTTACTACTATTTAGGAAAATTTTACTGCCCTACTATATAAAAAGCAAATTATAATTAAAAGTAGGAATTTTAAAATAAGGATCCAAAGACGCTTCGTAAACTAAAGGGCCGCTAATAATTTATTTATCTATCTCTATAAAATTAAAGATAATTTTAATATTTATAAAATTAAAGGCCGGTTCTATATTATTCGGATCCTTAAAAATATATTCGGAATAATTAGAAGGGTTTTACAAATAGAAAAAATTAGAAGAATAGGAAAAGTAATTAAATTCCGATTTATCGCCGCCTTAAAAACCGGCGGTAAGAAGGATTTTATTATCCTCTTCGTTATTAAAGATACTAATATCTTCTATATTAAAATACCTGGCCTCGTATTTATAATTAAAGAAGCCGCCCTTAACGTTATTAAATTCTTTATTTTTATCTTTATTATTAGAAAAATTATCCTCGCTATCGTTTATAGGAACTATAAAGGCGGCGGCGGGAGAATTATAAATAAAAAGGTTCTTAGGAGGTTCGGGAATAGGTAATTCTAATTTTTTAAATAATTATTCGATATTAAATTTAAGGATAATTCCAACCTTATAAATTTCGAAAACCCGGCGACGGGCTTCCGTACTACCGATAATAATAAGAATAGGTAAGAAAAATTATAAATAAACGTTAAAAAGAAGTTCGGGAAAGAATATTAAATTATTAGGGTAAATAGCCGGCGATTAATAGTTATTATTACTACTATTATTATTAAAAATATAAAAGAGATCCCCTACGTTATTTATATAATTATATTAAATTAAAATTATAAAATAAATAATATAAGGGCCTAGGCCAAAATAAATATTAGATTGAAGGGACCGGAACTTAATACTTAATTCTAAATTAACGGCGACGATCTCGCGAATTTTAATATAAGTAAAGAAGGGAGGACCCTTCTTTTAATTTTACTTCTATTTAATAAATTAATAAATTAAAAATTTATATATACACTACGTAATAAATTAATTTAATATAATACCGGCCGCTAATAAGGTATTTAGCGCCTATTCGGCGCTTAGAAAGCAATTAATAAAGGTATTTATAGTCTTAATATACTAATCTATATTAAAAATAACGTTAGGGCGCGAACTATAATAAAAAAAGGCTACTATAATAGAAAAGAATCGATATATAGAGTATATTTCTTTTAAAAATTTATTAATAATAACTTCCTTTTTATTCGAAGCCGACTCTTCGCCGACAAATTTACCGAAGCGGTTATAGGAAACTTTAATAAAGAATATAGCCTTCGAAATATTAATTTATATACATAATTCGAAGTTTCTAAATTAACCTCAAATAAGGGTTTCACTATAATATAATTAAATATACCGAAGGATATTTAATATATAGTACTAATAGAATTAAAATAACCTAAAATATTTTATAAGAATCTAAATACTAAATATTAACCGAAGAAATAGATAAGGAATAAAAAAAGAACGTATAGGGCGATAAGCCTTACTTTAAACCTTATAACGAATATAAATATTCCTAAAGTCGTCTATTTAAATATAGTAAAGAAAGAGGGGATTTAAATATACTATAATAGAATACTATAAATAGGGAGTTCCTTCCCCGTCTTAAAAGAAGTAAATAAATTAGTACCGATTCGCCGCCAACAATATAATTATAAGGTAAAAGTATTTATTAAAACCTAAGTAAAAAGAAAACCCTTTTTAGAATTAAAGGAATAATAGCGAAGGATTCTCTTTATTACCGTATAAGGGAAGCCTATAATAGTACGAAGGAACCTACTCCTATCCGCGGGACCTTTATAAATAAATACGTAAGGCGGTATATTAATTATATTAATAATAAAGTAATACGAGGACGAAGAAAGCGTAATAATAATCCCTAAAAAATTAAAATTTAGGGAGGAAAAAGGTAATAAATTTATAAATCAGCGAATAATCGCAACCTATAAAAAGATAATCCGCCCTTTACTAAAATAGAACAGTTACTTAGAAACTAAGTATTTAAGGGGGGGAATAATATTAGAGCGCTATAAAAAAACCTAAAAACGACGAATAAAAAGAGAAACGTCGTACCCGTACGCTACGGGTCCTTAACCAACGAATAAGTAAAAGGATAAACCTTTACCGAAGGGACGCCGACCCAATAATTATAAATATATAACTACGAATAAAAGATAATAACTAATAAATTATAAAAGACTATAACTCTTAGAAGGGGGGATAATTATAAGGATATTTCTTAGATTAGAGGGCAAAACGATATGTAAATATATATATACTATAGAGAGAAAGCTAGAACTAAGAAAGAAAAGAAGTATAGAGGGTTAAAATATAGGAAGGGTATAAGGGCATAAACCTATACGATAAGGGAGGGGTAGGGATATAAGCCCACCCGATAACACGCCCCCGTAGCCCGAAATAGTTAATAGGGACTATTATAAGTAAATAAATAAAGAATTTATAATATTAACTACTTCTATTACGGCCGAAGTAAATAACCGATTTATAATATTAAATACCTCTATTATCCCTAAGGAATCTTCTTAGTTTTTAAACCTAGTATTAATATAAATCTACTATATTTATCCGCCTTTAACGGCTTCGTTAAACTATCCGCAATTATCTCCTCTTCTTTAATATAAATAATATTAAATTCTTATGCTTTAACGTTCTCAATAATTTATTTAAATTTAATATCTATATACTTATTCCTTCCCGGCACTTTTCGATTTAGTACCCTATCCCTAATATTCTTACTATCCGTATATAGAACTTTTAAAAGTAATTATATATAACCTAATTTTTTTAATATATACGTAATTTATTATAAAAACTTCATTATTAGAATAAAATTAATAAATTCTGCTTCTATTATACTCATTATTATAAAGGCTTACTTTTTCGATTTCTAGAATATTAGTCCGCTAATTATAAAGATTATATATTTATTAATATTATATTTAATAGTAAGGTCGTTAATAAAGGAGGTATTTCTAAATGCCTTTAAATTTATATCTTTAGGAAATATCTTTCTACCTAAAATAATACTTATATCCGCCGTTTTCGTTAAATACCGAAACAAATGCTTTATAACTATTATAGAACCCGTTATTAATACAGTATTTACTTCATATAATTTATTAATTATAAATATAATATTTAGTCTAATACTTATTAATAAGTAGTTTAAGCTCTTAATTTTTTTAATATATTTTTTTTATTGCTTTGGTAATTCGGCTCCCGTTTTGTAGTCTCTTACCTTTATATCCTACGGCTACAGGGTATTAATTCCATATAAATTATTATATTCGAACTTCTTAATGATAATTCTCATATATTTAGCTTAGTTAACGAAGACAATCTTTTCCTGCCTATTTCTTACGATGTTAAAACTTAGAAAGGTTTTTACTTCCCTTATATATTTAAATTTGAAATAGGTTAGAAATTTATCCTTAATACCGAAGATAACCGATTTTAAGGGCGTAGTAATAAGGAAGTTATTAATATAGAGTACTAGGATAATTTTAAATTCTAGATTACTAAATAGATATATATTATTATTAACCGGTTTAAAATTTAGTTTTTTTAAGATGGGTAGAAGTATTTTAAATTAATAGAGAAATATTCTTTTAAAATTATATAAGGCTCTTCGAAGGAGGTAAACTAATTTGTCTTTCTTTTCCCATAGTCCCTTTTCAAGCCCCATTAGTTATTCGATATAATATTGTTTATTAGGAGGAATTAATACGTTTAAAAATGCCGTATTGAAATTAAATTAGTAATAATTTAAATTTTAAACCGTTATAATAGCGAGGAATATCTTTACATTTACCGCGTTAGCGATTATAGTATATACTTCTTTTATATTCTAAAATCCTTATTTAAAATTATTATAAACTACTTATTTAATATAAGGGTCCTTAATTTTTAATTCGAAATTATCCTTCTCATTATAAATTTATTTCCCTAATAATATTTCTATCCTATTATTATAAAGTATTAGATTATATACTTTCCTATCCTCTAAAGTTTTAACTTGCTTTTCTATTATTAATTTCTAATATTTATTGAAATTAGCGAGCTTTCTAATTTATTAATAATTTTTAAGGACCCTTAATTTTGAATTTAAATTATATAATACCTTAATTACCGTTAAATATAATAGTTCGACGTTCTATTAAATAATTCTTTTTTTTTATAACTTATAGTAAAAAATAGGTAATCCTTAAAATAATTGAAATATTATAACTTTTTTATCTTTATCCTTCTAAATTATCCGGTTACTATCTACTATTTTCTATTTATCCGCTATATTTTCCGTCGTTAATATTATTCGTTTTTAAAATTTTTTTAATATTGTAATTAATTTTAAAAGGATAATAATTAACGTTATTATTTAAACCTCCGATTCCGAATAGGCTTATTACTATTTTATTATCGGGGTTTCCGCCCCCGGAAGCGCTTTAAATTATACTAATATTAGGGTCTCTATAGCCGAAGATATTTAAAATTAACCTAGATAAATTTAAGTATCTTCCGTTATCGTTGTACTTTTAATTTTAATAAGAAGATTTGGCAATGACCGTTATTATAATTAATTTTGTAAAGGGGGAATTAGTTCTTCTTCGTTAAAATTATTAGGATTGATAAATAATAATTACGTAAAGAATTCGTCGAATGGAAATATTTCGTTAGGGTCCTCCTCCTCTTTATATCTTTTTTAATTATTATTAAACCGTTTTAATATATTTTTAATATTATTAAATAATTGGAACGTTTCTTCCCTTTTATTATCTTATTTATTATATTCTTCTTTTTTATCCTCTTATTTATTTTATTTTACCGATTATAAAATATTTATTCCTATTTTTTTTATTAGTATAGGCGATTTAATAAATTTAATTATCGGTCCTAATATTAGATTATTCGGGCTTATAGGAGGGCTTATTAATTTTAGAATTAGGTTCGTCGGATTTGGAAATAGGTTCGTCGGATTTAGAAATAGTATCGTTGGGCTTAAAAACGGACTTACCGGGCTTAGGAATAGTATTATTAGGATATTAAGTAAAGGAATAGAGGTTGGGGAGATAGGTACGGGTATAACGCTTAGTGAAGGAATAAGTAAGGTAACCGCTTCGGATTAAGGTTTCTTTCTAATATTTAGAATCGTTTTAAGCGTCGGGTTATTCGTTAGAGTTATAATTATTAACGATATTTTATCTATTAAATTGTTGGTTATCGTTATTTAAATATTCTTTTTATTTTGTAAGATTTTTTCAACTTATTTAATCGATTAATTTAAGAAGATTATTGTATAATTAAACTTCTCCTCTTTTAGGCTTTCTTTAGGGGATATCTTTAGGAATCTTAATACGTTAGCCTTAATTAATTATTTTATTACGGGATCCCAAATTAGGAAAATCCTTCTATTTAAATTACTATATCTTATTAAATGGCCTCGTTTCGTTCGTTTAATAAATTTATTTCCCTATACCCGTCTTTTTTTCTTAATATAATAGTAAACTGTATAATAATACGTATATAGATATTTGATATTAGGCTTAAGATTTGGAATATTGGCCGCTCTATTAAAAATTTTATAGGGGCTAATATATTTATCGTTTAATTTCGTCGGTAAGAGATTTATTACTTTAATTATAAAATTAATTACTAATAGCTATAGCTCTATGGGGATGTTGTATTTTAATATCGTTACCTTGGACTTTTCTATTATTATTTTACTAACCCTTTCGGGGGCTCTATTTATTTATAGGGTATATATTAGTATCTTAATAATTTCGATGCCTTTTTATTTTCTTTAAGTAACGATAGAATCGTTTTAAAAGTCCTTCGAGCTAAATTTAAATTCCGTATTACTATTTAAATTTAAAATTTTAATTTTTAGATTAATTTGGAACTCTATATATTTCTTCTACTCTTTAATTACTATTAAACCGTCTTTCTTTTCCCTAATTATTTTAATTTAGTAAAAACTATTAATTATATAAATAAAGTGAATTATATATTTATAACCTATATAGTTTATAACGTTATAATTCTATATATTAACTTTAATGAATTCTAGAAGTTTCGTTGCTATTAAGTTATTAATTTTATAAATAATATTAATCGATTTACTTTGTAAATAAGTATTACACTTATTATAATTTATAATATTAATGAGCTTAATACCGGCATCTTTATAAGCTTTTAAAACTTAATCCTTTCTTATATATATTAAGCAGCGGTATATAATACTATAATTAATCGTTGCTATTATAGTTAAATTAGGAGCCCAATAACGATATTTTTGATTGATTTCTTATAGCGGCGAAATTGGTAGGATTGGAAGGTTATTAACCTATTAATATTATATTTAGCGTCCTTTATTCCTTCTTTTTATAAATATGATTTTATTAGTATCTATTCCCTAAATTATATTATTATTAAAAAGACCGGTTATAATTAGGAGGTTAGTTAGTATTAACGGAGAATATATTATATTATTAATTATTACGAGGATAAAATCCCTAATAATTATTAGTAATTGTAATTCGATTTTCTTAATATAGTATAATTTTAATAATTAGTTATTATTAATTTAATAATTAACCGATTACAATAACGGGTAAAGTTCTATAAATTATTTAACGTTATTGAAGATATTTAATGTATAACCGCTATTAAATATTATTATATTTTTATATAATAAAAAAGTTACTTCGGGAATTTATTAGATTTTAACGAGATTAAATTAAACATTATTATTACTCTATATATATTTAGAAGTAGTCGGTTCTGAATTAGGTATTAGGAATTTTAATAAAAATCCGTTAGGAAATTGTTATTAAAAAATAGATTACTTAAATTAAATATTAGGTTAAAATTAATAATAGAAGTAATAGGGTTATAAATATTAGAATTGTTATTAAAGAGTATAGTAATAGTACCGGTAATCTTATCCTTCTTTTTATTTATAATTTTCTTTTTATTCTTCTAACTATCCGGGGCCTTCTCCGGGTTATACTACTAATATTCTATAGTATAAGGGGTATAATAGTAATTATACGGGAAGTGCTTCTAGCCCTTAATAATCTTTATAGGGTATTTATTATACGGGATACGATTATCCTTATTTTAGTTACTATTTCTACTTCTTTTGGTATTTTTTTGTTTTATTTCCTTAATTTTAATTTTAATAACGATTATATTACTATAAATCTTTTCGGTATTAGTTAGGGTTAATAGTAAATTTAAAAACTTTTTAATAGTAAGGGTATTTTTATTAAGATTAGTAATTTATAATTTAGTATCGACGGGGTAAGAGTATTTAATAATATTAAAAAGATTCGTTAATTCGACGTTCTTATCAATAATATAATTAATATCTTTAATGTATTTACGTAGGGTTTAATAACGTATAAAGAAAGATTCGAAAGAAGTAAAAGAAGAGTATTTGAGCGTTTAATATTTATTAAAAATATTATTCTTAATTTCGTTAGTAACGTTAAAAATATTATTATAAACGAATTTAAAGAAATATTTAGGGTCGTCGTTATCTTCGTCCTAACTATTAATTATTAAGATAGATTAGATATTATCGTTATTAATAGTCGAGTAAATAATGCTTATAACCTTCGTATAATTTATATACTATTTCGCTAGGGTTTTTTTATCTTCCTCTTTCGTCGTAGCCTTAACCTTAAGCGCGGGAATTTTTATCGTAATATACGGTTTAAAATTAAGGGAAGTTAGTTGAACTTTTAAAGCGCGGGCTTAAGCGTTAAAATTAAATTCGCCCTTAAGGGGAATTAACGTTACAGTAGTATTATATTTTATAATAGACGTATTATAGTTAAAATTAATGGGTAAAATTATTAGATTAATAGGTAGGGTTGTAATAGGTGTGATTTTGTTCGTTGAGGTCGTAGTTCGTAAATACTATATTATAGAGTTACCGAGAATCTTTATTCCTCGTAATAAATCGTAATCGTATTATATTATAAGCTAAGGTCGATAATTTTATTGGCGGGCGGGGTTCTAGTAATACAACGTATACGTAATTGTAGTACAACGGCGGTTTAATTAATTAATTCTTAAATACGCGCAATAATAGCAATGCGATACAACGAATCGATCGCGAGAGGGCTTATAACCTCTTAGACTAAAGGGTAAAACGATGTATAGATATATATATACTATAGAGAGAAAGTTAGAACTAAAAAGGAAAAGAAGTGTAGAAGGCTAAAATATAGGAAGGGTATAAGGGTATAGACCCACACGATAAGGGAAGGGTAGGGATATRAGCCCATCCAATAATAATATTAGATTAAGGGGCTTAAGATAAGCCTAACCCGGGACGTAACGCCAAGATTAATAAAATAAAGAATAAGGAATAAACTAATAAGCAGAAGCGATAAAAAGTAGAGGTACTCTATTAAAAATTAAACGCCGATATCCAAGCCTACTAGGGGCTCGCACAAATATAAAAGCCTTTACAACCTAACCGGATATTTCTTACCGGTTAAACTAAAGTCTTTTATTAAGAATAGACCTACCTTATATATTAAAGTATTTTCACCCTATCGTACTATGACTTTATATATAACTAAATTCCTCTAATCGATAGCCTTCTTCGAATTCGATTTTATAATCGTAAAGTTAGTAATCGGGTAGGATATTCGAATCGAACTTACTAAAAACGTTAATATAATTATAATAATATTCGGGTACTATCCTTAATACTTCTTCGTATAACTCTTTCTTATCGTAGGGAAGAGGTTCCCAAGTAGGGTCCTCCGTTACGCACTTTTATTAAATAAACTAGTCGATTTCGAAAATATTTATCAAATATATTATACAATCGGTTTTAGCAGCAAACCTTATAAATAAATCGCCTTCAAGGATATATATTTATACCGGTCGTTCCTTATACTAATTAATCGAATCTCTTTTAAACCTATATATATTTTAATTATTAGAACCCTATTTACCGTTTCGAAATTCGGTTAATTTAATTCGAGCGAATTATACGGGTTCTAAAAATAATATTATAAAGTAAATAAAATTAGCTAAATTCTTCTCTATTTTACTTAATAAATTAGAGCGCTTAAAAATCGAATTGGGGTTCTAAAATAAAATATAGGGACGGGCGTAACCTAACTCGCTAATATCTTAATCTCGGGTATATTTAAAATCCGTTAATATAATAAGGACCATCTTTTTAAACTACGGTTAAAGAGCTTCGAACTCGTAAATACGCTTCTCGATCTATTATTAATATTATTATACTTCTCGTCGATATTAATCGTCGGCTTTTTAATCGAACTCTTTTTTATAATAATTAGAAAAAAATTAATCCGTAAAGATAGGAATTAGAATAGCCGTATAATTATTTATAAATTTAAGTACTATACAACTACTATTTTTACCGTCAATATATTATTTATCTTTTTAATTTATAAACAAATTATAATAGGCTATATCCTTCTAGTAATTTGGATTTATAATATTAAAGTTGCCCGGGCGGACTTCGAAATTAAAATTCCTTATTTATTTAGAGTTAAATTTTTAATCGAAGGGAAAGATTAATTAACGGTTCTTATAATTTATTTAAATATTATAAAGGTCGAACTATTTACGACCGATAATAATATTATAATTTATATTAATAATTATAAAATAATCGGGGGGTATTATTCGGTTTCGGACTTTTAAAGCGGCTTTAACGACCTTTCTAATACCCTAGCTAATCTTTCTTTAATAATTACTAATACTTCGAATAAAAAAGTCGCTCGTTACTTCTATTAATAAACGTTCTTTCAACTTCTTTATAAACATTATATTAATAAATAGGTAGCCGTTCGCTCCTATATCAATCAGGGTATTAAATATAAATAAAGACATTTTATTATTAATTATAATATATTGAATAAATATAAGATCCCCTCCCAAGTAGGGTATTAAATTAAATTTATCTTTTCCTTATTTTTATCTATCTTTTATTTATTCTATAACTAATACCTCCTTTAGGAAGGAATCTAATTTACCCAAAATATTTAATTTCCCTAATTATTAATAGCGGGGACAATAGTAATTAAAATAATTAGGGCCGCAAACTAGGTACTTCTAATACCGCCGTTCTCGTTAGCTAAATAATATTCTATAATAATAGTAACGCAATTATAGCACTCTCAATTATATTAATCCTTCTAAAGGTAATCGCGCTTAATATAATTATATTCTTTATAAAGGAAATAATAACCTTTATTAAATAAGCAAATAATTTCTTCGGTACGTTCGGTAGTAAAGCGGTTATTACTACCTCCTTTAATACTAATAGGCTTTAGAGCCGAAGAATTAGAACTACTAAATCCGCTAAATCCTTTATTACTATTATTACTTTTATTATAAAAAGAGGAAGAAAAAGAAGTAATTTTAACTTTATTAGCGATAGTTTTAAATATTTAATTAAAATTAGAATAATCGATATAATAAATTTCGAAAGAAATAGAAGAGTTATAATACTTAGCGCCTATCTATTTCTTATACTCTACAGGAAAGCGTTAGAATAATTTATATTTCTATTCGGACTTAGGGCGTTAATATTCGCTAATTATACAGACGAATTTATTCTTAAAATAATCGAAGTTATTAATATCCTTCATTTTAAACTTTATAAAATTAATGAGAGCCTTTTTATCTTAATTAGGGTCGCTATATTTATATTATAAATAGGTTATTAAATTAAAATAAATTATAAATTAATCGGGGTAAATTTCGTAGAAATATAGTATTAAATTTTTAAAAGCGAATCCGGCTAAACGATTTTTAATATAAAGGAATTTATTACGGTCGGTTAAATAATAATTAACA
The DNA here is from genome assembly GCA_009802275.1 of Neurospora sp. CHS-2018a. Lineage (NCBI taxonomy): Eukaryota > Fungi > Ascomycota > Sordariomycetes > Sordariales > Sordariaceae > Neurospora > Neurospora sp. CHS-2018a. The sequence goes on from RAKG01000005.1 coordinate 668,715, forward strand.
TTAATTTCAAATTTATCCTAAATTAGGTTATACTAAACTTCGAAGGGTATATTATCTTCCTTATCCTAATTATAAAATTTAGGAAAATTAATTTACTTAATTGAGAGGCGGGTACAACGAAAGGGAATTGCCGTAATTTCGTTATCGTCATTATCGTCGATAGGAGGAATCGTAGCGAAATAGGTAATCGATCGGCGAAAAGGAACTATAGTAGGATCTTTCTCGATACTAGGAAGGACTGTCTTTTTAATTTTTACTTTATTAATTAATTTATAAATACCTTTAAGGACGCTTAGGTTAATAATAGTATCTTTTAAAATTTGAATCTTATTTTCTTTATTAATTAGGTAATTTTTAAAGGATTAAATTATTTTAAAATCGATAATTAAGGCGGGCGTAATAGAAAGAGCCTCTTCGAACTTAAAAATTTAATTATAAATAATATAAAATTTAATATTTAATAATAAAATAATTTAATATAATTCCGATATTTACTCTCTTAAAGCTATAGCTATTATAACTTAGAATTTAAATTCGTAAAATATATTAATTAAGTAATTAGTATATAGTTTAGTAAATTAGGCTTCGTTTAAATATCTTTTAAACGGGAGTTCTAAAATAAATAATAGAATACGATAGGGGATATAAGGGATAGCGTTATAAATAAAAAGTTCGGCGAATTCCTCTATTTTATCCTTTAAATCCTTAATAAAATCCTTTAAGTTAAAAACGGTATTATACTTATTAATTTCGTTACTAATATATTTATCAAATAAATTAAATAATAATTTGGGTTTATCTTTATTATCCTTAATTTTAAATAAAATATTAATTAAAGCCTCCGACGGAGACTTAAAATAATTATACGTATAAAATAACGTCTTCTTTTTCCTTAAGAGGGTAGAGACTATTAAAGTATTTTTCGTTAAAATATATAAAGGTTTTCGTATTCTCCCTAATAATAAGGTCGACGTATTAAGGCTTCTTCTTATTTTTAACGACCTTCTTATCGACGCTAAGCTTAATAGTAACCTCATCCTTCTCTTTCGACGATTCGGAATTATCCTTATTAATAGCGTTTCTTTCATTATTAAATCTAGAACTCGAATTCTCATTATCGCTTCCCTCTTCGAAAAAATTAGTACAATCGTTTTTATAATAATTATTACTTAAGCCTTTAACTCTAATATTAATATTATTACGAATTAAACGCGGGGGTGCTATAATTTCTATTAATATTATAAATTTCGGTTCTTTAGACTATAACGGTCGGTTTAATTATTTATATCAATTTCTAATCGTTAAGATTTAACCTTCCCAAATATTATTAAATTAACTTAAAATAATATAAGGGTACAATATAATTGAGTCGAAGGTAAAATTAAGATTCTATTTATAATAGAAGATTTTAAATAAGGAGAAGAAAAGGAAAAGAATTAAATATATACGTTACAAACCCGAATAAATACTTTAGTACGTAAGCGACAACGGGACTTATATACGGATCGTTAATAACCAATCCCTTTACTCGCATCGCCCTTCACCTATATAATAAATAAAAGTAAATACCTTTAATAGGCTTAGCGCCCGTCTAGGCCAACCTTAGCGCGAACCTTCTATATTACTCGTTCCTCTAACCTTCGTAGTACCTTATAATACTTTATAATAACAGTCCTCCTATAAGGGTATAGCGGGTATAGCGGCATAGCCGGACCGGCGCCGTCACAATTATCTTTTTTCTTTTTTCTACTTTTTATTTTTTATTTAATTACCCTTTAAACCTACTATAATAAAACCTATACCGTTAAATAGGCCTTTTTTTACTCTATTTTATACCTCTCATTATATATTTATCCTTATTTTATTAATACTTTTATACCTAATAAATTACCGTTTTATTTTTTATCTTTCTATCTTTAAGGCTTTGTATCCGAGCCAATATTAATTTTATAGAAATATTAAAACTATTATTAGAATTAGAAAAAGGAATACTATATAACTATATATTTCTTTAATTTCTACTACTTTTTATTAATTTATAATATTAAAAAGGCTTTTATTAATCAATAGCGGAAAAGTTCAAAGTTGGCTTAGACTTACTACCGTAGAAAATATATTGTAGGCGCTGATTAGTCGGGGTAGGGCGCTAAGTAGGGTCGGTTTTTAGAAGTGCGGGTTCTAACTGAGATTAGTACGTGCAAGTATATATATAGTGTTTATTTAATAGCCTTAACAGCTGCTGCCAATTGAATACACGGGCCACATTCCCTTGCGCACGTGCCAGATTTATTTTGAAACCAACGGAGACAATGGCCCCCGTACAGGCCCGAAATGTGAGATCTGACAGCTCCCGTTGCGCCGTCCGGGGCGGGTGCACGCGGGAAAATAGAATCCATGGCTATTTCCTTCTCTCGTGGTACCCAAATCTGGTCAGCATGAGACCAGTTCGCTAGCCTGGGAAGCACAAGAGGTCGGAATGGGCAGGATGAGAGGCACATTTCAATGATCAAGCCTCTGATGTTCAACGGGCTAATCGATTAGGTACCCTCCATCAGGTTTCTGGTGAGGCCCAACCGAAACTGTGAGAGTGCGGAAGGACAAGAACACTGCAGGCGTCCGCGCAAAACTGTGCTACCCAGAGTTCCACACCACTCGCAGGCACAATACAGACCTCGGTAAGTGCGGAAATGTGGCTGGCGTTGGGAAAAGGTTCAGCGGTTCGGCTCGAGACGACGAAGAGGAGAGGCACTGGGAAACGAACATCTTGCGCTCCCCGTCTGACCTCTGCGACAGGGAGACAGCATGTTGGAAACGGATCCCGGCCTCCCGAATTCGGTCTTCCGCCTTGACCGCTCGCTCGCCCAAGGCAACTGCATGTATCCCTACAGCGCATTTGCATACAGCAGGCGCGTATCGACGCCCATAATCACCCAGATACCTGCTGGATCTTTTTCGGCAGGTGTACAGACGGCCAGCGCTCTGCAGCAGTTGGCAGGAAGTAGCAGGTGCAGAAGCAGTGAGGCCTAAACGCAATGGAAGCAAGGCGGCTGATTGTTCACTAGCAATCACGACCTAATCAACCACTTGCGAGGCCTGCCTATCATGGTCTCCCGTAATGGCTAATATGCTGCAGTCCTGGCCATGCTACTCTACTTTTATCATCTCCCATCCTGCAAGCTGTCAGTCTTGGGACACACGGTACGGCGCGGTTTGGGCACGGCAAGGAGAACGGAACTTTGCGTACATCCAAAAAGGGCCACTGGTCAGTTTCCCGTCTGCTGTTTGATTCTGTTCTCACAGGTGCTACACAGCAGTGAGTAGGTTGTCTTTGAGCGAATCCTGCAGTCTTCCCGCCCTCCTCTCGGACTGGATGCATACACTTTACATGCAGCATACAACCCAGCGAGCCCTCTCAATTTGGAAACACTTTAGATGGTAGATGTGGGTGAATAGCCCTGGAGGCAGTCTAGACCGACTGTAACTGGAGCAAACGAGCCAAGATGGTGTTGAGGACAAGGTAGCTCTGCCTCGGCTAGCTTGCTGGCCACTTGGGTAGTGTACCACTATTATACTTGACGGCACGCTTCTGCGGTCCTGTGCGTCCAGTGCCAGGGTCATTCTCATACACTGCATTGTGCGTGATGTTTTCTGTGCCATTATCAAGGCTTGCCAGAAGTGCAGGAAACAGAGAAAACTGGATGACAGTGTGACGGATTGGGACTCGGAACGGAGCGGGCACGGTTCAACCCGTGTGCACATCTTGCTGATACGGGGAAAGACCGCACGTCCCTTATAGCGAATACCTTTTACGTATGATTCGGATACGTAGTGTTCGCTAACGAAGCTTTTCAACAATACTTCGTCCAACACGTCCGTCCGGGTTGCCGTTGAGGGTATAAAGCGCCCTATAGCGTGCCTATATCCGGTGAAGGACCTAGAGCCAGGGTTACCGAGATCAACTGGAGAACAGCGTAACTCCTATCGCGAGGAGACATCAGGGGCTGCTGGACTGGATTCCAGTACCCAATCAAGCGAAAAACAAGACCCAAGGAGTCGGCCCTAGGCTTCCACGGATACAAGGTAGCCGCATGAGTGGTTTTCCCTTGTGACTGCGGACCGACGCGAGGGCCCATGCGATGCAGCTAGTGGGGACCGAACGATCCTCTTTTTTCAGTCTCCGTCTTGTGGACGGACCCTCGGGACCCTCTTCGTTCCAGGCAAGCCAGGCGGGCTCGAGGTGGGTTCCTCTCAGTCTTGTCCCTATCGATCACACAATCCCTTGGCAGGTGGCCTTCGTTTCTTTCTTGGCTTCGTTCGCTCCGCTCCGCTCCGGTTTCTTCGTTGGAGCTCAGCTGACTTGCGACTCGCTTCGTACCAACCTAAGTTTCGTAACGGAAACGGAGCGGTATCATGAGATACGTAAATACGCACGCCAACAGGTATCATACGACGGTTATTTCACGCTTTTCTGCTTGAACGCCTTCGCTTTCCACACGGTACGTACCACGCATCAAAACTCTTTACAGCCCGCGGACCCGAGGACCCATCGGGCGGGCAGTACCGCAGTTCCCAGATTGCTGGAAACGCCATGTTCTGACAGAGACAAGACCACCTAATATGTCATGGTTGGTGTATGCGAGATGTCGGCGTTCCCAACTCATCACATCAGTTCACAACACCATTCTTGGCTGTTTGAACCCGGAAGTTGATCAAGCCAACATCCAATTGTGCACCATGCTAACATGGTAGGACGACATATATAGTACGCGTAGTTTACTGCGGCGGGCAGCCGAAGTTGGCAAAGCAGTTAACAGTTGCTTCAGAGGTTGCCGTTGCGCCAACCTGTACAGAGCTACCACCAACCCTCTGACCCGCCTCACCAACGAGATTGACCCAGCTACTGCTCAAGTGCCCCGAGAGTGAGTGCGTAGCGCGGTGGGTGAAGGATTATGAAATAAACGGAATCCATGGCCACAGAGACTCAAATCCGTAGGTACAGAGACCCCCCACTTTTCTTTGGTATTTAGCCAACTACTAGCCGCTATCTCCCGTCGCGACCTAAATGATATTAAATGTTCGTCGCCGAATGAAGTTCTTTACAATACGAATAAAGCTCTTTACGATACGAATGAAGCTTTTCACGACACGAATAAAGCTCTTCGCAAATAAAACTTCTTACGCTATTAAAGCTTTTCGCGATATCTATCTCTTCTCATCTTAGTACTATACGCAATTCGGTTTATATACCGTACAGTATCGAAAACCCATCGTATCAAACTCGCCCGCCCAAAAAAGTGGGGAGTTTTTATACCTACGGATTTGAGTCTCTGTGGCTACGGATTCCGTGAAATAAAGTCCACCCTCCTAGGGTAAGCACTACTGTTCTTTGTCTAGACCCCGGTCCATTACGTGCTGCTGATATTTCCATCTTACTAATTGGGGTAGTATCTGGACGCATACAGCGACTTGCATGGATCTAACTGACTGCTAGGCGTGCTAGTAAATCCATTTGTCGGTTCTGTTGGTTTCATTGCCGCTCCCGGCGCCGGGAAGACCTTCGGCTTCTCTTCCATCTGACCTCTCATTGGTTCACAAGTAACCCTCCTCTAGCTCGATTCGTAGCTTTGTCCGTTTTTACGAACTGCTCCGGCTTTACTCCACACAAGTTACCAACGGACGGGGCTGGAGGGTAACATTCCAACCTCAACTTGTCGATTCCTCCTTCCGTGTACCGTGCCAACGGGGCTTACGAGAGTGGAAATTCTGGAATAACGACTGCCTAGTATTCTGCATGGATCGGATCATAGGTACCGTGTTCCCTGAAATCCTTGTGTGCTGAGAGGATGCAATTTCTTCACTGGTAAAGAGGAGTACCGTCATACACTTTTGTTGTGTGGAGGTCCTTCCCACTGGATCACCAGTCACCTCTGCGCTTGAAATACTCCAGAAGTGTAAGCTACGGAGTACCTATGGAGTATGTCTCTGCCCAAAGCTCACTGGCTCGATCTGGCGCTGCCTCCATCAGCTACTGCGTGTAAGCAACCGATGTGAGCGCTACAGCGGTGCCTATGCACAGCCATCAGTCGAGATCTGGGAATCGTGTCTGATTAAACCCTCTTTGCCCTTTTTTCATGATGATTAAGTGCTAATCATCTTTCCAGTCTCACCATGTTCCGCAAGGATCGGAGTATGTCCAATTCGAGAGTACCTTGCAGTGCCAGGAATTAAAATACTACTCAACCCTTAATGGGTGACTCCTGTCAAAGATGTGACGGCTCGAAGTCATCGGACACGTGCGCCTGGAGTCGCACTTTGATCTTGCCGACCCTACATTACATCTCCCTTGGAAGCTGGAACCTCGAGCTTCTCTGCGGCCCTTTCGCTTTCTCCTTCGCTTTGAGATGCGACTGGCTGGGGGCTGGGGACTTTGGACCCAAGAGGATCGAACGCATCCCAACGGCCGGCCACGCCGTCAGCAGGCACCGCAGGCCAGCCAGCATTTTGGGCGGAACCGGGTGCGGCGGGCGGGCGGACGGACGGGAGTCAATGCTACCGTACTACCGTATTGGGACCACGCTAATAAGCTACACTAGTGTTCGCAGTTCCCTACAGGTTAACATGGTGTTGTGTAGATGGCCAAAGGTTATGTCACGCCTTGCGGCCGCCCAAAAGAGTGATGATGCGCACCTTGTTCCCTACTGGAAAAGATGAGCTGACAGACCTGAGCTGACCACCCGACTATATTAGCTTACATTTACCGTCATTTCTTCCCTCTCCATTCTCCCCGGAAAGTTCATCCCTTTTGGTTTCCTGAATCTCCACAGCTTGCCGCTTCTACTTCTCCCAGATAGTGGAGTAAAACGGGATCGTGAATGGAGCCAGATGACGGTGTTTCTCCTCCTCAGCAGCAGGCCATACTGGACTATCGAAGTCCCACAAGATCATAGAAATAGGCGCGAGTGCCGTTCCTGGTCAAAACCACGAAATCTGCTCTGCCTCCTCCTCCTACGGCACACTACTGCAGCGATTGTGTTTCATCGTTGGAGAAAAAAGTGCTTTCTGATGTCTGATCACTCGGGTCGGGCGGGGGTGGGGGATCCCATTGCTAGGTAAGACTGGTACATCAAGTCCGGGAGCTCTCTCCTGGCCCCAAAGATTGGGTGACGGATTCGGTTCACAGCTCCGCTACACGTCTCCTTCACACTTGCGATGATCGTTGATCTTGGTCCCTTTTTTTCTCCGTCAATCACGTCGCCGGTGGGAACGGAAAACGGTATAGGGTTGTGGATGTGATGGAGAGACTGTATTGGGATCCTTGTCCTTACGTACCTCTACCATACGTTCTGAAATTTGGTAACATCGTGGTACGTGACTAGAGGTCGCTAGGTCAGAAGTCTGACCTTAAATCACAGCCTAAGCAGGCACGTCGGAGATTGATCTCGGAAAAGACCTTGGTCAACCCGACAAAGTAGTTGTTTCATGAGTACCCTTTGGCTTCAACCAGCCTCTCGGAGTCAAAACGGTGACTGCAGCTTACAAGTGACCGAGTTCATCACATCCTTCCATTCCTTCTCCGTATTCCTCTTTTAGCAATGTCCTGCCTCAAGCGGTCTTGTGGAGCTGGTTGCCTTTCATTCTCTTATGGAACATGGCCCGCGGATAACGGTTTAGAAATTGGTGCTGTATCGGTTAGTACCTACCTACCTATATCACGAATTGCTTACCATCCTTCATTTTCGCTTGAAGTACCAACCCGTGTCGTACGCATTGACAATCCCCGGGTACTCCTTTCTCGCAGCCAATAAGATTAGAAGCGGCTACTCTAACCGTAGACCTTTCTATGGATAAGCTGGGTGACATATTACGGGTCATCGCGCAAGGGAAGACTGGTCAGTGTTTTGGTGGGCCAGGACCGGTCAGCACTGAGCCTGTAAAACTGCTGCTACAGTCATCATCATCCCGTCAGCAGGCCCATGGAAGATTGACAGGAAACCATCGGGCCGGTTGGGTTGGGGTTGTGTGCGCATGAAGATTTGAACCTGTCTGTTATTGGCTTCTTGTCTTCCGGTCTTCTAGCACATTGCACCGTTACGGCACGACATCAGAAGGAGTCGAGAACATGAAGATGTCATAGGTGGACTACGTGATGCATTTAACCACTGTCGGGCGCCCATCTGTAGTTTGACGGGGAATGGGTAAGAAACTGCGAAAGTTTGCGAGTGTTTGTCGGCCGCTGATGAGATTGTGAACTAGAGGCTCTCGAGTGTCATAAATACCTTATAAAAGGAATATGTTCACGTCCACAAAGTAGTAGTGTGTGCTCAGGACGCGGGGTCGGCCCGTTTTGGAAGCCGAAGCCGCAGAAGTCCGAGATAGAGTGGCTTTCTAGTCCGAGGCCTTTCACCAACTCGAAGTGTGACCACAATGAACTGAGCCAACAATCAGAAATTGCAGGGCTGTTGGTATTGTATCATCATGGAGTTTCGGTTGGGAGGATTTTCATTTCATCCCGTACCTCCCATCTCTTTGATGCTACAGAGCGCAGACATGTATTCGTTGTACAGAAGGGTAATGCGGTACCATTAAATACGGGAAGCGCTAGTTAGAGGCCTTTTCACACTGTCTGTTATCTATCCGTAATGCAGCGTAAGCTTACGGTACGTAACCCGTACGGCGGCGGGTCGGCGGCAGAACCCGCCCGACTCCAACGGTGCCCGGGCATGCTTTCGTGATTCTCCACCGTGCCCGCTTTCAGTTCTTAATCCGGCTTCGTCTCGACAAACGACTTCACGACGACGACCTCAGACACATACTACGCTAGGCACGCATTGTCAACCGCACCCACGTAAACCCTGACTGTCGATAAGACTACTTACCTACCATGGCTTCAGAACAGAATAAGGAATACTTCAAGTAAGACTCAAGGTCCCTGTTTGCCGGGTCAGGTTTGTGACTCAGTCTATCTACCCTTGTCTTCATCTTCAAGTTCCTCTCCATCCGCTGGTTGATGGCGGAAAGGAATACGGCAGAAATCATGATGAGCACGCGTGTATCTCTTGTGAACAAAGAGCATCATGATGGGGTGACCAGACGCTAACGTCCCATCTTCTACAGCAACGAAGCTGCAGCATACGATGCAAAGCACGCAAAGACCTTGGACAGAATTGTCGAGGAGATCCGGGCCAGACTTGACTTCATTGGCGTTGACTGGGTAGATGAAGACGCCGATACAGGAAGCGTGAGGCTTCTGGATTATGCTTGCGGTACTGGAGTTGGTGAGTCTTTTCTTGGCGAGCAATGCGGTGGTTTCTTGCAGTGTCGGGGTGTCAAGCTTTTGTCAAGACCAGAGAGTCTTTGTGACTTAGACATATGAACAGCTCGGTTTCGGGCTGGGAGTCTTAAAGCGTCTGAGAAGCTAGCTCTCGGATCTTGCCTCAATGGCTTGGAGTTGGAGTTTCTATACCTGGCTTTCGTCTACCTTTCTGTGCAGGATCGCTAACAAAGACGTGTGACTGTAGTGTCTAGAGTGAGTTACTTCACCTTGATCACCATACCATGGCTGAAGTGTGCAGAGATTCTCGATCTCCTTCCTGCTGAAGGGTTTCAACACAGTCACCACATATACGCCGTACCTATTATCATGGCACATTAACACAATCTAACAACCTCTTTAGGCTCTAGCTCCTTACACCACACAATGCGTCGGTATCGATCTCTCAGAGAACATGGTCGCCCAGTACAATGCCAGAGCTGAGAACCAGGTACGTATTGCTTCTCCTCCTACCTTCACCATGTCACCATGTTCAAGTAACGGAGAACTAATCTTCAAGCACTGATAGGGCCTTGCTCGCGACGAAATGTATGCCTACCAAGGCAACCTTCTAGACCCGAACGATCCCGATCCCAGGGAATTTTCCGGTTTCGACTTCCACCACTTCGACATCGCCGTCGTTGGACTGGGCTTCCACCACTTTGACGACCCTGCTCTTGCGGCACAAAGGCTGGTCGAGCGGCTCCGGCCGGGCGGTGTTCTGCTAATCTTGGACTTCTTGCCTCATGGCAAGGTTGCTGATGTACGTCTTCATCTCCCTAACTTCCCTGCGGTTGTGGCGGGGGAGAGCCACCTACGGATGGATGCACAATGCGATGTTGTAGAAATAGTGATAAGCTAATCGACGTGGATAACAATATAGGACAGCCACGCTGCCTCGCATACGATCACGCACCATGGCTTCTCCGAGGAACAGATCAAGAAGATCTTCGAAGATGCTGGCGCCGGCAAGGACTTCGCGTTGGAGACTATCGGCATTGCCTTTAACCGTGCCACGGAAGAGAGGCCCGAGGAGGTCCGCAGACAGGTCTTCCTTGCGCGTGGAACCAAGGACTAAGAGAACGGGGCGCATCTGCCGAGAACAACATGTCTGGGAGAATGTATAATAGGGCGTGTTTGATCTTGGGATAAAACGGAGAGTTCAGCTGCTGACCTACATTGGTTATCACTCGAATCTTGTTGAGTGTGCAAACTTCTCAGAGTGTGTCTAATGTTGGTGTTCAAGAAATCTAAACAAGGTTAAGTCCTTGAATGCATCTGAAATGAAGACAGTAAACGAGTCATGGGTAACAACAACTGAGGGACAGTTGATAGAAGTACCACGCCGACACTGTCATTAAAAGGAGCCAAAGCATGCGCTACCGAGAAGGGGAAAAAAGAAAGGAAAAACAATCCAAATGAAAATCGCAGATTTCGGAATAGGGGACAAAAAAGCCCAGTTACAGAAATCGAAAAAGGAGAAAAAGAAGGTCTCTCCCGCCGGGAATTGAACCCGGGTCTCGAGCGAATCGAACTGATGTTCAAGCTTGACAAGCTCACATACTGACCACTATACTACGGAAGACTTGTGGATGTGGACATCCACCGTAGCTGATTGTCGGAGGTTGATCTGGAACACAGCCTTCATATACCCACTACAATATGAGCCCGGTCATCCGTGCCGAGAACATCTCGAAATTCGTTACATGTTCCAATCCTACGATCTGGGAGTTATTTTACACCTTCTCTAGCTTATCCAGCTTTTCGTCATCTGAACGCAGTGTCAGTAGATGAATGGCGTGTTTGGCGAGAACTTAACAGACAAGGATGTCATGGCCATCCAAGCTTCAACCACACCACACGTTCAGTTATCAGAGAAAAGACTTACCCTCAATGTCAACATGGAAAGCACTACCCAAAAGGATAGCAGGCTCATCGATATTGTGATGCTCATAGCTTTGACATCGATCCTGTCAGCTTCCTGCAATTGTGACAAGGCATGGATGAACAGATTGCACTCACCTCAAAGTACCGACACCGCCAGCTTCCAGCAAAAACGAAGGTCCCTCGTGCAGAGACAACCTAGTCCATCGCTGTGCAAACGCGCGAAGAATGTGTCCATGGGCGACAATCAACACATCCGCACAATCCGCATCAGGGTCGCCCTTGGCCTTGTTCAGAGCGGGAGCGTGAAACCTCTCCCGAATGTCCTTGATGAGACGGTCGCAGCGCTTATTGACATCTGCGGGACTCCTGCAGACGAGATTATGTTGGTCAGCAACCATATTCCAAAGAATTATAGACTAGTTGCAGGCTCAAGCAGGGAGAGAGTAAAGGACACTCACTCTCCTCCAGGACATCCATCCCTCCAAATATCCCAGTTGGGATCGAGGCCTTGCTGCTTCCTCTTCTCCCTGATTTGCGGACTAGTAATGCCTTCGTAGTCACCATAATCCCACTCGCGGATGTCATCGGTGACTTCAACCGTGGCATCGCATGGGACTGCCTTGGACTCGCACTCGCCGTGACGCTCCCATGGCAGCGAACCTTGGAAACCGATGTTTAGAAGCTCAAAGGTACGCTGGGCTCTTTTCCGGGGAGATACGTATCTGTTTGCGTAGTAGGTAGTGTTAGCTAGTGTGCTGATCGTTGTTGGCTTCAGAAACGTGGTGTTTTAAGACCGTCAGAGGTAAAGTTCAGCTGAAGAGTACTGCTGGTAGCTGGTTACACCAGTCGCTCAACACATCTTGGCTCTATGCACACTCGGTGTAGTCTTTCCTTCTGCTACTTTTATTGCAGTAAAGGGAACTAAACCGATTGGGCAATGCGTACCTATGTATCACCTACAATACAAGGAGACGGGAAACGGGGAAGATCACTCACACATGAGCCAGCTTCTTGGGAACAATGAGGCGGTCGGCACCCACAAGCGCTTTCCCCGTCGCCTTGACGCGCTTCTCGCCATTTGCTGTCAGCGGAATGTCGGTCGATCCTGTGTGACGGCCTAAGATAGACCATTCAGTTTCACCGTGGCGGATGATGAATACCCGGGGTGTTGCCATCCTTGAAATTTCCGATTGTTGAGAGTTGAGATCTGGTCGAAGGTGGAGGTCTAATTTGACCTGGTTTGCTTGACCTTGAATCTCGCCGATGGGAATAACTCGCGGAGTGGTTGAAGAGTGATGTGAAGAAAGATAGTGAAACGTTGCTCAACGATGAAACTGCCGGAACAGCCGGGGTGAAGGGAGGTTTCACTGAACAGACGAGGTAGAGTACCTTGAAATACAGTTTTTCGACCACAAAACACTTTCAAAAAGCAATCTCTCTTTTCGGTATCGTGACTATTAATGGTGGTATTTTCGTGTGTTCGTCGGTGGTCCCTCGCCTGTGGTCGACAAAGTTGGCAATAAATCACAAATCAGGGAAGCACGAGAACACCAATCCACATCATCCGCTCCCATGTTCCCCAGTCGTTGCCGTCACTCGGTTCCAGATCACCGGAAATGGAACGCCATCATTACGCCATAATTTCTGCCAATGACATCGCACCCTCGGTGTCTTTGCCGATCTGGTAATTTCTTGATAGCCTACAATACACCCCTGGAAAGTTTGTTAGCTCGAGACCTCTGGTCAACTTGTCCAGGCGTTTCCACATCAACTTTATATGTTTTGTTCGATTACAGGGGCTTAAAATTGATATGAATATGTCAAATCAGATTCTAATAATCTGTTTTTGGTTGATAATTATACATTTCGAAGTACCATTACAGCGTTCAGGACGGGTTGGTATGAATCTATCGGGGTGCCAAACTAACAAACAAACCAGTATTGGACTGTAAATCGACGAAAGGGAACCATCCCGAGCAGCACTGCGCCAGTGCGCACTGGGACTTTTCAGCTTGTGGATTAATTGATAAGGTCATTATCAGTTTCTCAACATTAAATTGAAACGAGTGCAAGGAGGTAAAGTTGACAGAGAAAGGGGAGAAAAGAAGTTGTGATCCACTCCGCAGAAGTGCAAGTTACGTAATCGGAAGTAACGGGAACTTTCCACACAGGGCACGGATGCAAGGAGTCCCGTCCCACCGACCGCCCTTGTCGGACAGAAGAAAAAGACGCTAAAACATGACGGGAAGTAAAAAGCGGCCCGCTCCCGTGGAAGCGGGACGAACGCTCGGTACGTAAGTTTCCCCAGTGTAGGGTAATTGTTACAATACGCAGCGTGCAGGGATAATGTGTAATAATACATGGTTTCTTCGCTACACATACCGTCGCGTACGTAAACTGTCCTCGGTTAACCCTCCGTCACGGATGGAGCTGCACGGATACTTCCATGAATCTTTCATTTTACAGTATGCTCGTAACTTACCTCCGATTCCCGTCAAAAAGACAAGTAACTTTCACTCCTCAACATGTTTTCGTCACTCGTATTTCGCAGTTTTCTCCCACTCCTTCAACCACCCTGAGGATACAAACAGATCAGTGACTCCAAGGGCGACGAACAACACCACTTCATCCCATCAGTCAACCTCATCATCATTCCGAAATCATTCATGTTACAAGTCGTGCTCAGTATCCGATTTCGGACTATCAGCGAGCGCCTTCTTCTCTTCCTCCTCCTCTTCCTCCTCTTTCTCGCTCCCACTCCCTCTCGCGTTCCCGTTGTCTCCTCATCCTTTCCTCTCGTTCAATCCTCACACACTCCAGCCTCAACTCATCCGCCTGAAACTGATAATGCAATCCAAGGCGTCGCATCGTCTCTAGAGGAGAGTGATTTGGGCCGAGACACTCGAGAATGGAAGAAGGGCCAGCATCACCACTAATGGCAACGCTGCTAAACGCTCTCGTATCTTTGTCCCTGTCAGTATCGCTCCGCTCAGCACGTTGCCACAATGCCAGCCCCGACCTGCTTCTTGAAATGCTCATACACTCAAGCCGCAGTTCATCCGCTTGATTCTGGTGATATTGCATCAGGCAACGCATGATTTCCACTGGGGTGTTGGGAGGAAGACAGGCGAGGATGGAATTGGGCGGGCCGGGGTCGGGGCCGGGGCTGGCACCACCAAGAGAGTAAGAGCGGTCGTTTATGATGGATCCCCTATCTCTTTCCCTCTCCCTCTCCCTCTCTCTGTCTCTGTCCGTGTCCGTGTCCCTTCTTGCTCTGGAGTCGGCTCTGTCCCTTTCACTGTATGTCATGTCTCTGGTTTCGGTACCGCGTAGGCCCGTGTTGTTACCGTTTTGCTGCTGTCTTTCGGGGCGGATGTCTCTCGGTCCGCATCCGCATCGTTCGTGGGCAATCTGTGCGTTAACCACTGATGCTACGGCAGCAGGGAATTGTGGTTGGTATACGCTGGATGATAGTGCTTGCCTTGTTGGTGTTGCTGTTGCGGGTGGAGGGCCGAGGGGTGTGTCAATACCTGGTCTGATAGAAGGAGAGTTCGGTGGGTTGGCGGGAGGATTGGTATTGGTGGTAGGATTGGTAAAGACAGTAGAACTTTCGTGCCTAGCTTGTGGTTGCTGATTTGGGCCAACCGTGACAGGTTCCGTCACTCTAATATTCTGCTCTCTTTGTGGTGGTTTCTTATTACGCCGTGGCGGCTGTGGCGGCTGTGGCGGCTGTGGCGGCCGTGGTCTTAGTTCTCGTCCGCCCTTCTGGTGTTCCGGCTCCGGCTCTGGATGATGTTCAAGCCCTACCCCGATCCCAGCTTCAGACAGCAAATCCGACACTGATTCGGTATCCGATCTAGAATCATCTTTGTCTGCGTGATGTGAGGGTTTACTGATAGCTTCAGCATTCTCTTTCCCGGTTCTCTGAAAAGAGCAGTGAGCGTTGCCGCTGCTGCGGTGACAGCAGTTGCCACACCTCCTGCCAGAACCGTAGACGCAAAGCTCGAAGGGCCCTTTGCCAGCTAGGCATTCTTTACAGGGATTTTGGGCTTGTTCACCCGTAAGCTGAAGATAAGCTGCTCCAAGCTGGTGCTTTTCCGTAAGGTCTATTGTGTCAATGCTTTTCCGTAAAGCGATCTCGCGTACCGCCTGTATTAATGTCAGGTTACTTGGCTCCGGATTGCTCATTGCCTTCCTTCGTCGTCTTCTCTTCTCTTACCTTACGTTTTCTCAGCTCGTTAATCATCTTACTACTTAAACCAAGGCTTGCATAGATATCTTCAAGGTCCTTATCTGTGATAATACCTTGTGGTGGCTTCCAGTTCCTTGAAAATTTGGCGTTATTACCCTTATTTTCTTCCGTGGCGGTCTGTGAGGGGTCCTGGATATTGTCTTGGATATCCATTTTGTCACGCTTTCTCTTAGCGGGCCGGATGGTTGGCAACGTTTCAGCGATTTCTTCTGCCAAAATTTCTATGCGCGGAACATTGGCTCCATCATCCTGAGTAGTACCCTTCGCAAGATCCTCATTGAGCGAAGCCATTTCCATACGCCATTTGTATGGCCTAAAGCTCGTAGAGTGTTGTTGTTGGGTATGCTTAGTGGCAATATTGCTAAGCTGTGAAATTTTTCGAACTTCTAGAGGAGGAGTGTCGCGCACTGGAACTGAAAGTTGTCTCACGGCTTGAAAGACTGCTATATATAAGGGAACTAAGTTGGTGTTAGTAGTAGGCGCTTGTGGTAAGTTGGTGCGTGGTTTTGCCATTTCCTGGTCGCTCCACAGGAGAAGAACGTCGAAACACACCCTTTAGGGTCTCGTTCAAAGGTCCATGAAAATCAACACACAATGTAGAACATAATACGACAAGCCAATCAATAGTGAAAAAAGCTAGATTCAGTAGAATTGGAGGAATGGAATAGATGTGTAGCCCTGCTTCGGATGATCTAGAATAAACACGACTTCATAGGAAGTGAGCGATGACCTCCCCAAACGGGTTGCAACACTTCCAAGTTATTTCAAGCGTCAAAACAGAAAACCATGCTCCTTGGGTCTTTGTGTCGCCATCGCAGTTTACAAAGCGCCCTGCCATTCCATACTACCATGCCTACTATGGGACTATGGAGCCACAGGTCAGTTTCTGGCTTTCCATCACAACCCTCGTTCTCATCGTCTACATGTCCTCATACATAACTCTTTTAGAACGCCTTCCATTTGTCAAAACAATTGCCTCCATTCCAGAACACCGTGGGGTATACCTTATCCGCGCCCGCTAATGCAAACCGGCCAGTAAAGGAAAAAAGAAAAAAAAGAAAAGCAAATAATCAAAGAGAAATCGGGACCTCTTCGGTCCCCCTGGAGCAAAGAGGACCGAACGGGGGTTCTAGAACTCTCACTCATATCGCGCCTGTCTGGCAGCCTGTGCTCCCCACTCGCGCTCGCGTCCCTGCCGCATCTCCTTCTCGAGCCTCTTGGCTTCCATGCGGAGGTCGTCGGCAAGATCCTGGTGGTACTGAGCGATGGAGCGCAACACCTCGGGGGAAACATTTCTGGGGAGGTACGCAAGCATCGGCTTGCTCGTATCGTGGTCGAGATTCTCGTTGACGGGTCCTCTGAAGGGTGTCGGGCTGGGAGCGTAGTCGTTGCCTCTCGTGGCCATGGATGCGTAGCTATGAGTATAGTCGTTGTCTCTTACGGCCACGGGTGCTTGGTTGGGAGCAAAGTGGTTGTTCTCGAGGAGTCTCGAGCTAGGCGCATAGTCGTTGTTCCCAGTGTGTCCTCGAGTAGGAGCCGGGGAAGCGTACTTGCTGAAGGCCAAACTATCCAGCCAGTGGTCTGCAGCTGAACCAAGGGCCGTGCCGGGACCGTGAATCGGCGGCTCGCCAACTTGAGTTTGACTCGCTACTGTGGGAGGCGTGGGTGCAGGTGTAGGTCCAATGAGAGGTTGTAGAGGCTGTTGGTGATGAGCGGGCAAGGGGATGGGCGCTTCGAGTTGGGTAGCCGTCTCAGTAGCCGTCTTGGTTTCGATAGTCCTTCTTCGCTTCTCGACATTTTTCTTTGTAGCAGTTGCCGGCAGGTTGGGCTCCTGCCGCTTCCGATGCTGACTGAGTGGGATATCGTCACTGTCGGTGTCCATCGAGATACGATGCGTACAGCTGTTTCCTTGACGCCTATACAGGCAATTTCCACATGAACCATCGCCGACTTTCGGATGTTGAATACACATGACAAACGGTCCTGTACCGTTCTTACAGATCTGGCATTCCGAAGTGGCCTTTTTACCATTGAGCTGTACAAATACAGCTTCCAGGTTGCTGCGCACAGCCAAGTTTATGCTGTTTATCGGCCCGTGTTGGCTGCGGAGAAAAACGTTCCTGACAGGCTGAGAAAAGAGTGTTAGCATTCGAGCATGTAGAAGAAGCTGAGGTCCAGAAGTTGTAATTACAGCTTCATCTCGCAGAATCTTCAAGTTCCTTCCGAGATTCTCTTCAAAGTTGGCCAGGGCATCGTGGGCATGTTTTGCCGTGATGATCATGGCCCTGAGCGCTCCGTGGACAGGCCTGAGGGGTTCGATGACAGGAGTAGCCGACATGGTAGGTATTCAGGCCCGGGGGTACATTTCACTGCGAAGGTTAGCGGAGAAATGAGCTTCGAGTACTACTAAGATAGGACGCTAACAGCGCTTACCGTACGTGGCGATACCTGACAGGTTTCAAGGGACGCGACTGGACGCAATCTGAGGCTGTGGTGATAGGGTACCCTGGAGGCAAAAATTCAAGGAATCGAGTGCAACTCCAAGCTTTCAAAGAAAGTACGCGATATCAAGCCCAGAGACCAAGGAATTGAATGCGCTCAAGAAAGTCAACAAGTCGGATTGCGGTTATGGTGATTATGGTGGTGAGGCAAAGATGGGTGCAATGCAGGGAAGCGGGGTAGTTCGTGGTGGAGGAATTAGATGCTGGGAGATAGCGCTCTATCAATTGATCAATTTGCCCGTGTAACCTTCGCGCGTTTGACGTGCTAAAGCTTTGGGCAGCTAATCTTGGCAGAGTCAAACTCTATCCATGCAGGAACTCAATGATGAGAGGCACGGAAGATAGCAAAAGACGGGAGGGACTGGTCTTCATGTATCGATACAGATACATTGATACACTTCAAATCTGCCTCAAGACCTCCAGCATGTTTACTAACCAACGGTAATGCGCTAACTGTCACAGCTGCCAGCTGCATGTGCTCATCTGAACGCATCTGCACAAAGAGGACGGAACCTGCTTGGAGTTCTGTGCCTGACAAGGGTTACCCCAATTGCTGTCGAGATGATAACCTTGCGTATCATCACTTGCACGGAATCCAGATGCTATGCCATTCCCATAAGCTGAAGGAAGATCTCGAAATTCGTAGCGTCCAAAGCAGTCTCGAAAGACGATATTCTCACTCAGGTACGCCAGCCAGGTTGAAGTACCGGGTAGGCGGGGTAAATCAGTCGATCTAAACCGAGGTCGGGTCTTGGGGCGGACGAGCTAGACGAGCTAGAGCAAGCTATGCAACATCCCACTTCTTTTCACCTTTCAACAACATCAATCCAAATCGCAAGATCGGAACGAAGCTAGCACCTGGCAAAAATATCCTCGGATACGGTACTCAAGCAATCACTGAGCGTAGAGGCTTTCGAAACCCCCAAAACACATCGCCCACCATGGCCACCGGACCAGTAAGGAGAGCCGCCGCTTCAGCGCTCAACAAGGCCGCAAAAGCAGCAAAAGCGACCGCCCCGAAGCACTCACCACTGCGACCAGCGCCAACAGCAGCAGCCAAGTCAACAGGAATAAAAGCTTCAAGCCCTCTATCACAGGCGCCTCCGCCAGCGACCACGACGACTCCAGCGCCTTCATCACCACTACCCACACCAACAAATGACCTGACAAAAGAAGGCTCATCAGGAGGAGCACCACCACCACCACCTCCGGGAGGAGAAGGAGCAGGAGGAGCAGGAGGAGGACAACAACAAGAAAGGGGAGAAGAAGCGCCCCAACAACAACAATCCCGTCCCTTCCCCAAATGGAAGGCCACCGTCTGGACATTGGCTTTCACGGCCGTGACTGTGACTGGAACTATTTACGGCGCGGGGCTTAAGACGCAGAAGGAATGGAGTGAGGTATGTCCCCCCTCCTCCTTTCCTTGCCCCTAGTCCTTTCTACCATTCAAGTGTCGAGACCGAAGAAGCTAACTATCATCAACCCCCAAAAACAGGAAAAGCAAAAAGTCCAAGAAGCCACCGCCGAAGATAAAATCGAGATGCTCGTCAACCGCCGCGCCCAGCTGTTCAAAACCAAGATCGAGATCGAGCAGAAGCTGGCTGATGTGAGGGAGCGCATGAGACTGGAAAAGGAGAAGGAGGAAAAAGAGAAGAGTGGTGCGGTGGCGATGCCGAGGAGGTGATGGCTGCCCGTTTCAGACAGCAGACTACAACGAAAGCAAAACGGGTGTGGTGTGCAGGGGATGGGAGGGGAGGGGAGGTGAGGCTGGCTGGGTGGGTGGGCTCATGGTGGGGGATCATCGGCCTTGTTTTCCACCTCCCGATATCCGGTCTGGGTGGGTTAGGGGTTTTACGTCCGCGTGGAGAGGGGATGGGAATACCGGGTTAAGGAGCGACAAAATCCGGAGGACACGACTGGGAGGGTAGGTATGGAGGGATATGAGTGAGCCTCTTGGCTACGGCATCTAAGTGGCCTGCCTGATCCATGAACAGGTCAGTATTTGGGAAGGAAGGATGGGGTGAGCGCAAGAGCCTTACCCAGGTGGTGGGTGATGTCCGGATCATGTTGAGGCGCTGGTGTGATAAGGCGTCGGTCTGCGGATCACCAAAACCCTGATTCAAAGCTGGATGTTGTGGGGAGTTGGATATAGGTACGACCACAAGGAACGAAACGAAGAAGCTCAACCAGGGGAACACAGCACCGGCCCGAGCATAATGCGCAGTGGATAGATATGCTTTCCCTGCACCACCACGCTAGGCCTTCTATGAGCAGAGGGAGTCCAAGGAGCAACAGACCTGAATAGAAATGTTTGACATCCATGCGAGTCAGGGAAGCTTCATCGCATCAAACCACGGTTGAAGTCGAACGAATTTTTGCATACGTAGGGAGCAAGCTCATAATCGTTTGTTTTCATTAGAAACGAAGCCACTTTATCATATCTCGCATGTGGGACAGCCATGGATATAGACAAATCAAGACCAATATTTATCATGTTCATGAAGCAATGGCCATAGCCCACACTACCTAGAAACCATTACTGCCAACTCCGCCTCGCTAGCATGAAAACCTAATCCGAAGTTCCCTCGCGCCGAACAAGCCAAGGCTGTGATATGCTCTACTGGGTCCCGTCGGCACTGGGAAGAGGAATCGCGCGGTAGAGCAAGATCAGGGCCGAGTGTGACTCTCCACCGCCAGCCAGAGCAGTGATCTTTTCCGCCTCCACTTCAGAGACCTTGTCATCATTGAACCACCACCACTTGCCGTCCTCCTCACCGACCTTGCCAGTGACGGGGTCCTTAATCCCTGTCTTCTTGACATAGGCCGTATAATGTCCGCTGTCGGCGCTGGCACCCTGATGGGTGATCACACCGCGAAGCTCATACAATCCAGATTGGTTGGCACCCTCGTCCTTGAGCAGATCCTGGTTGATCAAGGAATAGAGCTCCTTCTTAGCAGCAAGCACTTCAGCTTCCTTCTCGGCCTCGAACTCGGCGTCTGTCTTGAAGTTCTCCTCTGTGGTCATCTCTACGTCACCGCCAGAAGGCTTCTTCTCGTCCTTCTTCTTGTCCTTAGATGCTGATGATGAGGATCCTTGGGCGTTCTCGCCGTCAATAG
Organism: Neurospora sp. CHS-2018a; assembly: GCA_009802275.1. NCBI lineage: Eukaryota > Fungi > Ascomycota > Sordariomycetes > Sordariales > Sordariaceae > Neurospora > Neurospora sp. CHS-2018a. The sequence continues at coordinate 689,782 of RAKG01000005.1, forward strand.
GGTTCATCTTTCTGCGCTTGCGTGCCCTTTCAATATCGTGCTCCTCCTTGCGCACCTCGCGGACCTTGTCCCTGACAGGAATGAGAGCCTTCCTAAGCTCATCCGTGCAGAACTCAACCACATCAAGCTCGTGGGGAAAAGTAACCTTGCGCATAATCTTGGCCTTCTTCTGAACCTCCCGTTTCCAGAAGAACCGCATGAAGTGCACAGTCAGATACTTGGGTAGGCGGGAGATCTGGGAACGCTTAGTGTATGTCGCTTCCCTATCCAGAACCTCCGACTTCTTCTCGAGCTTCTCCACCAAACCGTTAACAATTCCATCCCTGAGATGATTGGTCTGACCGTCGATATGGCAGTTGAGCTTGAGGAGACGCTCCTTTGAGGTCTTTGATTCCTCTCCGGCTTCCTTGGCGCCAGGTTCGTCGCACTCGAGGACGCTGGTGAGTTCGAGACCCATGTACTTGTCGATGAAGGATGCGTCTCTGGCGGCATCACCCTCAGAGATCTTGAGCTTTTGCTTGAGTTGGGTTAGGATTTGTGACCAAGCTTCTTCCGCATCCTGCTGGGCAAAACCGTGACCGTCTCTTTCCCTCTCGGCAAACTGGGGGAAGGCGACGCGAAGAGCATTCAGAAATGCGAGCGGAGGGATGCCCTCCTGAGTCTTTGACATCATATCGTAGAGGTTTCTGAGCTGCGACGTAGGGTCCAGCATTGATTGTTCGCCCTTGTATGACTTCAGTGCGTCGTTAAGCTCGGGGATGGAGCGTAGAACTTGGAGTGTCGAGTTGAGGTAGCAGGTGTTGCCGAAATTTTGGAGACCGGCCGGAGTCGCTCCCGCTTGTTGTGCTGCTTCGGCCTCCGTCATGTCCTCGACGAACTTGACCTTCTCGGTTGGTCGGACGATTGCGCCTCCACCCTCACCGGGGGTTCCCATCATCATGATCATCTGGCCGGGCTTCAGGCCCACCTTGCTCATATCGGTATCATCTTTGAGTTGACTGCCCTTAAGGAGCACCTTTTGCCGGTCGGGTTCAACACCAGTCAGACTGTAAAGCTGGTACTTGAAGACTTCGCCGGTCGCGGAGGTATCGACATCAACGTCGTATTTCTTTCCTTGGTGTTTCACCACCACTAGATAGAGTTAGTCATACAGCCCGAGGGGAAAGTCGCGTGTTTGTGCAGTGAAAGGTCGAAAGGGTAAGAAGCATACCGCTGATTGTCGACATGTTTATGTTGTTGTCCTGACGATCTTAGATGGAGTGTGATGTTTGTGGGAGCTGTAGCGAAAAGAGGAGATGCGGAAAATTGGGAAGACAGAAGGAGAAGTTATGGACTTCCTCGTCGACGACTTTCGTTTTGATGTATTGGAAGGCAAAGCTTGAGGCAAGTTCCACGAGCTTGGTGATTTGAAAGTTGTCGAAGGCGAAAGAAGACGGGACAGCGCGGGGCTGGCGCAGGGGCGGGATTGCGTAGCTGGCCGTGCCTGGACGAGCTTAGTCTATGCATCTAACGGGAAAAGTGCAATAAGCCACCTCAAGGTGTCCCTTAGCATCCTGGGCAACTGTGATGCGGCCCACTCAGATGGTCTGAATTTACCCCACTCTACCCACACTATCCACCTGGCTGTCTCCACCTACCCACCAAGCCCGGCCCGTCTCTAGGCTGGAGCTGAGCGATGGCCTGCCCTGGCCGGTTGCCTGCCTGGCGTGCCCTGTTGGTGCAGTACAGGTAGCTAGGCCGGGCCAGCAGCCCAGTGGAAGCAGCTACGTACAGGTACCGCACGGGAGCACCTCCAGCTCCATTTGGGCGGACCATGTCAAGCGTCACCTTGCGGGAACCTCAAGACCATACCTGACGGGACTGGTCCAACACACCCGACATCCAACCAACACAACACCGGCGACGACGGCGACGAGCTTTACCACCACAACACAACTTCACGACACGGACCACCTGTACAGCATTGCTTTTGCTGGTCGGAAATCATCCAGCAACGGAGGGGAACTGGTCGCGCAGCTAGGAAAAGCACAATGGTGAGCATGTCGCGCCCACGCGCATCGACGCTGACTTGACCGCTGCCCCGACTATTCCCACCTTGTTGGTCTATCTGCTCACACACGCCCAACCCACAGTCGCAATCACTACGTCCCTACCTCCAGGCTGTCCGGAGCAGTCTGACGGCCGCCCTCTGTCTCTCCAACTTTGCTTCTCAGACCGCCGAACGGCACAATGTCCCCGAGGTCGAAGCCCGGACTTCCCCTGAAGTGCTGCTTACACCCCTGACGATTGCGCGCAACGAGAACGAGCGAGTCCTTATCGAGCCCAGTATCAACAGTATACGCATCAGCATCAAGATTAAGCAGGCCGACGAGATCGAGCACATCTTGGTACACAAGTTCACCAGGTTCTTGACACAAAGAGCCGAGTCCTTCTTCATTCTCAGAAGGAAGCCCATCAAGGTGCGCGATGCCCAGGATATACGAACGAACCACCACCATGCTCGGGACTACAGGAAACTGACAACTGCGTTTACGAACTTATAGGGCTACGACATCTCCTTCCTGATTACCAACTTCCATACCGAGGAAATGCTCAAGCATAAGCTGGTGGACTTCATCATCCAGTTTATGGAGGAGGTTGACAAGGAGATTTCCGAAATGAAGCTTTTCGTATGTCAACCATCTCCTCCACAAGTTATGAGCTCACAGAACTGACACATTCCTCAGCTAAATGCGCGGGCGCGTTTCGTTGCCGAGTCCTTCTTGACACCAGTAAGCCCTTTAAAAGCAGCCCTCACAATGAGTGGCCATGCTAACAAGCTTCGCCCCAACAGTTCGACTAAGCGAGTATTCTGGAGATCATTGGCGTTGCGTTTGCTATTTCCGGGCCTGTATGGAAGGCTATTCCGGGATTTTCCCAACGTGAAGTCATGTTGGACGCATGTGGATGGCGCTTTTGGGAGGGCAAAGAGGAACACAATGGGATTACGAGCGCACCCAGATGCCATGGCACCAAATAATAACCCTCTACCGATACACCTCCGCGGTCGGAGTTGCCAACTTGTGCATAATCTAAACCATCCACGCGGGCACTTTTTTCATAATTCATTCTTACTACCAGACACTTTTCGCAATTTCCTCTCTGGTCTACACTTTGAAGTGCCGATCAATCTTCTCGGTCAATTTGCCTTGATATGCGGTTGGTATATTCACCTTCCTTTTGGCATCGTGGTCATCTCCCACATGTTCATGACAATCGCCCCTTATACGCTATTTGCTCTTGCCTCTGTTTTGGTGGAAGACAGTTGTTAATTGCCCTGCGCTGGGAATGCGCGAAAACAACCGCATTGCGGACATAACTTTGCGGTTGGGACATGATAACATGCGTCTACACTGTCCAAACGCTCGTCCATGGCACGCAAAGGAGATGGACAATCAACCGGCTCAAGCTGCTACGTGGACAGTCAAGTTCACCGTTACTCAACGACTTCCGGAAGACACACCGGTAGGGAGCGCGTGAGGAGTCTTGGACCTCTGATATCAAGCTACTAGTACTTCTGGCTGCTGACTGACCAAGGTCTCTTGTTGAATAGGGGATTCTTGTTAATGCATGAAATTTGGCTCGCCCAATTTTCATCTGATGGAAACAGGCGGTATTGTGGTAACGTATGGCGCCCTTGGACAACCACAACTGGACAGAAGTTGACTGATGAACCAGATTATAATAGGAATCAACCTAGTTCCAGCCTAGTGTCAGCTACCCGTTTCAAACCTCAACGTGACTTGTATTGGCAGGCAAGACAATAGGCAGACACATGTCACTTCCCCTTCACTTGACATAGCAAAGGCTCACCTTATTCAATCGTTTGGAATCTTTAGGCGGCATCCATGCTAAAGTTTTGTCCTACCAGCCCGGTCATTTTTCTTACTTGCATCTAACACCCGCAGCAGGTCCTTCGTCGATGACCTTTGATCTTGCTGGACAACGAGACTCACTGACCGTTGAAAATTTCTACTTACTGTCACCAACGAGCCTCGGGGGATCTTGGTTCTGCCACTGGAGGTGAAGGTAAGACCGCTTCAGATTCCGTTAGATTCCCAGGTTTCCAGTCAAGTCTTGGTATCTATCCTCGACACCTTGACCCCCAGGGTCTTCGTCTGAACTCCTGGTTACGGGCGAATTTGTCGGCCAAACCTCCCCTCTAGCACACGCAGCTGGCAGGCACTGGTAGGTTTGCGCAAGGCTTTCGCGTTCAGCCTTTCCTTACCCAACTTTTCCTCATCCGCTCTTTTCCCACTCCACCAACCTGAACGACCACAATAAATATTCCCCAGCAAAGACACTCGACGCAGTACTGGAACTTGTACTTGTCCTCTTCCGACCGATTAACTTACGCTGGATATTGGATCCTACAAGTTCGTTTGCTTATATCGTCCATACGATTTCGCCAGGTATTCCACCCTCTTGCATACCTTGATCGACCCCGCGCACCGAAACCGAGCACAATCGATCAGCCAACTTCCTACCATCGCTACCACGGTCCGTCACCTGCGGTAAAAGATATCCAGGAGACTTGCTGTCGTCTCCTGTGCGCCTAGAGGTACCGCCACTGGTATGTGCATCCGTTAACCTCCATATCAGATTCGCTTCAGATGTTCCTCATATCCCCTCCTCCTTTCCGACCGCTAACCAAGTGTCCTGCCACATAGGTCTTAGCGACACGGCCACGTGAAGTTCACGATGGCGGACGTCAAACACATGACGCCCAAGCCTTCGGGCATGGCCCGGAACGCCGTTTCCAAGATGCTTGAAAAGGGCCGCCACAATATGGTGAACTCGTCGATCCAGTCTGTCGATTCCGAGGACCACGAGGGCCATGGTGGCGTGTCACTGTTGGATGACGACTCGCAAGAGGATTTCCCCGCCCAGCCTATCCAGTCTCCGCAAGCTGTTATGGCTCAAGATCTTGACGCTACCCCAAAGGCCAGCGTTGCGCAAAGGAAGAATGGGAATGCCCCCAACACGAATTTTGCTAAAGAATTCCGCAGAAAGGATAAGAAACAGAACGGGTTCACCAATGGCCACACCCAAGGTCGTCAACAAGGAACTCCTGCTACCACTGGAGCTGCCTCTTTTATCCACCAAGCTCCGATGGCCTACGCGGTTCAGTATCCCCAAGCAGCGCAACCCTTTCAACCAGGTCAACCTAGCCCGGCCCTGGGCAATGGCATATCACCTAATCCAACAAACGATGCAATGGCGGGAGGTCAACCTGTTTGGGTGTCATCAAACAACCACAGCATCAATAATCAGCAGGCAGGTATCGCTTACCAGCACATGGGTATTGCTCAAATCCAGTCTGGCCAGGGCTTCGTGCCCAACGGGCCTGGCGGTCACCCCGGTGTTAGTTCACCCGTTGGTCAGGCTGGATATGCGCCCATGGGCCACCCTTATCCTCAACATCAAATGGCCCCAATCGCCGATTCCAATGGTCTGATACCCTTTCTCCATAGTTCATACATTCCAACTAATGGGTCTAACGGTCCTCCAGCCTTCGCTCAGTCGCCTCATGCCCAGCCCGTCGCGGGTGTCACTCAGTTGGCTCCTGGCCAGTTCTACTACGCCTATGGTCCGACATTTGGATGTCCAGGCTCTAATGTACAGCCTCAGGGCGGCCAGCAGACCGGTGATGCTCCCAGGAATGAAGACAACCAGACCGTAAATGACCGGCAGACCGACCTGGGCCAGTCTCAGGCTACAAAGACCCCTTCGCACACAAACAAGAGAGATTTTTGCCAAACTGAGCCCCCTAACTTCGCTCCCCGCGCAGATTCACTTCCTATCCAACCCCCGCCTCTTTTCATGATTGGCACTGCTCATGCCCCTAACACTAACGGCACCCAAGCTGGTGTCGTCGCCGGTTCCGGGATTGATCCGTTCTCTCCGGCGGGCAACGATGAGCGTGCTATTGCCAGGATCCCTAAACACCATTCAGGGTATGAGACCCCGAACGAGAACTATGCGGTTATGCCACATATGCCCATCTCTGGCCCTCCCCCTCCAGAAGTGCGAGTTGTACGCTCAGTGCAGCTGAACAGGCTCACCGACGGCCCGTCTGGCCTCCCTTCCGCGGAGGTAGCTTTGCATCCAGACAACTTTCCTTTCATCGAGAGTTGCTCCCAAGCTTCGGCTTCGGATTCTTCCATTGTCAAGATCAAAAACGTAGGTGTTTGCACCTGCCATCTGTGATGAGACTGATTCTAATCGAGTGTCTCCACCCCAGATTCCTTACATGACTACCCACCAAGAGATCAAGGCCTTCCTTGGTCGTAATTCCAAGCTCCATAACGACGCCCAGGAGCCTGTTCATGTCATTATGGAGCGTATTTCTGGAAAGACGCAAGAAGCTTACGTTGAGTTCTTCAGCCAAGACGATGCTATCAGAGCTGTCCAGCGCTTCAACCAAGCTGTACAGAGAGGCCGTCCTCCTCGTATTGCTGATCGCCCCGTTGACGTGGAGCTGTCGGGCCAGGCCAGTATGATGAAGGACCTCTTTCCTTTGGCGGCCGGAGTTGTCTGGAGGGGCGCCGAGCCTGAAATTCAACGTCCAGTTGAGGGCAAGCCCTGGAACACCTTTAAGGGCTTCGTCACCACAGAGGAGATGGCCATGCTGGTCAAGCTTGTTGAGATGCCTCAGCGCGTGAGTTATTCACCTTCCACTTTCCTTTGAGTAACAAACAGTACCGACTGACGATGCGTACACAGGCTCAATACCTCAAGCATTGCCCCCAGCGCCCTTATGAGTGCATGATCTCCACGATCAGGAAGCTGCCTTGGCAGAAGTCAGACTGCATCACGATTCACCAACGCTGGGCCGTGTACAACGCCACGATCCGCCTCATTGAGCTGCTTCGCAACACCATCCAGCGCAACGACCGTGACAGCCACATTGCTCTCGACCAACGTCTCCTCAAGCGTCTGGTCAACACAGCCATGCTATGCCCTGGCTTCAGCGTCCTTCAAAAGGACAACATCGCCTTCACCGCTGGCATGGACGAGATGAAGCAGCGCGAGTTCAACCAACCCAGGTTCCCCGATCTCTGGACCCATCAGCTGTCGATTTGCCCGAAGCCAGGAGTCCCGCTCGATGTTCTAGAGTGGTACATTGCTATCATCCGCGAGGAGACCACTCGCTTTGTCAACCTCAAGCCTGTCAGCGAGAGGACTGACATTCTGAGCAAGGCCACCAAGATGGACAGTAACGGCTACTTTGGCTTTCTGTGGCACGAGATCGGCTTCCCCACTGGCGATGAGTACGATAACATGACCTTGAAGCAGGCTATGGAGAAGGAGATGAGAGCCGTTGAAGAGAGCCTCAAGCGCGCCCTCTATTATGGCTATCAGCCCGCAGCTAACGGCAGGCTCAAGCAGTTGACAGCTGCTTAGGCTTCCGTGGTGGAGCTAAAGAGACAATGATGAGGAGTTCTGTCGCTATTCTCCTACGACTGGGGCCTAGGATCACTGCCGTTGTTGAAAATTTGTGGGATCCATGACCTAGCTCGGCGGTATCATTCTCGATCATTGTTTCTCATCTCCTTCCATCGGCATGCGTTGCTGAAGGGATCGCAGTATTATCGGCATTACCATTATCAGTTTCACCATCGGGTACTCATATCATGACGAAGTTAACCGGAATATCGGCGCACATGAAGGAATTTTACTAGCAGACCAACTGTTATGTGGTATTTGCATACTTCCTCATCTGTACTGGGGTTACTGGCTTGCCTTGCGTCGGGTCTTTGTCCCCCATTCGATTTCCTTCAACGAGTATTGAGATACCCGACATCGCTATGGCGATATACACATCGTTTCCTTTTCTTTCTTCTTTATCACCATTACTTCTGCTTCTCACCATCACTGAACAAACAGCATCGGTACGGCTTAGCTTTGGTCCTCGGCCGTTTCTCACATACTCCAACCTAAAGGCAAATAGCGGCAAGGGTTGAGCGTTATTGCTGGATTATTTGGTTCCATACCGGTGAAGGAATCTGCAAACGAGCTTAAAGGAGAGACTCCTTGGGATTGAGTTTTCGGAGATTGCAGCTGCACTCACTGCGAGTTTACGGAACAGTGTTGTTAGTGGTGAGGTCGCATTAAAAAGTTAGTTTGTATTTTAGAAACTAGATATCAAATGAATGGTGGTGCATCAAAGAATGTGTTCCTGTTCCTGTGAGCCGGCAATAGTCATGCCGTGAATGTGAACTGTTGAGTCAAGGTTGAGTCAAGGTAGACGTTCAGAGAGCAAGAGTGGTGAATGAAATCAAAACAAACCCCTTTTTACCCCTGCTGTTGTCTGATTACCTAATAAGGGAACTGGGTGGGCTGCCAGTTGGGATGATGACGCCGTACTAGGAGGAGGGGGGTCTTACAATCTGTACTTAGACAATTCGAGAACGCCCGATGTCTAACTGGTTTCGGTTGCCAATTTACTCTCAACTGAGTATCCCGCCCTACGAAACGTCTAAATTTCCAAACGTTTGAGTTATCCAGATGGTCAAAAGACTGTAAACTAATGGTCAGATAGCTACCAAATCCCCCAAAAGCGAAACGTTGGTTTATTTAAATATTAAAAAGGTCGAGAGCTCTAAGTACAGGTCCCCAAATACCAAGCTGTCAAAAGACCGTTCGCGAAGAGTTCGTAAGACCCCCCCTCCCCAGTACGGCGACACCCGCTGATCCCGGGCACTGGTTCAGGGCCGGATGGATGTGGGACTAGTGAATGGCACCCGAGGCGGCACGAAGGCTGCAAAAAAAAAGTCGGGCGATTCTTATCGCTGATAACGATTTTGCCGTCCCTCAATTCCCCAGAAAAGTCCTGACCCGGGACTCCAAACCACACGCACCACCCGCACCCTCTCCTACAGTACAGCCGAAGTGGTACCTTTACGGCCAAAGTCGAGTTGAACACCACTCCTGGATCACGGCGTCTTGCTGCACCGAAACTTCGAGCAAACGCACACAGCGCCCCTCATCCCGCTTTCTGATCGCCAGACTTGTTCTGGCTGATCACTGAATCCATCCACAGAGGAGAGGACGTCGACAAAAGGATCTACTTCACAATGGAGTCACTGCCGGCCACCAGGAGGGTACCCGGTCCCTCCGACCAGCACTACAAGGGCGACCACATCCCGCTCGTCGTATCCCGCGAAACGGGCGACATAGTACCAGAGTCACACCAAGCCGATCCGCTAGTACGGCCAGACAAGACCGAGGCAACACCCTTTGCAAAATCATGGGCGCACTTTGTTGCAGGAGGGTAAGCAAGAACCACTCCTTCATGGACGGGAAGCCACTTGCGCTCCCGTCACGCAAGAAGAGCTCTGAGCTTAACACTCGCGCGCTCTCGCGCACATAACAGAATCGGTGGTATGACAGCCGCAGCCTTAACCGCCCCATTAGACGTTCTCAAGACCCGACTCCAGTCCGACTTCTACCAAGCACAACTCCGAGCCTCGCGACAATCACACGCAGGAGTGCCCCTCAACCCGGTTCGCGCCGCCTGGTACCACTTTAGCGAGACCGGCCAGATCCTCTCATCCGTCTACCGGCAAGAAGGCCCCCGCGCCCTGTTCAAGGGTCTCGGCCCCAACCTCGTCGGCGTCGTGCCCGCGCGCTCCATCAACTTCTTCACCTACGGCAACGGCAAGCGGCTGATCGCCAAGTACTTCAACAACGGACAGGAAGGCACATGGGTGCACCTCAGCGCGGGCGTGCTGGCGGGCATCGTGACCAGCACGGCGACGAACCCGATATGGATGGTCAAGACGCGGCTGCAGCTGGACAAGAACGTGGCGGCCGAGAGCGGAGGCGTGACGAGGCGGCAGTACCAGAACAGCTACGACTGCATCCGGCAGATCCTGCGGAACGAAGGGCTCCGGGGCCTGTACAAGGGCATGAGCGCGAGCTACCTGGGCGTGGCCGAGTCGACGCTGCAGTGGGTGCTGTACGAGCGCATGAAGACGGCGCTGGCGTTGCGGGAGCAGAAGATCGTGCAGAGCGGGCGCAACAAGACGTGGTGGGACCACGCGGTCAACTGGACGGGCAATGCGGGCGCCGCGGGCGGCGCGAAGCTTGTCGCGGCCATCCTCACATACCCCCATGAGGTCGCCCGCACCCGTCTACGACAGGCGCCCATGGACGGCGGCAAGCCCAAATACACGGGCCTGATCCAGTGCTTCAAGCTCGTCTTCAAGGAGGAGGGCATGGCCGGTCTGTACGGCGGTATGACACCGCACATGCTCAGGACGGTGCCCAGCGCCGCTATCATGTTCGGCATGTACGAAGCCATCCTGAGGCTCCTTGGTACCCCGTCATGAAGAACCGAACGATGATGCGGGATCACGACAATTCAATCCCGGATTCGTGACGGCCGGACGGATGTTACCGAACCATGAGGAACTGGTTACAGAACGACAGACTCGGCCCCTACATACTTACTTATCCTCTGACTTTTGGAAGAGACCGAAAATGAGGTTTTGTGATCTCAACACCTCAAAACCTCAGCCAGCCATGTACGATTATTTTACCTTTCACGATGACGCTCAAAAGAAAGCGTAGGCGTCCACACCAACCCCCAACCTCCCATCTCCTCTGCCCGCTTCCCGCTCGTGCCCGGCAACATCAACATCAACAACCCTTTCCTAATATCAACCCCCACTCTTCAAAATTTCCCCATGATTTTCCCATTTCTTCGTGTACACACAACCACAACAAACAGCAGCGGCCAGGCATCAGCGGGAGAGAGTGTGCGAGAGAGAGAGAGACAGGCAGAAGAAGAATCAGCATCAGTGTACGATAGTGTTAGAAGAACGACCAGGGCTGGTTGGGAGGGATTTTCGTTCCGTCGGTTGGTCGGGGATCAAGCAAAAATAAGGGGGCAAGGCAGTTATCAAGAAGCCTGAGGCTGGCTAGGTTACCATACTTAACCAAAGGCCTTGGTGCGGGTACCTGGTGGAACAATCAAGGAACAGCGGAAAATTACTAGGGATTATAGGGATTAGAATCAAAGTCAATTGCAGATATCTATCTTGATGATCCTCATCGTTACCAGCGTCGGTGTTTTTGGAGGTCGTCTCATGTAGGTTTTGTCCAGGACATGCTGTTCAAGAGTCCTTTCCAAGCAATGTCAAGGCACTGAATTGAGAGCACTCACCAGCACGGTAAATCACTTTTTGCTCGGTTTTAGACTTGTTCATTTAGGTAAACAAAATACTGTATAGTCTGAAAGACAAGAACCGAGAATAGTCATTCATTCTCGACGGCTAACATCATCCTAGACACCACCCCATAATGTCGCTGGCCTTCAACACATGTACACTTAAACATTCATTCAACGGAGGAGCTTTTGAACATCTCATCGTCAACGGCCCCTACTTCCCTTCCTCCCTCCCGGCCTTTACTCATAAGCACAACACAAACACAGACAAGGCCATTCATTTCAAACTCGTTCACTTCCAAATCAAACGTCTCCATAGTCATGACTCCTCGCCACCATCACCCACCACCAGCTTACACAAGAGCTTGCGTCTCAGCCCAGCCCCGTGGAGGACGTTTGCGCAGTTTTCTCGGCGTTCGCATCGTCGATTGTGACTGGTGGTCCCGTTGCGGTTGTTGCGGCGATGACGATGACGATGATGTGTTGTAATTACTAGTATTGGTATTGCGGAGGACAACAACGCTATGGTTATTACTGGCTAACGAAGAAGAAAAAGCAGAAGACAAGGTCGACGTGGACGTGGACGACAACGACGAGGGGGTGGAGGCGCCAAAGCGCGGGTGCCGAGTTGTTACTCCCCAGCTTTCGCGGAAGAGGAGTCACCATGCGTTACGGTCCCAGTTGGGGTCTATTTTTTGGGGGGGGAAAGGTGGAAGATATGTTAGCCAAGGTATGATCGGTCGGTATGCAGACGCCTTGCTGCCACAAGTGGGAGGGAGAGCTCAGGAAGCGGGTAGAAGGAACAGAAGGGAGGAGGAAGAAAACTCACCCTGCACAAAAGCAGCCAACACCTTACTCCCCGTCTGCAACAGCGGGTGTCCCACGACGATCTTGAGGAACTTCTCCAAACCCGCCCTGCGGCCCTCGATCACGTCGTCGCTGAACCGGTTGGTGAACACCTTCCCGGGAAGCGGGGGGATCGTCACGCGGGCGCTCTCCCGCTCCAAGATGTCGCGGAAGTACTCAAAGTCCGAGTAGCGGCGGCGCACCGTTGACTGCCGCAGCTTGAAGGCGGGGATGTTGGTGYGACATACGATCTCGTAGTCGGTGTACATGTGGCGACCGATACCGTGGGTTCGAGGGTTGCGGACCTATTCGTGGGTGAATATGTCAGTGAAGTCTGGTTCTGGGGCATTGGCGGTAGTCGTCGAGGATGGACGTCCGACTCCGACTAAGGTGGCCGGGACGGGCCGGCCTTGTGATAGAGCGAGCCGACGGGCGACGGGGTGAGACTAGACTAACCTCAATCTCCAAAAAGTTCTCGGGCGGTCCGTAGATCTCATCGAACGACTGTTGTCGCGTGTCCGGTAGGGACTGCATGATGGGCCGGTGCAGACGGGCAGCAGCAGCCGCCGCCGCCTTTGCTTTATCCGACTGAGAGCCCGTTGGGCTGACCGGGCTGGTGGGCGATGTTGGTGAGGTGGGAGAGGTCGCGCGCGCACCCGGGGCGGCGGACCCGAAGTCGCTGGAGGACGCCGTTTTCGCGGTTTGGGAAGGACGTCGGTTTGGTGGTTATTGTCGAGCGTACAGAGCTGGTTTCCCGGTTAAGATGGCGGGAATCAGCTCGAATCTCCTTGCTGTAGTCGGCGCTGGAGGTGTTGCTTTGTCAGAAGAGGACTTGGGTGACAGCGTAGCTGATAGTGTTGATGGATGTGGTCGTCGTACGTCGATGAAAGTGGAAGAACTTACATGATGATACAACTTTGGAGAGACCAGATCGAAGGTGGGGGTTGTCGATTGACGTTGGAGGGAAACGAGGTTACGAGGGGAAGCTACACCTGGAAATACGAGCTCACGAAGCCGTAACCACGCTATGAGGGGGAGCCCAGGCTAAAATGGGGACCCGAATGGATTCGACCCAGTTCCAGCATCCCGGTTCCAGTACGCTCGATGACGATCCATGCCAAAGGTGGGGATGCGTTACCGTAAAATACGTTACACGTTACAATACCCATGCACCAGGTCAAGATAACACTGGCCCAGAGCCTCACTTGCTGTATCTAGTAGAGCGTCAACGTCGAGAATGCCTGCTTCATATCAAACATTAGTATCACGAAGAGATGGGGATTGAACAAAGCTAGATGATATATCATTATGTCCATATAGGCGCTGGCTAAGCCATTTTGACCGAGTGGTTAGGTATTTATAGGACCCCTGACTCTACGTATGTAGAGCATGCTTCGAAGCTCCAAACAAGCCTCAGCCAGTATCGCGGTTGCGAACACTCCTCCAATATGTCTCCATAATCTATTGATGTGTGTATACTCACAATTCCGAGGGGCTAATCATGCATAGTCCTTTTCTCTCCCTCGTTGTGAGGCTTTGAAGCCGCTTGACAAGCTGTGTAAGTGCGACAAGGTTGGCATGAGCTTGGCAAAACGATGGAGCGTTGTTCGACGAAACAATGAGTTCCTCACCTGCGGTCCCGATCTCATAAGCTCATAGTTCATACCCTAAGCCCTGCATGTAAGGGCGGATATCTGGGTTTTGGCCCGCTAAGAAACACCCATCTTCTCGTCCAGCAGGAATTCCTCGGCACGCCTTGGCCTGAAGACGTGCCCAAGTGGGTTCAGCTGTCAACCGCTCGACGAGATGATCAAGGGAACGTTCAATCTGTAAGATCCCTCACTTCTTGTCGGCAAACTTTTGGTGGATGGCCTTGATCTGCTCGTCGAGGTTGAAGGTCTGCAACTGGTTGATGTGTGCCTGGCTCCTGCCATCGGGATTTCCGTCGTAGCTATGCATAGCCACCTTCTTCCTTCGAGCTTGCTCTTCCTCGGATATGGGCTGACCAGTTACCGCATCGAAAACATCGGTACGTGCGCTAGCCAAACGCTTGAGGTTGTTGGCAACGTCCACAGTTGAGAGGTTAGTTGTAGCAAATCTCGCGTCTGCCTTGGCCTTCTGTTCCTTCCACCGTGGATCAAGGAGTTCAACTAATCAAGCTGTCAGTACAACATTGCATGCGCAGGGGCAGGGACATGGCGGAGCTTGCTTACTTCTCATATGCTCATCCAGTTCGCTAAGGGGAATTTGCTGTTTGCAGTTAGGGCACAAAGCCATTTGTGAACCGAACTTGTTGGCCGCGCGCTGCGCTGCACGAGGAACATAGTTATCCTTGATCTTCATCGGCGCCAGTCCACCGGTTGGCTGCACCCGTGCCCTAGCCTCTTGTTCCGCCCGCGCTCTCTGCGCCGCTTCCTCCTCTTCTGGTCTTGAATGGCTTCCAACAGGGAGAGGGGTGCCGTATGCCTGCGGGGCATTGGGAGTATTCGGGGATTGGTATTGCTGTTGCTGGGCTGGTTGAGAAGGTGCCGCTTGGACTCCGTACTGTTGCGGGGGGTAGGCGTTATAGCTGGTGTCTTCGAATGGGAAGGCCTCTTCGATCCGGAGGTTGGAGCTGATCGACATTTTGTTCTTCTCTTCTAGAGAAGCATACTGGAGGTCGTTGAGCGTTGTGGGAGGGGGCAGGTTAGCCTGGTCGTCTGATTCCGAAAAAACAATGGTCTCAACGACGACAAAGTCATTCCAATCGATACGAGCGAACTCAATCTTCTTCTTTTCCTCCTCCTCCTCCTTCTTCGCCTTTTCAGCCTCCTGCCAGATTGCATACTCGGCCCTTTGTTTCGCACGCGCCAGCACGTGGTACTTGTCGTCAACGTTCCGCTTGAGTTCGGCGATGCGCTCTTGTTGTGCCTGGTTGCCTTGTCCGTTGACACCGCTTTCGCGCAAGAGGATGGAGTACTGATCGACCATGCTCTGGAAGAAGTTGTGGAAGGTGTGGTTGGGTATCAGGAACTGGAACTGCGGGTTGCTAGCCTCACGCTGGGAGAGCTGTGTCATGAATGGGCGGCCATTCTTTGCGACGAACAGGGCGGTTAGTCGCACAATTTCCAAGTCTTTCTGGCTCATACGAGGCATACGGGCTGAGAACTGGAAGTCGGGCGGCTTGGGAGGGCCCTTTGGCTCTTCCTTGGCTGGGGCTGCGGCAGCCTCGCCGACGCGACCAGCGGCAACGGCGGTGCCGCGTCCGGCCTTGATTTCTGATTTTCGCCATTCGTAGTACGCGTTGTACGGATCGCTCGAGGTCATCAAGAAGCTGAATTTCGGGTTCTTTCCGTGGTTTTCGCGAATGCGCTGTTCGAGTCCGAGTCCACCACGCATAACATATCCGGCCGTTTTTTCGATCGCCTCGCGAATCTCGCCCGGTGGCGGAATGATAACTCCAGGCGGCGGCTTGATGTTGTCAAGTGAAGCCGCCGTTGCGGAAGAGTCGCCATTCGTAGTCGCGGCCATTGTGTCGTATAGATCGCCGATAATTCGGGAGACGGCGATGTGACTGTCGGTGTCGACTTTTTGGTTGGATAGAATGATGATGTTTTTCCAAAGAAAAGATGGCTTTGCACCTTGTAGGGCGGTTTGACCAACTGTAATATGATTGGCCCGTGCGCGTCGCTACCCACCCCGATTTAGTCCTGGCCCAGGCCGCCCAGCGCCGGTCAGAGCCTTACTGTACATTTGTACTGTGACCGGGACAAGGCTGTTACCGGCGGACGGGATCGTTTCGTGGATCGCGCCGCTGCTCATTGCATATTGAAATGCTGTATGAAGACCTATTGCAATGTAGATTACATATGTGGGAATGATTCGGTGAGATGGCGCCTTTTACTCTAAACCATATATGCGTAGAGATGCCCTCAGAGGAAATACCCATCTTGAACTCTCTCTTGAAGGACTATTGTTTTCTCTGGGATTGTTTTCTGCACAAAGCTGCCTTTCTCATCACCCTAGATGCTACGTCTCGGGCGCGCTAGCCCGGTGATTGTGTTGCACATGTCACTGATTGTCCATTCGGTCCCAGTCTTCACTCTTCCCTTGGGTAAATATTTTCTACCAACTAGACATGTCCAAACTTCCCGCTATCGCGCTCCGTCTATGATGAGAAAAGGTTGTGTAGTAGGGTAGGTTGAAGGTAACAATGGTTAACACGGCACGCCATACCGCCGCTTACATGTGTCGGCGTAAGAGTGTAAAAAGAAAAAGAAGAGCGCGGAACCGACCGTCAGACTGCAGTTCAAATTGGATCCAGGTGTTGGACCTGTTGGTGAGCTGTCAATGGCGCCCAGAAACTGGGGAGCTCGGCCTTGCGTGGCACCGTGTAAACGGCTGGCCAATGGCTTCGCTTGGTGGAGCTCAAATGAACTTCGACGCACGACGGGGGAGGGGTGCCAAGGCCCGGGACAGGGGCTGATATTGAGGCCACTTAAGCTCCATCACGACCCTGCCACCTTCCACTTCTCTTGGGCCGACCAGGCCACTGTCCACCTCAGCTTCAGGCACAGCCAGAGCCACGAGATTCCCACGGGTCCATTTGCGAGCGTCACTTGCTCACTTTAGACCATATCCTAGGTTTGTGCCCCTTTCATAAGCTACCCTTTTTTCCTCTTCCTCCACTTCCATTCTCCAGCTTCTCACTGCATCAACAAAGGTCCAAGGCCAGGACGGACTTCATCAGGCCCGAGTCGTTTTGCACTCGTCTTCCCTTTCCTCTTTTCCATTCCTATTCTCTTGACTACCATTACTTACTCCTTCTTCCCCACGGCCAGTTTCCGATCGGCCCCGGAAAGTTCCCATTCCGTCTCGTCGGACCTACCCATGACACGGGCAGCCCTGTCCTAATGACAGTTTAACCTTCTTCGACTCTCGTTAATCTTTATTTTACGATCCCACCGATCAGTGACCTCCCTACGAGGTCCCCGAAACCTTCCACAAGTTCCATCTCGATCCGAACCCGACTGCTGTCCTACCGATAGTTGCGTCAACATGGCTCGCTCCGGCAAGAAATCGCCGGCGCCGCCGCCGGCATATGCCCCGGCCTATGCCCCGCCGCCCGCCTACGAAGCCGTGCCGACCTCCGCGGCCGTCTCCAAGAACAAGAACAACAAGAACAAGTCTGCCAAGGTCAAGGATGACTACTCGTCCGAGGGTGTTCAGGACAATGATCCGTTCTTGCTTTCCGGGTCCGACTTCACGCTCCTCACTATCATCACGATTTTGTCTGCCATTGTTCGCCTATTCCGCATTTACCAGCCTGACAGTGTCGTGTTTGACGAAGTCCAGTATGTAGCCACCCCATGGGAAGATAATGTTGCTCGCTTGGCAGAATACTGATTAAATGTCTGCAACAGCTTCGGCGGCTTCGCTTCCAAGTACATCAAGGGCAAGTTCTTCATGGACGTCCACCCGCCTCTCGCGAAGCTCATGATTACCCTCTTCGGCTGGCTCGCTGGGTTCGATGGCAGCTTTGACTTCAAGGAGATTGGAAAGGACTACATTGAGCCTGGCGTTCCTTATGTCGCCATGCGCATGTTCCCGGCTATCTGCGGTATCCTTTTGGCTCCTACCATGTTCCTTACACTTAAGGCAGCTGGATGCCGTAGCACCACTGCCTTCATGGGAGCTGGTCTTATCATTTTCGGTACGTCTGATAGAAAGAAGAACAACCGGACAGCTTACATGACTAACAAACCTGTTCTTTACAGAGAACGGCCTTCTCACCCAGGCCCGGCTTATCTTGCTTGACTCGCCCCTCATGATTGGAACCGCCCTCACTGCCCTCGGCTTCACTGCCTTCACCAACCAACAAGAGCTGGGACCTGCTAAGGCCTTCCAACCGAGCTGGTGGTTCTGGCTGGCCATCACCGGTCTTGGTTTGGGAATCACCGCTAGCATCAAGTGGGTTGGTTTGTTCACCATTGCGTGGGTTGGTAGCTTGACTTTGATTCAGCTGTGGGTTGTGCTTGGCGATTACAAGCACGTTTCCCCTCGCGCGTTCACCAAGCACTTCATGGCCCGCGCTTTCTGCCTCATTGTCATCCCTCTTACTTTCTACATGGCCATGTTCGGAATCCACTTCCTGTGCCTTACCAACCCTGGCGACGGTGACGGCTTCATGAGCTCCGAGTTCCAGTCGACTCTGAACTCGAAGGGCATGCAAGATGTCCCGGCCGACGTTCTTATGGGTAGCCGTGTCACCATCAGGCACGTCAACACCCAGGGAGGCTATCTGCATTCGCACCCCTTGATGTACCCCACTGGCTCAAAGCAGCAGCAGATTACTCTCTATCCCCATAAGGATGACAACAACATCTGGCTCCTCGAGAACCAGACTCAGCCTCTCGGTATCGATGGTCAGCCCATCAACGGAACTAGCGCGTGGGACAATCTCCCCGAAACCCCCTATATTAAGGATGGCATGATTCTCCGTCTCTATCACCTGCCTACCCACCGTCGTCTCCATTCTCATGATGTTCGTCCCCCCGTTACTGAGGCCGACTGGCAGAACGAGGTGTCGGCTTATGGCTATGAGGGCTTCGATGGAGATGCCAACGACTTTTTCCGTGTCGAGATTGTCAAGAAGAAGTCTAAGAGCGGCGTTGCTCAGGAACGTCTTCGTACCATTGACACCAAGTTCAAGCTCGTGCACATCATGACGGGCTGTGTTCTCTTCTCCCACAAGGTTAAACTTCCTGATTGGGCCTCGGAGCAACAGGAAGTCACCTGCGCCAAGGGCGGTTCCCTTCCCAACAGTCTTTGGTATATCGAGTCCAACGACCATCCGCAGCTCGGAGCTGACGCCGAAAAGGTCAACTATCGCAACCCTGGCTTCTTCGGCAAGTTCTGGGAGCTCCAGAAGGTCATGTGGAAGACGAATGCCGGCCTTGTTGAGTCTCATGCCTGGGATTCTCGCCCCGAGGCTTGGCCTATCCTCCGCCGCGGTATCAACTTCTGGGGCAGGCAACACCGCCAAGTTTACTTGATGGGTAACCCCATCATCTGGTGGAGCGCTACTGCCGCTGTTGTTATCTACGTTCTTTTCAAGGGCATCGCTATTCTCCGCTGGCAGCGCAGCTGCAACGATTACGCTAATCCCATCTTCAAGCGGTTCGATTACGAGGTTGGAACCTCTGTTCTTGGATGGGCTCTTCACTATTTCCCCTTTTACCTTATGCAGCGTCAGCTCTTCCTGCATCATTACTTCCCGGCCTTGTACTTCGCCATTATCGCCTTCTGCCAAGTCTTTGACTTTTTGACAGCCAGGATCTCTCTCGTCAAGGACAAGGTTATTTTCAACAGACTCGGCGCCGTTTTGTTCCTTGCCTTGTCGATGGTCGTCTTCTGGCTGTTCTCTCCTCTGGCCTACGGTAACCCCTGGACCAAGGCTGAATGCAAGAGGGTCAAGCTTTTCAGCACTTGGGATTTCGACTGCAATACCTTCCTGGATAGCGTAAGTTCTATCTCCCATCAAACCATACCCCCAAGACATATGCCCGACAGAGGGTAAAGAAATGATAGCCGGAGCCACTGGGTGTCTTATCCCTTGGGCGGGCGAAGGCACAATGGATAGCCTCAACTTCCAGTAAGGCTTCGGGCAGGAAACGTCAACTTACCACACTCCAAAGATTTAGCTGAAACAGCAACGACATGCCCTTGGATACTAACACTCCTCGCTTGATGATTAGTACGACAATTACTACGGAATTACCCCAACAAGCCAGAAACCTTCCCAGACCCCAGCTCAGGGCACGCCTGAGAGGCCTGCTGTGGCTAACGCGCCTCCTCAGGCCCAGAAGCCTATTGCGAACCAGGAGCAACAAGGTGCCAAGCAGGAGCCTAGTGCCAACCCGGTGGGCCAGCGCGTCATCTCTCGGGAGGAGAAGGTCGAGTATCGCGATCAGGATGGTAACCTTCTCAACGAGGAGCAAGTCGAGGCGCTCAAGGGCAAGGTCGAATTCAAGACCAAGTATGAGACGAGAACACGCGTCATCGATGCAAATGGCAACGAGATTCAGCTTGGTGGAAGCGGCGCGCCTAAGGTTGTTCCGGCTCCCAAAGCTTCTCAGCCCGTTGCGCCCCCGCATCCGGATGTTCAGGGTACGTAAATCTACCGCCGTGTGCTCAAACCTTGGGTGTTAAAAGACTAACATCAATACTTCAGGCGTTGACCAGGAGACTCCTAATGTTCCTGTTGCCGAAGAGGTCGTCCCCGAAGCCAAGAAGAGCGTCGACGGTGAGAAGGAAGCCGAAGAGAAGGTCGCTAAGCCCGCCAGCGAGAGCAATGAAGCCACCGCTTCGCAAGACATCGAGCAGAGCGAGGACGTCAAGGCCGCTCAGGAGAAGATCCAGAAGATTGTTGAGCGTATTCAGAAGGTGGCCGACAATGTCGATAACCTGAAGAACAACGTCGCGGAGAAGGCTGGCGACAAGGTCGAGCAGGTCGAGGAGAAGGCCGAGCAGGTTGTCGAAAAGGTGCAGGAGGTCGCTGAACCAGCCAAGGAAAAGGCTGAGGAGGCTGCCGAGAAGGTCGCCGAGAAGGTTGAGGAGGCTGCCGAGAAGGTCGCCGAGAAGGTTGAGGAGGCGACTGAGCAACCGAAGGAGAAGATTGAGAGTGTGGTTGACAACGTTAAGGAGAAGGTCGCGGAAAAGGCTGAACAGGTTCAGGAGAAGGTCGCCGAGAAGGCCGAACAGGTTCAGGAGAAGGCTCAAGAAGCTGGAGAGAAGGCCCAAGAGGTGGTCTTGGAGAAGGCTGACCAGGTCGAGAAGAAGGCCGAGGAGGTTGGAGAGAAGGCCCAAGAGAAGACCGAAGCGAAGGATGAGCTCTAGATCATTGCGGTGACTACTTGAAGCCATGCGCATCTCTCAGATCCCATCTTTCAACCACATCAAATCTATGTACAACAGACACCAGGGAAACTCAATCTTCTTTAATTAAGGAACAACACTAACGGGAATCAAAGGCATAGAGATGGTTGATTTAGCAAGATAGAGAGGAGGGATCGAGGCAAGGGGTAGGGGAAAAAAAGGAGAGATCTAAAAAAATGTATGTGGGAGTAATGGGTAGCTGTATAGTTCACCTTCCTCCGCACACGCACACACATATAGCTTGACTTGCTACTGTTTCCTTACTGTCAATCAACGATGTACATCTACTCAGTTTACCAACATGTCTCATTGAAACTCTTTGACGGTTTAGCTCTTTTGTATCAGCCGCACCCGGCTTGCATCCGGACTCGAAGTCGGACTCGGAGTTTGACGTCCGGACCTCAGCCGCTTTGTTCGCAACGCCTCCGAAAAATACTCTTGGACTTGTGTCTGAGACAACGGTCCCTGAAACCCGGACGGCGCCATGTGCAATCTCCGATTCTCGGGTCACTGAGAAACATTAATGGAATCTTTGGCTGCTTTCGTCTGAATTCCTTACTCCCTGAGACAATGGGGTTTACCCGTGGGTATGAGGTTGAGGTAGGTAGGTAGTTGTTGAAACTATATCAAGTCTGACTGTTGTGGTCTCGAGTATCGAGCAAAATGCCACCAGCATCGTTATCTTCTATCGATCCCCGCATTTGAGCCGTGTAACGCGTGGATCTTGTTAACCGGCTTCCTCTTCCGCAATGGTGTTGATCTTGCTGGCCTTCCAACTTGGGTTTCGCCTTTTTTATGTCCTGTAACGTCAAACGAATCGAATCGGACGAATCAAGCGGGGACGAAGTGCTACACGTGCTAGCGTTATGGACGTTGTTGGTAGCGCTGTAAAGTAGCACCAAGCATATCACCTTTGTGGTTCCTGTTTCGATGGTATTCCTGCTGTTTTTGGCGCGCCGGAGGGATCTCCATATCGTATCCAGATCGTATCCAGACTTGGGCCGCTGCCAAGTCGAGTTGTAATGGAACGTCAAGATGCCGAGATCCTTGTTAGGATTCGTGTCGTAACTCGTGTTTATAGACGGGATGTTTCTCGTCTTTACTTGCCTTTATCAGATCATGACATGAGACAGCGCCTTATGTCAATCTTTGTGCCTGAATGTGTGCAGCAACAGCGCGGCAACAACCTGGACGATGTGACCAACTGAAAAGGCCCTGAAGATGTGACGAGTGCCTCGTTGCAACTGCACCGCCTTGGAAGTTGAGCTATCCCGGTCGTTATGACGCCTTTGGATGCCGTCGAAATCCAGGGGGAAAGGGGATCACTGGGATCACTGGGATTCCAAAACCGCGAAAATACCGTGATCCTGGATAAAAGCGCAGATCCAAGGAAGTTATCTTGGGCGACGTGAGGATTTCCATGCCCAGCGAACGGATAAGACGCCCGTCCAGGGAAACACAGTCCACTGATCAGGTTGCTCGCTCGCTGATGTAACCAGGCTACCTTAGTCAGTGAGGCTTACTTATGTTGTGCGTCTCATTTCCCCGCAACAGCGTAACGCAAGGGGATCAAGGACGGATAGCAAACTGCACCGCACTGCGCTGCACTGAACTGCACGATAAGCCGGCAGCAAAGGATCAAAGGGTCAGGTACAGCGGTCGTCTCGTTCGTTGGGTCCGAACATCGATTGACATGGCTGTGCGAGGCTGTTGGGAAAACAGCAAAGGGTACCTATTGTGTGTTCCTCGCCATTTACGGTTACGGGCGGGAGCTCGAGACGAGACCACGCACGCAGCACGGCACTCCGTGATTGAGTGGATTTTGTCTGGACCCATCGCAGGTGCCGCCAGCGCCAGGGGAGGCCGAGATCCCCACCGGATGCCCCCGGTCAGGATCTGGGAGCTGCTAACCCGTTCGGGCCATGATGGACTGGGCGAGATCCCCCGTTCAGGAGCTCCTGGCCACGAAGATGGATCACCGGGAGCTGCGAGCGAGTCCAGGACGGCGGAAGAAAAAAAAGTCAGAAGGAAAAAATGGAATCAAAGCTGAGCTCTCAGCACCGACACTTCAGCGTTTTGGTAGCCTGACGCCATTCGCCCGTGGGTAAACAGCGCATCGATGCTGCAAGGAGCCAAGGACCGACTTGGGAAACACGGAAGGCGCCAATGACAATTGTCTTGCAACAAACGCAGTCACAAATTAACGACAATCGCTAGCCCGGCCACTACCTGGAAGTCGCAGAACACGGATCCGTACCTACTCCGTACTAGTACCGATACAGTCCGGTGGGTTCGAGATTGCAAAGTGGAAGCTGGCTGCAGCGCTGCAGTGCTGTTCTGCGCCATAACGTTATCCACGCGCATATTCCCGACAAACTTTCCACTTTCCACTTTGCTTGCACTTGGACTTTCGCCCCATCTGCTGCTGCCACACACATCATCCATCATCTGTCATCTGTCGCTCATCTGCCATCTGCTCCCTCCTGAGCTGTCGTCCGTCCTTTTTCGCTCCATTCTCGCTCCTTGTCCTGTCCAGACCGCAGCCGGACCCCAACTACCTATTCCAACTATAATTTTCGCTTCCATTCCGTCTTACAGATTGCCATACTCGGCTTGCCATTAAGCGACTCGACTTTAACGACGTTATACAAGCCCCCGATCGCACCAACCACTAGACACTCAATTTCCCGTCCCGACTCCATTCAGCGCACCACGCGAATTCCCATCCTTGCGACACTCCCGTTTGCTTCACATAGCTCCTCAGCATTCCTCGACCGACGCAGGCCCGGTGCGCCCATTGTACGCAGCGATAGAGTCGGAAAGCATAACGCCACCGCCTAGGCCCTTCCCTGTTGCTCCAGCTTCTCCTTTACAGGACCCGCCAGTCCCTGGTGTGGTCCTTACCAACACCGACAAGCTGGATTCGTAAGTCCCCGGCCCTCTTCTAGACTTTCCATCCCGCTATGCCTGCGTGGAATCCCTCTCGTTACACTCTCAAGTTTGTCCACAGGCTCTTGGGTCGTACAGTGTCTCGTGCGCTGAACCGAATTGCCCGACCCGGGCGTCCATGGTCCCCCAAAGTTGGGGTACTAGTTCTGGATTATCCCTCCTGGGATCCAGGAGCTACCACTCCTGATACACTCACTTGCCCTCGAGGCTCTCCTCGATGACATCTATCCCTACAAGCTCTCACATGGCTGCCGTCTCCACCACTAACGGACTATGGCAAAGCTTTGTCACTGTGACGGGCTGGTCCTCGCACCAGATACCGATACCGGCCAACGGACGCCTCTCCAAAAGCCACACCCGATCTCTCTCCAGCATCCTCAGCCGAAACAGCGCCTCGAGGGCCTCGATTTCCGATGCAGCACCCGAACTACCATCCGTAAGCGAGCCTGCCTCTGCCAATGCAGCGCCGTCGACCCCTCGCCTTAGACGACCTTTCTCCCCGCAGCCCATCGATGACGAGAATGAATTGACGACCCTCCCCGATCCCCGAAGCCGGGCTATGAGCCCCGCAAGCGGAATTTCCATGACCAGTCATCACCATCCCGATCTCGACCAGGAGGTGGCCACCCTCAGCACGAAACTGATTAACGCAATCAACCACCAGACCACCTTAGATGATAACCTATCGCAAACCAAAATGGAGCTAGAGCAGGCACGCGACAAGATCAGGCAACTCGAAAGGACAGTGGAAGAGCAAAGGGAGATGCTGGCTGGTGATGTTTGGGTACGGAGGAAAACGGTCGAGGCGGAAAAGACAACTCTGCTGGGAGTCATTGCCGAAGAGAAGCAGGCTCGTTTGGATGTGGAACAGCAAAAGAAGAAAATCGAACAGGAGTTGGAGAACCTAACAGCCGCCCTATTCGAGGAAGCCAACAAAATGGTTATTTCCGCCAAGGAAGAGGCCAGGATCGAGCAGGAGATACTGCAACGGAAGAACGACCAGCTCAGGGCACAACTCGTGGATACCGAGGGATTACTCAAGTCACAACAGGAGCAACTAGCCGAGCTAAAGCACCTCATGGAGGACATGAGCGCCGAGAAGGACGAGCAGATACCTCCAACGGCGCCTTCTTCTCCAGGTTTCAGCAAGTTTGAGCTACAAAATGAGGAAGGCCTTTCCGATCGCTTACACCATGGCCATCACAACCGCCAACACAGCGTGGTCGAGCCCATGTCTCCTTCGTATCCTACCAGTTTTACTCATCTCTTGAAGCCCGTACTTCGTACCGACCTAGCATCGTACAACGACTTCAAAGATCTCATCCGCACATCCAAGAGGCTCTCTGCCCAGCGCGTACCCACACCATCTACCGGCTCTGCACTCACGTCTCTCGGCCTGGGCTTAGGATCGGTAGGTGCTCATCTTGCGCTCGCCAATGCCTCCAGCACGTCTCTTTCGACCATCGCAACTGCCCAATCGACCTTCTCCCAAACTTCCGCTACACCCGCATCGGCCGTTACCGCCAGCCCCGGCGCCGCTGCCATCCCTCTTCCGGCCTTGAAGGATACCAGATTTTACAAGAGGGCCCTAACCGAGGACATTGAACCAACACTTCGGCTCGATACCGCTCCAGGGCTTTCTTGGCTTGCCCGGAGGAGTGTCCTTACAGCGATGACTGACGGCTCGCTTGTAGTAGAGCCAGTCCCAGCTGCCACAACAACAACTAGCAGGTTCGGCAGGGTCTCGAGGCCCGAGTTGAGCCCGTGCTCTCTCTGCGGGGAGTCCAGGCCAGAGGAGGAATTTCTTCGGAAACATCGATTCCGGATCAGCGAAACCGGTTCAGCGCAAACTGGATATGCGTTATGCAGGTATTGCCTGTCCAGAGTCCGATCAACATGCGATTTCCTGGGATTCCTTCGCATAGTCAAGGACGGTCACTGGCGAGCGGATGACGAGGATGCGGAGAAGGCAGCATGGGCCGAAAGCGTACGGTTACGGGAGCAGATGTTTTGGAGCCGTATTGGTGGTGGTGTGCTCCCGATCACCCATTTCCAAACAAGCCATAGTCGGGCACCCAGTCGAGCCCCTAGTCTTCGGGCTGACAAGAGCCCCAGGACGAGTCTCGACGCTGACAAGGATGGAGATGAGAAGCCCGCTGCTGTTGAAGTCGAACAACCCGCAGTATCCGTGGCGGAGGTGGCAAAGGCGATCGAACAGGAGAGCTCGGAGTCGGAAGTTGCTGAAGTGCCTGAGCAACCCACTTCCGATGTTGCCCCGGAACCTGTCGACCAACCCGAGACCGTGGAGGAGAAAGAGGCGCCTCTAGAAGAGGTTGAGGTGCCTACTGCGATCACTGAAGCGCCTGAAGAGAAGGCCGAGGTTATCGAGCAAAAGGTTGAGGCTCCTGTAGAGGACATCGAGGGACCTACCCAAGAGGCCAAGGTAGCTTCGGAGGAGCCCAAGACCCCCGCCAACAAGTTTGAATTCCTTGAAGCGGAAAAGACTCAATCCCCGCCATCCACCGAGAATACCCCAACTCAGCCTATCGCCCCCAAGGTCGAACCAGCAACTGAGGAACCGAAGGAACCCTCTGTGGCGATACCCGGAGCTTTCACAGCTTAAAAACTCAAAGCTCCTTCGACGATGAGGCGCAAAAAGTGCGCTTCTTTTCTTGCCTTAATTATTACTTTTTTTTTCTTCGCTTCTGTTTTTATTAAGCTGTTTTTGGTTCACACATTTTGGAAGGCGTAACATTGAAAATATCGGGCGTTCTGGTTCAGGCTAGTCGTATTTTTTCCTGCTCTTTTTTCATATCGAGCACAACTGTATGATATGATACCGAAGCCGCATGGGGGCGGCGTTTTCCCTCTCATAACCCCTATCACACATAAGGAGAAAACGGGGGATTTTGATTATACAAACCTGATAATGGGTGGGAGGGAAATTCTTTAAACCACAAAGATGAAAGGGATGAAAGGCTGGGAGGAAGGAGCTGCTTCCACACTTACGCCAGGAAGGAAAGAAGGATGGATATATACAAACTTAATCGGGTCATTGAAAAGCCACACGCTCGTTCCTCGCATGTACTTTCGCCTTTTCAATTTGTCGTTACTTATACTTATTTTGGGTTTAGTAGGAAGGGGATGACGGCTGGGAAGAAAATTCGTCGTCTGGGAACTAGCTAGGTAGGCATATGTGGTGACATGGACTCGGAGGATCCGAGAGAACACACACGGACCAGCCGGGGTTTACATCCTTGGCATAATTCATGAACCGTCCTGGAATAAAATGGTTTGCGGTTTGGCAATTAACAAATGTGCTTCCACTACAAACTCAGCAGTAAGATGTTGACCTAATGGTGAATACCAGCGTTTGGAACCTAGTTAGCTCAACTTGATCTGTCTCCTCCCTCATACCTAAACAGTCGTTCGGACATCACCGTCCCAATACTGGCGGTCTTACGGAAATTGTTCCGCTCACCGACTCAAAACCAGACTCAACAAAAGAGAAAACCGACTTAAGGTCGAAAGTCTATACATACCCCTTTTTCTTCATCCCCAGCCCCCTGTCACGACGTCGCGTGGCCTGCCTGCCCACCATTTTACCTGAATCCTAACCAACCCCGTTTTGCTTGGTGCTTCCGACTACTAGTCAGGTACCAACTAGTCTCGGCTCCACTTTCCCTGACTTACTCGATCTAGGAATGGCCTCTTTGCCGCGGAGCGTTATGGGTTTTCCTGAATGGCTGAACGGGATTACAAACACGTACGTACATCAGGTGGAAGGACTTGTTATTAACCTTTCTGAAATCGGCTACATACAGTTCAAAAGGCCGAGAATCTAAAACCAGTGATACCGAAGTAAATGTCTGAATGCAAATGCAAACTAAAAAGCAAGAGAAGCGAAAAGGGTACAAACGTGGTGCCTTTTTCGATACATGCTCAGAGGTTAGGCCTGGCCACAAGGAGAATAAGTAAGGTAGGGTTGAAAAACGAAACGAAAATGACCCATGTCAGAGACATGAACCATAAAGTTCTTTCTCCCTCAGCGAGTACTTCCTTCTTCCCCTTCGTCCTCTACCTCCCTTCCCAGTATATCTAACTCCCCATTACTCTCTCCTAGCCAAGCTCAACTCATCCCAAACCAGTCCAGCTCAACCCATCCCAAGTCAATTCAAATCACCTCAACTAAACCCCCTCAATCCTCCCACCCCTCCCCCTCCCCTCCTCCCATCCCAAAATCATACGGATTCCACTCCTGCCCCGGATAACTAGTAGCGCTCATCATCGGCACCGCATCTTCATCCTCCTTCCTCTTGTTTCCCGCATTCTGATTCATCCCGTTGATGGTATCATCATCCGAAAACACAGGAATCTTCTCCTCTTGCTCGCGAAGAAGTTGTTTGCGCTTGGCTTCTTCGAAGATGGAGCGGTCGGTTAGGGGTTTGACTATTCCTTTGGGGTTGGAAGGGTTGGAGGGGTCCGGGTTGTTGGAGGGGGAGGAGGAAATGAGGAAGCCGGAGGCGGTGGTGATGACGCCGTTTGAGGGTTCGGGTTCGGTGGGCTGCTGATGGGGGTGATGGAGTTGTGGTTTGCTGGGTTCGGGGCTTTGGGTGGGGGAAGGGTCGGGGGAGATGATGATGGGTTGTTGTTGCTGTGCCGGTGCTGGGACTGGTGCAGAGGCTTCTGGCTGGGGTTGAGGTTGAGGTGGCTGATGTTGCGGCTGCTGCTGATCAACTGCATCCTTGGCCTGCTCGGAGGACTGGGCAGTCTCGTCAACAGAGACAATCATGACGTCGGCGATGTGTGGTTGCTGCTGCTGCTGCGCAATGTGATCGACCTGGTCTGGAATAACTGGTTCCTCCTTCTCATTATCCTCCAGTCCAACAGCTTTTCCGTGGTCAACATCTCCGTTTTCATAGGGCGCTTGATGAGCTGGAGCTGGTTCGGCTGATTTCTCGACTTCAACAATATCACCGACAGGAGCCACAATGAAATGGCTGCCTCCATTTTCGGGAGACTCCTCACGAATATCACCTAAACCATCGACCTTCTTCACAGTGAAGTCCTGGTCCTCAGTCTGCGGGAGATCAGCATCATTCTCCTCTTCCACGGAATCGCGCCTCTGCAATAGAACCGGGGACTTAATCGACTGTCTCGGCGTCGCATCATAGATATTGTTCTCCCCCACATGCCTGTCCGGCGAACGATGCACATGGACCTCCTGCGCCTGCGCGCGGATGAAGCTGACGGTGGTAGGCGGCGGGGTCATAGGCCCATGTTCATCCAAAAGCGGTTCAGGACTAACTGCCCTAGAGTCACTGTCCGTGGCGATTCCGTTCCACGGATGATGGTCGTCGTTCTCACCCTTCTTCTTGTCGTCGTCCTTATCGTCACCATCCTCGTCAATCCTCAAACCAAGAAGTCTCTGGGCTACATTAACTGGTTCCGGGCTGACGGTCCTGGAGTCCGGAGGAAGAGCGGCGGATCCAGAACGAGAAAGTTGCTGCTGCTTTCCCCCCTCGGGAATCTGCGTCACCCCGCTGTCGTTCGAGATGGGCGAAATCACGTTCATCGAGGGCGATCCGTTGCTGGGCTGTAGGGACATGGCGCTGACTTGGCTGACTTGTCGTTGGGGGATAAGACCCGGGTTAGGCTGTTGATGTTGCTGTTGCTGCTGCTGCGGTTCGCTCACAGGAAGCGGCGGGTTCGGAACATTTGCGGCGTCCGGATTCACTGGTGAGAAAGGCGTGTTCGGGAGGGGATAGTTCGGTGGGGAGGGTGATGGCTGCGGCGGTGGCTGCTGGAACTGCATCTGATGTTGAGGAGAAACGTTGCTAGCCTGTCTTGCTGTTCCGATGAACGGCGGAGGAGTAGGTGAGATGCTTGGAGGATGCTGCACTGAGTGCTCACTGCCCGGCGGAGGTGATGATGGGTGT
Source organism: Neurospora sp. CHS-2018a (assembly GCA_009802275.1). Lineage (NCBI taxonomy): Eukaryota > Fungi > Ascomycota > Sordariomycetes > Sordariales > Sordariaceae > Neurospora > Neurospora sp. CHS-2018a. The sequence continues at coordinate 719,647 of RAKG01000005.1, forward strand.
ACGGGAACATGGAACACTTGTTGAGGTCCTCCATGAGAAGTTGGTGGGGTAAAGAAGGGGGTAGGGGTGCCAGCGGAAGGAGGCGTAGCCATCGGCACGCTCCCTGAAGGTCCAGCCATGGGCACGCTTCCTGGAGGTCCAGGTGGCATTGGGCCACCGGGATGAGGAGCGTACATGAAAGGTTGACCGGGAACAAACCCAGGAGGCAACATCTGCGGCATTCCGGGCATCCCTGGAGGAATCATCTGCCCTGGCATCGGCATAAAATAACCTTGCGGCGGCTGGCCAGGAACGTTTATGAAGTACGGCATCGGCATGCCCATAGGAGAAGGTGTTTGTGCCATCCCTTGGTGCACAGGAAAATAACCAGCTGGAATGGGCACCTGGGCATACCTCGGCTCTTGACCTGGAGGCGCAGATGTCGCTGGATTCTGGCCTTGACCTTGGCCTTGGGCTGAAGGCTGACCTGGGCGTGGGACTTGGCCTTGAGCAGCAAGCTGGGCTTGTTGTTGTTGGAACCTCTGGAACATCTGGGCATGCGCGTGGGCTTGAGCTTGCGCCTGGAAAAATTGCTGCTGTGCAAAGGCTTGAGCTTGAGCTTGACCTGCCATCTGGCTGGGATGCAACGGCTGTCCCGGTACCGGTCTCTGCCCTTGAACCAAACCCGGAGCTGGGCCTGGCTGTCCCGGTGCCGAAGCTGGTTGCGCCTGTGGGATCATCTGCGGCGCAGGTCTAGGCTGATTAGGAGCACTGGGAGCGGATGTAACAGGTGGACGTGTAGGCTGCTGTGGTAACTGCTGCCCAGGTGGGCGCATAGCTAGATCCGCCTGTGCCGGTGGGCTAGGAGCTTTGGACGGATCCTGCCTCTCATTTTGATACTGCAAATGCGGGCTCGGCCGTCGTTCTCCCAGTCCCGGTCGTGACTCTTGCTGCTGTTGCTGCTGTTGCTGCTGTTGCGGTTGTCCCGGCAGCTGGCTCTGAGGAGGCTGCAAACCTGGTTGCATCTGAGCTTGGTTCGGCTGGAACTGTCCTTGGTTGGCTTGAGGTGACTGGGGTTGAGACCTCGGTTGGGCCTCTCCTTGCTTGGTATTGCCGCCCCGTTTCAAAGCGCTCATGAACGACGACTTTCCTTTCTCCTGAGAGGTTGTGGGCGACGTCTGTTGCTTAGTGCCTCTGAAAAGCTTAGATATAGTGCTCTGCTCCTTCTCCTTGGGCTGAGGGGCTGTAGTCATGACATTCCGAGGGGGAAAACCGGGGCTGGGTTGCGGAGGTCTTTGAGGTTGTTGTTGTTGTTGTTGTGCCGGAAAGCCAGGTCCCATAGTTACCGAGTGAGATAGTGAATGGCCAGCAGGGGGGATGCTTTGGTTGGGAGGGCCTTGACCGAGGCTCTGCGGGCCAGCTGGCATACGTTGTGGTTGTTGCTGGCGAGCCGGTCCCTGGTTTTGCTGGTCTTGAGCACCGGAGCCTTCTTGATCCGCCCGCTGCGTAGAGGTGGGAACATCGGGAAGAGACTTTCCGCCTTGAGATGCCAACGTGTGCTGAGAATCCGAAGGGCGTTGGGTTCCCAAGCTCGACGGGGGTTGCGTGCTCGGTGGACTCTGGGGTTGAGGAGGTTGAGTTGAGGAGACGGAAGCTCCCCTTTGGCGTTGTTGTTGCTGTGGCACAAGACTAGTAGGAGGGATCTGGGCTGAGACAACCCTGGACCCTACCGGCTTCCGTGTAGGCAACTGATTTGGCTGATTACCGTTCATGCCGAGAGTATACATGTTAGGTAAGTTACTGCCTTGAGAGAACGTCCGGGCGTGACCTCCGTTTGTTGCCGCCGGAGGCGCCTGTCCGTTGGTGGCGGGTGGCGTAGATTGCTGGGAACGAGACTGCTCTACCGCGGGTTGAGTGTCTGAAGGTGCCGGAGAAGCAACCGGCGGGCTGACAGGACCAGTAGGGACCGCATTTTGGTCATTAGGTTGACCCTGACGAATGTTGAGTTGCTGCTGATGCTGTTGTTGTGGCTGACTCTGTGGACCTCCATTTTGACCCTGCAGCGAAGGCTGAGACTGCTGCATGTTAATCTGGGGTCGTTGCTGTCCTGGTATTTGCCCTTGCATTTGCATCTGCTGCAGTTGATGCATGCCTGGATGATCTTGTTGCATGAACTGCTGATGTTGAGGAGGAAGCTGGCCAGGGAAGATCACCAACTTCCCATCAGGGCCAACTGGGAACTGTTGACGATACTGCTGCTGGGGGAACTGCCCTTGCCCAGGAGGCGGCATTGCCATTTGTCCTCGTCCCATACCTTGTAGCGTCTGCCTCGGGTCCATGAGCGGCTGGCCAGCCCCGGTACCTGGCACTGGCTTTGCGTCCTTGTTCTTAAACATGCCAAATATTCCACCAGAGAGTTTCCTAGCCTTTTCATTTTCGGCAATAGAGGCAAGAGACTGATGTTGCTGAGGGGGGACCTGGCCCGAAGTCTTTGGTCGCAGAGGAGACATTGGGTTGGCGCCACTCATAGCAACGGGTTGTTGTACCTGATGCTGACCTTGAGCTTGACCCTGTGTTGTAGGCCTAGCTGATTGGGCGCTTCCAGACGGTCGAGCAACATCCTGCTGCGATGACCGACTGAACATGCCCTTCAAGCCCATTCGCCTCTTTTGCGGCTGTTGCTGCTGGTGCTGAGGAGGGGGTGACTGGAATCCGCCATTCACGGGCGTGCTGCTTCCATGAGCAATGATGCTCTCCTTACTCTGAGGGGCATCCGTTCCGGCTGCAGCACCTAGCGCACTGAACATTTGAGCGCGTCTCTGCTGCTGTCCTCCAGTTTCATCAGTCATAACACTGGCATCGGAAACCGCGTCACTTGTGACCGGAGTGCCTGCCCCAACCCTGTTGCGGAGGCTCGAGAAGATACCCGAGTTGCGCCTTGCCCTGTTCCCATCAGCAGCCGGGATCGGACCGGGGGCTGGTAGGTCATCGACGTCCGTATTCGTCTGTGACAACGACTTCCCGCGCGGACGCTGCTCGATGAGATCCCCGGGGCTCATCTGTCCATTCAGTTGCGGGCCTTGGCCGTATTGGTCCGTCTTCTGGTTTTCCGGCTGTGTTTGTGGCTGGTCCTCTGTGTCTGGAGCCCTCTGGCTCCGCGGCGATGCCGGAACGCCCGTCTCCTTATCGAAACCATAGAAGGGTTGCTGTGACGCATTGCTAGACGAGTGTCGGTGACGATTCGTGGGCTGTAGTGGCTCCGACAGATGAGACTCCTGCAAGTTCCAGTTTCCTTGCGGAAACCTTCCTGCCAAGTGCGGAGGAGGCATCATGACGGGCCGGCCGTTGGCTGGCGTGAACTGTGGAGCCACGGGCGGAGCTCCGCCGTTCATGACAGGGAGGGCAGCCCCGGGTGCTCCCGGGGCTGATCCGGGTTGCTCCTGGGCGTTGCCTGGTGGACCGGGTAGACCTGGCTGGGCCTGGACCGGCGATTGACCAGGCACGGATCCAGTACTAGGAGGTGATGGGAAGCCATTGCGCAATGGTTGTCCTTGGCTTTGCATTTGACCCTGCGCCGGACTCTGCGCCGGACCTTGAGTTGGGCGATACATATTTTGAATGAACTGGCCAGGTGGAGGTGTTTGGGTCGTGAACTGGCCGTGCGGTGGTACACCACCGGCAGTCTGGTTCGTAGCCATGGGTATGGTTTCAGACACAGTTTGCGGGGTTGTGACAACGGCTTGTTGTTCACCTTGTTGCCCTTGTTGATACTGGGTTGAGTTTCGCGGGGTAGCGTCGGCGTCACTGTATGTGCTATTGTTGTCGCCGGCAGAACCTTCGACCTGGAAGGGTCTCAGTAGAGATGAAAAGGTGGATGCGCGAGAAATTGGAGGCAGCCCTATAAAAGACGGATGTCTATTCGGCGCATTGGCACCATCAGGCTGTGGCTGCGGCTGAGACGTTGAATGCAACTGGAAATGCGACTGCGGGGCGTGGCCCTGTTGCTGCTGCAGTTGCTGTTGATGTTGCGGTTGGTGTGGGTGGAAGTAGACCTGCTGCGATTCGTTTCCAGCCGAATGCATATAGTATTGGCCGTTATGCGCGGCTTGCGCGTGAGCTGCCATGAGAGGCGAGGCAGACGATCTGTCGCGTGGAGGTGGCGATAGCAAAGCGACTTCTTGGTCAGTACAATGTCAGCGAGGCTCTCCTGGCTATGGACGAGCACAAACTGCGGTGGAGTCCGAGTGAGAGATCGTTGTGAGACGACAACGCAGGACGTGTCACTGTCACTATCGTCTTACTTCTCGATGTTCAGACTATCACCAGTCCTGACATCCACGTCTTTCTCCCGCAATTGCTTCTCGGGCGTTTCCCCCAGCACGCAGTTTCCACTCTCGATTCGTTCCCGGTCAATGGCACCAGCAGCCGAGGAGCTTGGGCCTAGAGGTGATGATTTCGGTGGAGCTGCACTCGCGCGTGGAGTAGCTTCGTTTTGGATGAACTACTCGAGCTTTGAATTTGTGCTAAGGTAATGGTGGTAGAAGTAGAAGGATTGTGTTGTTTGTCGGTTGATCTGGTGTCAATGCTGCTGCTGAGCTCCGACTCATACGGTGTGGGTGTATGCGGTCTTGAGAGACAGAAGAGGGTTTCCGATATAGGCGACACAAGCTCAAGTCGGCTGTTACGGTGGCTAGCGATCAACCCTTGACGTCAGTCAAGGCTCGCGTCTCTGGGATTGCGGTTATGTTGATTGATACGTGTCTTTTGCCAGAGATTCGGCAAGGTGAGAGATGGACGTATGTAGAAGCGGAGAGAGAATTGCGCGTCAAGGTCAGGAACTGCTGAGGCGGGAAAAGTGAGAGACAAGTCACAAGGCAGACGCGGTTCCGGCCTGAAGATTTCTGGAGACGCTGCTGCAGGTGCTGAAATTGCGGGAGCCGGGCCTCCTGGTCGAAGTCCACCCCAGCGTCTCTTTCGGACAGGGGTCCGGGACCTGAAGCACCAACACGCCGTGCATGCCCTGTTAGGGTCGACAGGCCTGAAGGATTCGCTGGGCTTGCTGGGCTGAGATGGGCGCTTCATCCCTTCGGTCCAGCGACAGGTTCATGGCGGATGAGATCCCCATGGCCTTCTACGGTCACCTTCTGCTATGGCTCCCTTTGGAGGTACTTGGAGAGTCCCATGGCCTCGTAACTGTAGTGATGATACAGCATCCGCTACAGTTTCAGACGGTGAAGATTGGGCATCCTAAGTAAACATTGTAGTTAGCGAGCTGATGACAGGATTAGAAGAGGGATAAGCCAGGCTCGAGCCAGGGTCATAGCCGAAGCGGGCAGGCAGGGCAGTGTGTGACAATCGAAGTGCCCTGCACGAGCTGGAACGCACCGTTGCACTCAATGGACAGTCTGATAGGAAACGTGGTCTAGGGAAGTTGGGGGAACACAACGCTGGGCCACCATGCTGGGCTACGGGAAATCTGCCAGTCTCGGCCCTACAAATCGACAGTGTGGAGAAGCAAACGGCAGCCAACAATGGCGGGACAGCGAGAGTCAGTGCCGCCGCCAAGCAGATCTCTGGAATCTGGAGAATTGGATCCTGTGGACGTTGAATGCATTTGTGCAACTGGAATGCGGCACGCCATGCTGTTCATCGTTTCGTGCCGACGATATGGAAGAATGGAAGAGGAATGGAAGTCGACGGCTGGGGCTGTGGAAGATCGACTGTGACATCTGAGGATACGAGGCATGTAGTGGCTGGCTGGCTCATCAAGGCGAAGAATTTCCCTATAACTTTGTAATTTGTCACCATCTTCGACATCCAATCTCTCGATGGGCACACAAGCTTTCTCCCATCACTATCTCCCTTCACACATGATCCGTGTTGTCAACAAAACAGCCTCAACATTTCCATGGAACTCCACGTTACATATCAAACCACCCCGATATGATAATACATCGCAGTAGGCTCGTAGTAGGCCAAACAAAAATTCGCAATCAACCGCGTGGTAGAAATGGCAAACCGTTACGTGTCAGATGTATAGAATGTCTGCGGCCAGGATTGCGAGCTCTGTCAGAATCCACAACCCAGTAGGCCATGCCCAACCGAAAAGAGTTCATTAGATGGGAGAACAGTAACCGGTAATGCTAAAAGCCAAATCAAGACTAAATCGAAGCAGAACCACGTGCCGACGAAGATGAGACGGACATCTAGAAAAATACCTTATCGCCAGTTCCCCTCAACTTGCTCTTTCCTTTGCTGAGCAGACCCTTTCCAGCCTTACCAGCTGCAAAAAGGAGTTCCTTGCCCTTGGTCCCAACCTGCTGGCTGGAATGCGCAAAGCCCGAGTGCCCATGGGGCAACGATGGCGGCATGGGCATGTTGGTTCCTGGCCGCCCGCCTTGCTGAAAGTAACCCGGGCTGAGTGCCATAACCTCGCCGCTTTGCTGCACATCCATTGGCGTAACAGGTATCGCCAATGAGTCTTTGAAGGACGACGTAGCGTTCGAGTGTTCAGGATACTTGGATTTCATAGCCATGAGCCACTCCTCCAATCCCGTGTCAATAGCGGCAAACTGCAGTCGGGTTTCGTTGTAGTGCTTAAGTCGATCCGATGATGAAGGCATATCCATGATTTGGCGAAATGATATGATATTGACTGGGTCTTTTGGTCCCAATGAGCCGGGGCGGCTGGAAGCATTCTCCCCAAAGACTGGATGCTGCTCTGAAGGTTGGACAAGAATCTTATCTTGACCCAAGGAGAGAGCCCGACGGCGGGATTCAGCATCCTCATCTGAGCTAGCAGAGATTGGAGAAGCCGGCTCTAGCATTGACCGCGATGGAAGAGTGCTGACTTCCGAAACGTCATGAGATATCCCACCCGATGCTGCCTGAGCCGGTTTGTTCGCAGTTTCGGTCGAAGTAGGAAGCGACTCGTCGGCATTCGACAGCGTGAGTGCCGTTGTTTCTCCAATGTTCTCTGCAGCTGGCGTCGGAGAAGCGAAAGAAACGCCATCAGGGCCAGAGCTCCGGGACTTTTGCTCGACATGGTAAGCAGAATCCACTTCAGGAGCGGTTTTTGGGGTGTCCTGCTCGGAGGGTCCTTCCCATGAAAAGCGACGCCGCAACTCAGGGGCCCCAGCCGTTTCCCCAGTCGGATCTTGCTTGGACACCGAAGTAGCGGCACCAGATCCAGAACTTGTAGAGGTAGCAACAGAGAGAGGCGCTACAACAACACCCTTTGACGTGCCAGCCGCCACGGGTGTAGGTGTATCTGTTGTAGCCGGTTGCGTGGTAGCCCCCGGTTTGGTTTGACTTTGGTTGTCCTCGCTCGCAGCAAAATAGTCACCATAGACATCTCCAAAATAGCTGCTCTGTCGGGTGGCATCTGCAGCAGGCTGATTTGGTGTTGTCGATGACCGGGCAATATCCAGAGAGCTGCCAGATATCTCAGGGTCACCCAAAAACTTGGTTATCTCATCCCTGAGCAGGTCACTTTCTTTGAGTGGGGAATCGCCGGGCGTATTCAAGGTCGAGCCACCACCCATGTTTGGCGAAGGTAGCACGTGCAGTGGCTCGGCAGACTTGCTCCCTAGCAAACCACGGTTAAAGTTTAACGGTGCAGTTGGAGTGATGTCCCGGTGTTTTGAAGGTTCCATTGTCGGTGCAAGACTTGCGTGAATGTCTTTATCTGAGGTGGGTGTTGCCTGAGCAGCTTCCCCATCAGATGTCGAATGGGAGGATTCGATAGCTGCTTCACTCGTTTCGCTTGGGCCGTGCTGCTGAGATTGATCGCCGTTTGACGCACGTTCAGCATCAGCATGGGATCTGGCGACGAGTGACGCACTTGGAGGCTGGGGAAAGTTGCTCGTCATGTTCGAAAAAGTATCGTTACGAGCCGGCGGGGGAGTTTCTCCTGGCGTGGATAATGTTTCGGTTACCCAACCACCTGGCAGGCGCGGGCGAACAGGCTGTTTGTCCATATCAGATAAAATCGTTTCCTGTGGCGTTTCCATCGTAGATGGCAGTTGTTGAGGAGCGTTGGCAACTGCATGGGATTCATTAGCATCGTCTTGGTTGTACCGCAGCCCAACAGACTCGTTAGGCGGTGATCCAGAGCGAATGGCTTTCTGTGCCAACTGCGGTGTTGCATCAGACACCGCCGCACCGCCGATAGAAGGTGGTGGCGCTTGTGCGGTAGACGCAGGTTCGGCGACTGGCAGTGAGGTAGGCGCCACACTGGGATTTGCCGGTGTAACGATACCGTTTTCTGAGTTACCACCCTTTTCGGTACGTTCATCTCCAGAGATCCCTTCTGGTCCAAGAGTCTTTGCTGGGCTGGAGGGGTTCGAGATGTCTGGGATGGAAGCCAGTTGAGGCGCCAGAACCGAAAACCGAGTGGAAAACAAATCTTCTCCGAACCCTGACAAGCGTGTAAGATCTGGCAGTTTGGGACTTGTCGAGAACCGCCGTACCTTGTCCTCTTCTTCCCCAAAAGCGACAGGTTCGACTCCAGAGTCCTTCGACGCAGGTCCGGCGAGCAATCCTTCGGCCCCATTCTCGCTATTTCGCTCCATCACTGGAGCTAGACTCGGCCTCCGACCCCACGAATTATCACCACCTTCATTGCCTGCCGCACTACCTCGACGCTCCTGGTGAATCGGTCCCGGGTTTAGGCCCGCAGTGTGAACCCCGGTACCCGGCTGTCCCTGGTTTACGGATCCCGAAGATTGCAGCCCCGCGTTGTTGTCCTCGCCCATTCGTCGATATATATCAGTAGGTCGGGGAAGGGGCAGCGGCTTGTTAGGCGATACCGGGGACCTGGCGTTGGGGGAGGCTGATCGAGCGTCTGACCACGGTCTTTGCGTTGGGACGGCCCAAGTGGTAGACCTGGGTTGGCGGGTCGGGTCAGTCATGTCCGGGATCTCGCGAGGACCCATACTGCTCTTGCGCGGGGGAAACTGTGTAGAGGCCGGGCCGGCATTCTGGGGCACTGTAGCCACGCGCATCATGGACGGAAGAACCTGTTTACCTCCAACCACGGGTGAACTAGTCCGAGGCGCATCGAATTGAGGCTGTCCAAAGGTGCCTGCTCTTTCCAGGGCATTCGGTGTCGCTGGCGTGGAAGAGGCTGCTACCATCTGAGCGATACGGCCCGAGGGAGCAGCTGGCGGTTGCTGAGTTTGTAGGTGCAATGCTGGTGTATACGGCTTGTACTGCTTAACGGGCTGTTGAGGGGCTGATGGAGGTTCCGGTTCATCGTCATATTCCTCGCTTCCCCAATCATCGCCGTCATAATTCTGTGGCTTGAAGTTGGCCCATTTTCTCGTCTTTGAGCGGTTGACGTTGATTTGGTATTTGTTGTTCGAATTCGGAGCGCCGGGGTTTCTGTGTGTGGTGTCGGATGGGCCTTTAGCAACTGCGGGCTGAGAAGCGACCTGCTCGGGCATCATGGAAAGGGGGGAGCTAGGAGCAGGGCAACTAACAGTGGGTTGTTGTTTGTCGGGAAGATGTTCCCGTATGTCCCGTCCATGGCATTGGTCGTTGCTCTTTATGGCGATGAGCGTCGCTGTGGCATGCGCCGATATGTACAAGCAGGTGTCGGGGTGGCGCTATCGAGTCGGATGGAAGGTATGGGATGGAAACCGAAAGTCAGACGATCTAAGGTAAAAGTAGCCTCCTGCAGCCTGGCGTATCCCGTAATGTCTGGCGGGCCGGATCCTCGAGAATCCGAAAAGCAGTTCCGAAGGTGTGTATCCGTGGCGTCGAAGGTGTCTGCGGCCTGTCTGGTGTGAAAGGGCGAGGAACGTAGGTAGAGGCAAGGAAAATGCCGAAGATTAGGTCGGTGGTGGTGGATGGTGGTTGATGGTTGGTCGGTTGGCCGGCCGATTAATTAGTTGAAAGTAGCGCAATAGATCGATAACCAGAGGGGAAATGGATGCGCAAATGCTTGACGGAACTGTCGCAGAAAAAAAGTTGAGAGTAGAAAATAGCCAGATTGGAAGATGGTCGAGTAGAAGGGAGACTGGAATCACGATTCCAAGTTCAAGTGGAATTAGAAAAGACGGACGTGAAAATGTTGAAGACTTGCGCTGGCAGTTGACCAGATGACATCCATTCATTCCCCTGCTCTTTCCCGTTGTTGAAGATTGTGGTCCGGGACCGCGGCAGGGATCAGCAGCCCAGCATTGGAACGTCAGGCGGGCGTGGGGCGAGCTTTAATGAGACGGGCTGTAGACTCTCCACTATGGGCACTAACTGAATGCCACCGGACTTACCCGCGGATGGAGTTAGAGATACCTGCCCCTGTGGCTCTACATTCCATTTCAAGTACGGAATCTTCATACCTCTGGGTCCAAGCCGAAGAAGAAGGGATGAAGCTTCCTTTTTGTCTCTACGAACTGCACAAAGTAGTGTAAGTGTTTGATATGGTGAAGCCTCAGTTCAAAGGCAATAACAAAGGCTCTAGAAATGATACCTTGGATTTCATATCGCATCTTTTGTTTATCTGCTTGATCCTGGACCAATACGATCCTGGATACGTACGACGTTCTGTGTTTTGCTTTCAGACTTTCCACATGCAGTCCGAATGTCAATACTGTAAATTTCTCTCGAATCCGTCATCATTACGCGAAGCTACTATGGAACAAACCACGAACATTCTTCTTCCACACACTCATCCAACATTGCCAAATGTGTTGCTTCTATCATTTCAACAGCCTGATTCTAGCTCCGAATTTCCAACATACGTACTGTGGTTGCGGCCGACGAGAGCCTCACTCGATGCCAATGGCGTATCACCCTTGCTGACACTGACAGCAATGACAGGCCTCTGTTTTCTGGTACCGCTCCAAGCGCCTGTCGTTCACTCATGTACCCCCTGGTCCATGGGGCCATTCAAGCGTCTTCCCATTCCGGTAGACCACATCATCGTAAACATGTTCAGGTTGGCATCGTCATATTACAAAGCTCGCGTAACCAGAAATGCTCCTCCCATTCTTGGGCATTGGGACTTGAGTCTGGGGCAACCATACTACTCCCAAAGAGTGGCAAAGAAGACAACTGAAAAAGAGTTGCAGTGCCGAGGCGTCGACTTCAAGATTGATCGGGATGTTGTTTCTTTAAAAAGACTGAGCTGTTGTCCAATCAAATGTAGTGCATGCTTAAACACAGTGTCTTGGTCAGTCAGCTTTAAGTTTCTGCACGGTGAACTTTTCCTGTTGAACTGCAGGGGCCGAGCCACACAGCGTCACGGGCACTCCTGAAGTAACCACGTTTTCCCTTTATCGAACTCCCGTCGCTGATGACAACAACGGAGGAAATTGTTCAACCTCGACGACAACCACACAACCATTTGACTCGACGACGACGACGACGACGACGACCATATCGACGCCACTTATTCATACGCCATCGCGAGTCCTTCTTGTAGCGCCTTTCATACACACGACCTTTAATTAACACACCCGACGAGCCGCCGACCTCCTCGCCAGCCGCGAATTAGCCTCGCCCGCATCCCCCGTGTCCGCCCATTTCCACTTTGCCAATCCATAATCTCCTCCGCATCCTTCCAGCCTACGAGTCGCATCCGCCCCCGGTCGCGATTGACGAAGTTGACGACGTCTCAATTCCTGACTTACGAACACCGACGTTTTATCGATAACGACCTAACCGCGTGCCGGTCGCTTAGGGGTACACGCGCCCCTCCACGGCCCATTCCCTGCGATTTGCTTTTGGAAACAGACGGTTCTTCGCCTTACTATATACCAACACACCTCTAATCATGGCTGTCTTTGCCATCAACGACCGAACGGAAGAGTTCCGACAGATTGTTGCGGCTGCCCAGCGTCGGCAGGCCGCAAAGCCAGGAAAGCAGCGACTTCTCGACACCGCTCAACAACACGCTGCCAGCAGCGATGCCCAGCCACGAAGGTCCGAGTTTGCGAGGGGGGCTGCAGAGATTGGAAGGGGCATCTCTGCGACAATGGCCAAGCTGGAAAAGCTAGCACAACTGGCCAAGAAGAAGACTCTTTTCGATGACAGGCCCGTTGAGATTAACGAGGTAAGCTCAGTTATGCGCGTGGTCTTTGCGCCTCAACGCCATGTCCGGCTGGCTAACTGTCATGCTAGTTGACTTTTGTCATCAAACAAGACCTGTCTTCGTTGAACGAGAAGATCAGGAACCTGCAAGATCTCTCTAGGCGTCTTCACCCCAAGCCCGACCAAGAAGGGGAGAACAACAAGAACATTCTCCTGCTCCTACAGGGTAAGCTGGGAGATGTTGGTGCCAATTTCAAGGACGTGCTCGAGATCAGAACCAAGAACATCCAGGCGTCAAGGTCGAGGACCGAGAACTTCGTTTCGTCAGTAGGGCAGCACGCACATGCATCCCTACAACAGTCTGCGTCACCGCTATACGGCACACCTAGCAGGGGAACACCAGCCCCAGGGCAGCAAGATCTGATCTCCCTGAACCCGATGGGAGACCAGCAGATGCAGCTCCAGATGTTGGAGGAGGGCCAGAATACCTACGTCCAACAACGAGGGCAAGCGATTGAGGCCATTGAGTCGACTATCAACGAGTTGGGTTCCATTTTCGGGCAGCTCGCGGCCATGGTCAGCGAACAGTCTGAGATGATTCAAAGAATTGATGCCAACACGTAAGTTACCCATTCACTGCTCGCTCTGACAGACCAACACAGTTCTAACACACGATGCAGAGAGGACGTGGTAGAAAACGTCGAAGGCGCGCAAAAAGAACTGCTCAAATATTGGAGCCGTGTTTCAAGTAATAGATGGCTATTAGCCAAGATGTTTGGTGTTCTGGTAAGCAACTTATCCTGTCCTGTTACGTATGTCTTGCATAAAACTCTAACGCTGTGCGACTCTGTAGATGATTTTCTTCCTTCTCTGGGTGCTAATTGCCGGATAGACGGCAGTTCCGGCGTCGTTCTGTAATACTATACTTCTTCTTTATAATACATGCAGAGGCGTCTCGCTTGTAGACTTTATGCATTAATTATACAATTTCTCTTCCTCAGTAAGACGCGGCTCTCTTTGCATGCGCTGTTCCGTATCCGTTCATTGTTTCACAACTTGAACTCCCGTGTGTTTAGAGGGTAGAGGGCTGAATACATCATCTCTCACACTTGAGTCTATGAGAGGTGGGTGGGGGTACCTGATCATTTATACCTACAAGGATGCTGAGGAAGCTAGACTTCAGCGTAGGGACCAAGACTGGAAGCTCGGTTCATTGATGGGTTTCTCTCTAGTTAACCGACGGAAATCGGTTATGCTAGATGCCACCAATAAGACGACTAATTCAGACCAACCGGTCCACTTCTCCGGTTTCTGAAACTGTAATTACTCGAACAGCTTCGAGAAAGCTTTCCCCTCGAGCCCCGGAAAGAAGCCCAGAGGCTAGGGCACACGATCCACTTACTGTTACCACTACACAGTAAACTGTGGAGGTGGGGATGGTAGAGATGGCTAAACACCAAGCAAGGTCTCATTACGACAGAGGGGCAGTCGTTCCTCCGAGGCCAAGTTTAGCGGGGTAAGGTGAGAATCTCGACCGTTATAGTCATCCCTTGAGCTTCCTTGCCATGTTGACGATAATTGTCGTTGGAGCTTCATCGGCGAGCTGGTCGATGATTCACCAACACGCTGTCCGATATCTTGAAGAAAACGCCGAACTTCATTGTGTCCTGACTAAACATGGAAAGATAGAAGTCCCGAGTGCCGGGTTTCTGAACGCCTCAAACTCATGTTGACGATGTTCAAGTCACACAATGGCGTGTCGATGTCATTACCCCCACCCACTTTGTCCATGAAAGATTACGATCGGCGGGAATCTGGGATCTGGAAATCACCTAGGCAGGCAACAGGCAAGATGAAGGAAACGAACGAATATGGACAAGGTAGCTTCCTCGAAGACGAATACCCCGAAACGGATGGTACCATAGCTGTCCCCCTCACTCTCTGCGCCGATTACCATTTAGCCGAATGTCCAATGCGGTTCTCAAATCCTGGACAACTTTCCTCCTCAAACATAACTTCATATAACTGATCAATCCTCTCTTATTCTTTTTCTCCTACTCCCAATCTTGGCACCATAACTTCTAGTGAACTCACAAACCTGGCTAGTCTGTCACTGTGTAGAAGCAGACGTTTCTTGTATTCTTCACTCCCCGTACTCATTCGTCGAAGCTTGACTGCAGCAGCACCCAGCTCTTTCGTGGTTAGAAACAAGACCAGAGACCTCACCCACCACCACTACCAAACCCATCATGGCTACCAAAACCTTCAAGCTCAACACCGGAGCTGACATCCCCGCGCTGGGACTTGGTAAGCCCACCCAACAAACCCCCATCCCACCTCACCACACCAACCCAACCCACTAACCTCCCCCCTCCCCTAAAACAGGCACCTGGCAAGGCGAATCCACCCTACTAGTAAAAGACGCCGTCGTCGCCGCCCTCAAAGCCGGCTACCGCCTCATCGACACGGCCTACTGCTACGGCAACGAGGAGCATGTCGGCGCGGGCCTGAAAGAGGCGTTTGACCAGGGCATCGTCAAGCGCGAGGACGTGTTTGTCGTGACCAAGTTGTGGGCGACGTACACGAGCCGGGCGGAGGTGGGGCTGGAGAAGAGTTTGAGGAATTTGGGGTTGGAGTATGTTGATTTGTTTTTGGTGGTATGTTTCTCTCTTTTCTTTTGTGAAGGTTTGTGGTGGTGGTGGGGTGGTGGTGGTGGTGCAGTGAATTGTGTTGAGGAAGGTGCTAACGAGTGGTGATTTGGGTTATGTCAGCATTGGCCACTTTTGATGAACCCTGAAGGTGAGTTTCAACTCTAGATAAACGATTGACTTTTGAAAGTAGATGACTGACACACGAAATAACACAGGCAACGATGACAGATTCCCCAAGCTTCCCAATGGCGAGCGCGACATCCTCCGCGATTACAGCCACGTCCAGATCTGGAAGAACATGGAGAAGTTGGTAGAGACTGGCAAGACCAAGGCCATTGGTGTTTCCAACGTATGTGTGATTCCCACACAACCCCTACCCAGCCCTTTAGCCATCCCCTTTTTCACTACCTCTGGCTACATGATGGCGGCCGCTAACCCAACCCACAACAAAAACAGTACAGCAAGCGCTACCTCGAAGAACTCCTCCCCCACGCCACCATCGTCCCAGCCGTCAACCAAATCGAGAACCACCCGCAACTGCCCCAGCAGGAGATTGTCGACTATTGCAAGGAGAAGGGCATCCACATCATGGCGTACTCGCCGTTCGGCAGCACCGGTAGCCCCGTGACGAGCGCCGAGCCGGTGGTCAAGGTTGCTGAGAAGCATGGGGTTAAGCCTACTACTGTTTTGTTGAGTTATCACCGTACGTGTTCCCGTCTCTCTGTTCTTACCTTGGGTTTCAGTTGGCAAGCGTGGTCTGTTGTTGGGATATGTGGCGTAAAGGAGGGATCAGGGGATAGGAGTGCTAACATAACTGGGAAAAATTATAGTTGCCCGCGGAAGCACCGTCTTGCCCAAGTCGACGAACCCGGACCGCATCGAGGCTAACGCCAAGTTGATCGAGTTGGATGCCGAGGATCAGAAGCTTCTGAATGATTATTCGGAGCAGTTGGTTAAGGAGGGTAAGGTGCAGCGTTATGTGTACCCGCCGTTCGGGGTGGACTTCGGGTTCCCGGATAAGTCATAGGTTAAGTCCAGGGACAACTTGTTGAGACAATGTAATTTTCTTGGAATAAAAAAATGAAAGATGAAGTAAGATAGCATATGATGGTTACTGCGAGCCATGTCCTCTGCTATTGACCATGTCTACTACAATGTCTACTATATCTCTAGGAACCGTGACTTAAACCAATCTCTTTGATCATGTCTCTATTCATTTTATCCAACCATATCCCTCTTTGCTCCATACCATTTTCCCTCCATCAACTTCTACATATCAACCATAACCTTCAACACCAGATTCCCCTCGTCGTCCTTCACCCTAGCCGCCATGCCGAATGCCTTGGGGATACTTTCCAAACCACTGTACCGCTGCGTCACCAGCTTAGACAGGTCTGGCAGATGCGGATCACCGCTAGCCAACAGCTCAATCACCTTCGGATAGGCATTCGCGTACCGAAACACGCCCAGGAGATCAACCTCCTTCAGCGAAGCGGCCGAGATGGGTAGCGTCTGGATGGGATTACCCATACCGATGATCATGATCTTACCACCCGGTGCCGTCGCCTATAATTCCATCATGTCAGCCGTTTTCATTCCAAATCGTCAAAGGGAGCTTCTCAGTAAAACCAAGGATGGAAATGCTGATGGTACTCACATAAATCGAACTCTGCAAACAACTTTCCACCCCCGTACACTCAAAAGTAACATTCACCTCACCCACCTGCCCTCCCAATCCCTCGACCTCAGCCCCCTTAACCCTCTCCGCCACCCCCTTCGCATACTCCAACTTCTCCTCTATCGTCTCCGGCCTCTTGTCCGGAATCGGCACCACAACCGCCGCATCAGCAAACCCATTTTCCGCCGCAAACTTCACCCTATCAGCCTGGATATCCGCAATCACCACTATCGCCTCGCCCTTGGTGATGGACTTGCAGACAGCAGCACAGAGCAACCCGACCGCGCCGGCGCCGAATACCAGGATTTTTGCCCTGGTCCCCTGAGACGGAGAGACGGAAGGAGAGACTAAAGAAGAGATAGCGGCCCTCCCCGCAGCATGCATAGCAACAGCCAACGGCTCCGCCAGCGCTCCCATCGTGTAGTCCACACTCTCCGGTAACTTATGACACCACTTCGCCGGGTGGACAACAACCTCCTGCAGCGTTCCCTGAGCATGAGAGAACTGCGGCCACCCCTTGGCTGAGGAGCGGAAGCGCATGGCGCGGCAGATGTTGTATCTGCTTTCTTCTTCTGAAGAAGGACAACAAAGTTCACAAGCCTCACAAGGCTGTCCCACCTCCAGCGCAACGCGGTCGCCTACTTTCAGACCAAAATCGGAGGAGACGGAGGAGCTGCCGATGGCGGTGATGATACCCGAGGACTCATGCCCGAGGGTCAGGGGTTCGTGCACTTGGATGTCCCCGTTGCGGAAGTGCGTGTAGTAATGCAGGTCTGAGCCACAGAGGCCGGTGGATTTGATGGAGATTAGGACGTCGGTTGGGGAGAGGGTGGGGAGGGCGCGGGATTCCTGGTTTGAGGGGGGAAGTGTTAGTTTTTGGGTTTGAGTTTGGGTTTGGGTTTCGTTGTTGATCTCGTTTGTAGGACTTTTTGGGAGGAGGATTGGATGGGGAGAGGAGAGCGGCTGGTTGGTTGACTTGGGCTTTCGAACTTACCACGCGGAGATCGCGGGCTCCGTGGAGGACGGAGGCTTTGATTGTCGTTGCCATCTCGTTTGCCTGAGAAATGTGAGGACCTGGGGGTAGACACTCGTACACAGGTTATACGGAGTAACGATGTGTACGGATGGCGGTTGCAGTGGTGAACCCTTGGGTTGGTGTTTGCTTACACAGTGAGACTGAGGTTGACCAAGCACTGAAAGAGATGGTAAAGGGGATAGAAGTAACTTATTATACCATAGTTACCTCAACTTTAAACCGAACTATGATCCCTAGCTCGGGTCCTTAAACCAGGTGCTGCTATCCACTCGGCCATGCAACATTGGTGGAGTGAAGTCAGCGTCAGCCCGGGAGAACCTCAAGCTGATGGACAAAAAGCTTTACGTACTTCTTCCCTTGAATCACTCGCAATAAGACCCAATGCTTCAACAGTCAATTCCATAAAACCAAACACCTCGAGATGTTCCCATCACACCGCAGGTCGATCGTCCATCGGACTGGGCGAAAAAACAAATTATGAAAAAGAGTCACCGGACATGAAAACCTCGTGAGCCCCGACTGCTGCTGCTGTACTCCGTATATCGGCCTTACTTTTAGCGAATGACAGCATTGTCGTCGACAAATTGTACCGATGACAAAAGCCAGACCAGACCCGTTTGACCCGGTTGTACTCCGTGGGGAAAGCGGGGAACGTGGGGAAGAGGGGAAGCTTCCCCGCACCTCGTGTTAGCGAAGGACAATCTCCACTTGCTCTTTAGGGGAGCAACCGAATAAACGGGATGTTATGGATGTTGAGGGATTATGGATGTTTGTCGGATAAAAGAGGTGATAGGGGTATTGAGACCGCCTTTCTTATGTAATCTGGGCCCGCTAGCATAACTAGTAAAACCCTGATATTTCGTATAAGGGATTTACCTAGGAGAATAAATCTCTATATAATATATAATCTATACCCTACTTTCGTATATATATTTTAACCCCTACTCGTATTTGTATTCTATAATTAAGAGTTTTATACGTAGTATTAACGATTGTAGTCAACCGGGTAGATATAGTATTTAATAAATTATAATAAAAGACGATAAAAATTGTAACTCCTATATTCGATAATATTTATTAATTTTAAGATTGTTGGCGAAATTACCCTTAATAAGTCTAAAGATTAGTATCTTTAGGAGAAGGGATTTAAGGATAAGGCTTTTAATAAGGAGTTTTAGTTTTTTATCGACCCTAATTTTAAGAAGAGAATCCCTTAGCCCGTTACTCCTCTTAAATTGCTAATTATTAATTTCTAAGAATTAATTATTGAAATAACCGAGGAAATTTAAATTTAGTAATAAATTTTCGAATTTATCGAAGGGGAGGGAGCTTTTATTAATTTCGGCCTTCCGGTAATTAATACCCGGGCTTTTTAAACCGTCTAGTCCGCTACAGCCCCGGTTAATATTTTAATATTTATTAAACCTATTCTTACTTTAATTTAAGTACCCGTCCCTTCCGGACCGGCTTTTAAAGTATCTTTTATTGCTAAACGCTTAAACTTTACGTCTAAGTTTAACTTCTATAATTGTAAGGCTATTTTAGCTAATTATTACTACGAGAAGAAGGATTGGGATAAGTTTATTTTAAATATTAATGAGGTTAAGGATTAGATAAAGAAGTATATTATTAAGAAGTTTTATTTAATTTACTTTTTAAAAACCTAATCTATTACCGTTTAGTATAATAAATTCCGTATTTCGATTAATTATAACCCTATTAGAATTAGAAAGGATACTTATACTAAGTATTGGGAGAAGGTTCGTTTTATTCGTCCCCTTAAGAGTTGGACTATTTAGTTTAAGGAGTAGGAGGGAGTTATAATTATTAATTAGTACTATAAGGTTAATAAATATAATAATATAGAAAATTAATATTATAATTTCTTCTAAGTAGTAAATAAATTCCCTAATTTTCCCTTTAATACTTAGGTTATAGTATATCGCTAAATTAAAAATAATAAATTTTATACTTTTATAGATATAGCCTAAGAATTTAAGTAGGCGGTTTATAAAGCGTTTCCGTTAAGTAAAAGTAATTTTTAAATTTATAAGGGCGGAGCGTTTAGGGCTAGAATTATATTTATTAAAGAAATTAGTAGGGACGTTCCTAGTAACCCTTAGAATAACTAAAGTAAAAGGCCGGTTAAAGGTTATTAGGACCGTAATAATAAGAAGCCGAAGAGGGTTTGCCCTATTTACGAATGTATAGGTTATTAATTTGAATATTATTAGTATGTTAATAATATTAATTAATTTAAATATTTTAAAGAGAATTCTTATATCCGTATAAAAGTAAATAAGAATTGTTAGAAGGATTTTAAATTTATTTAACGCGCGAGGGAGATTTTAAAGGAGGTTTAAATTAGGAAAGATAAGGAAGAGGTATTTTATATTCATAGCGTCGGTAGTGTCACGGGGCGCGAGCAAGCACTAAGCTAAGACTTTGATTGTTGTACGAGGAATAGGAAGAGAATCCTGTACACGCACGAGAACTATATAGGGCATAGGGCAGTAGGTCTATAACCCACCAGMWCCACTATATTATATAATAATAGTCCGTACCCAGACTACTAAATATACTATAGCTAGATAGCTATATTCAATTGGCTGTACTAATACAATATATATATATATACACCTATATATAAGAATAGGGCAATAATACCTATAATACTACCCCTTCTTAAAACAAGGCCCCCGCGGCCGAAAAATACTATTTTATATTATTATTACTATTATTATTACTAAAATAGGCCTCCTTCCAGCTCCCGTAGGTACGCCCAACTAGGGGCTACGAACCTGTATATTAAAATAGGAGGCTGCTTAGCGCCTAGACTCCTATTTAGGAGCTAAACACTAGCCAAAATATTATTAAATATAACCCTTCTACCGAAACGTTTATTATTACATTTAAAAACCCTCCTATACCTTGTAAATAATCTCTAATTGCTCTAATCGTACTATATAACCTCCTCTCGCTATTTCTACTATTATTAACCCCGTAAGGGGTGTTATAAAGACGTTCGTAATATAATAATTTATATAGACGTACGTAACTATTATTAATATAAATAACGTAGAAACCCTCTATTCGATTCCTATTTATAATTACCGTTTTTATATTAATTCTAATTTTTTAATCCTAAAGATTATACTAATTCTAATTCTCTAATCTTATCCGTTTAGGGTAACTATTCGGGGGAACCTACTTACAAAAAATCCTATAGTAATAGTAAGGTAAAAAATTAAAGCGTAATTAAAATAAACTATCCTTTAAAGTAAATTTAAAATATTTTGCGCTCTAAAGATTCTAGGTAAGGCGTACTTTATAAATCTTAAACTCTTCTTTTTACTAATTTCTTACTTATTATTTAATTTTATATTTCGCTATACCGGTCTATCCAAAACTAATACCGGTAATAGGATCCCTAATAATACCGGAAAATTCTTAAGAGCCGGAGAATTCTTAGCCTTCTACTATACTTTAAATCCTATCTTAAAGATAGAATAGGGGAGGCCTAATTCTAGGCGGCTATCGTAAAGCTTTTAAACCAATTTATTATAGTTATCCAAATTTACTACTAGTTATTAATTTAGGGGATAATAAATTTATTTTATTTAATAATACTAATTGCCCTCGACTTTCTTATAATTTAATAATATTTCGAATTCCTAGCGCTTATCCTCTTCGAATTCGTCCGTCCTTATAATTACTATACTTTCGTTAGCCTTTATATCGATTACTAATTCCGCTTGCCCTAGTAACCCTTTTATATATAATTTAATTCGAAATATATTAATAATATAAGTAATCTTTATATTCTTTAGTAACGCCAATTCTAAAGAATACGAGTCCGCCTTTATAACCTTGAAAGGGCTTTCGAAATATAGTAATAATTTAGCCGTAGGCCTCCCTATAGTATAATTCTCTATATTAAGTATTACTATATTTCTTAGCCAATATTTAAATATATTTATTCTATTAATATTAGCCGCCGCCTCGTAATAGTCTTAGGCTTACTTCGAGAATATAATTAATTTGTCCTAAATTACCCTAAACCTCTCTACGATTTCGTTTACTTTAAAAATCTACTTCTATTATTCTAATAATACGTTTAAGGGTAGTAGTTTTATAGGCTCTATCCCTATTCGGGGGTAAAATCTATAATTAGTAAAAAATAGTAATACTCTTATAATTACCGACTATAGGTTATTCCCTTAAAATTTGGCTAATATTAATTAATTTATTTAATCGTTTTAAATTTAATTAACGAAGGTATAAAAGTATTATTCTATTTCCGCGTTAATCCTCTCCGTTTAATTATTAATTTATTTATAATATAGTATCGATAATTTTAATTTAATACTTAGCCTATTAAATAATTACTTCTAAAAAGTAAATATAAATTATATTCCTCTATTAGAGATAATAGTATTTAATAAACTATATAACGTATAAATATAATTAATAAACTTCTCTACTAATTCTTCTATTATTAAACCCTTATAAGGTATAAAATACCGTATCTTTATAAACCTATCTACTACTACTATAACGTATTAATAAACTACGCCCTTCCTATTCCTTATTAATTTAAGCAACGGCGTTACGTAGTCTATAGATATATCCCGCTAGGGAATATTAAGTAGTAGTAGCGGTTTTAGAAAACCTACCGGTACTATCCTCGACAACTTAATCTTTAAATACAAAAGGTACCCTTTATAATAAGTATTTACGGCCGTAACCAAGCCCGGCTACTAGTACGTACAATTTATTATATTTAAGGTCTTATCCCTATTTAGGTAGCCGCTTAGTATTAATACGTAAATTCTATAAATTAGCTCTAATTAAATCTTTTCGTTATTAAGAAGTATAATAACCTTATCCTTAAATATAGCTTTATTATTAATAAAGTAATATTCTATAAAAAGGATATATATAATTTTCTTTAAATACTTTAACTAGCGGCTACCGTTTTTAATAATTATTATAATATTAATTATTATTAATAAATTACTATAAAACTTTAGGATTAGGTCGTCGGTATAAATGCCGGCGCCGGTATCCTCTCCATCTTCTTTACTATTATAACCTTCTCCTTCCCTTTCTAATATATAAATTATTAAAAGTTCCTTTATATTTAATATAATATTAACGTAGAACTCCCTTCCTTTACTTTCTATATTTATAATATCCCCGAAAGATTTATTAAAACGGTTTAAATCGATTAATAATTTCTTTCTAATTTACAATCTATTATTTATTATATCCTTAGGGATATATTCTAACTTCTTACTTAAAATATCTAACTATACGTTCGTTAACCCTAATCTATACTTAATTATAAAGTTAAATTGTAATAAGAATTCTAATTAGTATATATACTATAGTATAAGCTTCTTCGTAGTACCGAAGGTCTTTAGGTTCTTATAATTTATAATAATTTCGAAGGGCTACGCGGAGCTTTCGAATTCGGGCTTCTATTCCTCCAACGCCTTTACTACGGCTAGGAGCTCTTTATTATAAATATTATAATTATATTCAGCTATTATATATTTAGTGGAGAAGTAGGCTATTAGGTAGAATTCCCCGTCGTTATATATTTGTAATAGGGTACTACCCAAAGACTAGTCCGAAGCGTTAACTTCGACTACTATTAATTTCTCTTAATTATAAATCTTTAATATAGGAGCCGTTATAAATATAAATTTTAAAGCTTCGAATACTTAATTATATTTATTATCCTAATACTAATCCGCAGTCTTCTTCGTAAATTCGTATAAAGGTTTAGCTATAGAAGAGAATTTGGTAATAAATTATCGGTAGAAGTTTACAAAGCCTAGGAACCGCTATAATTACTATTTAGATATTAGCGCTTCCTAATAAATAATAGCCTCTACTTTCTCTTAGTTTATTTTAATACTTTTTAATATAATAATTAAGCCCAAATACTTCGTACGTTAGGTATAGAATTTATATTTATTAATATCGATCTATAATTTAACGTCGATAAATTGTTATAATACTTCCCTAACGTATTTAATATAATCTTTGTATATCTCTAAAAAGATTAAAATATTATTAAAATACGCCGTAGTATATATATTTAAAATATTATATAATATATTATTAATAAAGTTTTAAAAGGAGGCTAATATTCCTAATAAACCGAATAGGTATATTAGAAATTCGTATAGTCCAAACCTTATAATAAAAGCCGTTAACTATTTATAGCCCTCCGCCATACGTAATCTATTAAATACCGTAATAATATCCACCTTTATAAACTATTTCGCCCTATAAATAGCGTTTAGAATTTCCTTAATTAATAGTAATAGGTAACGATTTTTTAAAGAAATATTATTAATATTTCTATAATCGACGTAAATCTTTATACTACCGCCTAGCTTGCGTGTAAGTAATATTAGGGAGGCGACGTCGGACGTTAAGGGTCGGATAAATTCCTTTATAAGGTTATTATTAAATTATTATTTAATAATTTTAAATTCCTAGGGTAATATAAGCTTTACCTTCGAATATAATAATTTATTACCTAGTATTAATTCGATTTTATAATTATATAATTAGTATTCTAATATTATGTCTACATCTATAAGGTTAGCGATGTAAAATAAATCTTTATATTCGTTTAGGAACTTAATTTTAACTTCTTTAAGCATATACTTCGGCCTTATAAATTTTTTTATAAATTTCTATATATCCTCTTCGGTAATACTATAAATATAATTAATATTAGTTAATAGCGTTAATTTTCGCTCCTTTAGGGGCTTAAAGGGCGTTTCGAATTCTTTATTAGCCTCTTCTAAATTATAGATTCGGTTTATAAATATTCGGGCGGTCTCTCCTAATTTAAGGGATATAATTAAAATTTACTCTTTTATAGCCTCTATTTTATAAATATTAATAAAATTGTAGACTTTAAAGCTATTGAAATACTTTTTATAGGGTTCGCCTTTCCCTTATATAATATTTCGCTAAGTATCCTCTAATAAGGTAGGTATAGAAACGCGTAATTTATCCTTCTAAGATTCTTAGAACTCTACTTATATAATTAAATTAATACAGACGCTCCTTATACGTATTATAACTATAAAGGTCTCGGCGTTAATTAGTTTAAAGTTTTTTAAATTAAGGGGGCCTATTTCTAAATTTATTAACTCGAATTAGTAAAAGTAAATGTACCTAATCCGCTCCGGTCTTACTATAGTTTATATTCTATAATTTCCTTTAACCTTTACTATTATTCTAATTTTATTAGGCTTTTATTCTAGTCTAAAGGGCTCGTCGAAATTCGTAACTATCTTTAATTATAAGGGCGCCTCTATTATTATATTTTAACTTCCTTTTAATACTTCTATAAGGTAGTTAAATACCCAATTTATTATTACCTAATCTACTACTACCGGTTAAAGCTTCTTTAAATTGAGGATTAACTATTATTTTATTACTTTAACTACTCTCTTTTCTTTATTTAGGAGCGAATTAACTATCGGCCCCGGGGTTAGGGTTAGAAATTCTAGTTCCGGGATTAGGAATTCTAATTCCGGTTCTAATAATAGTATTACTATAACTTTAACAGTCTTAGCCTTATCGATATAATTCCTAATACATCCTTTATTCTAAATAACCTTATTAATTACTTAATTAACGTTTAGGTTATATAATTATAATTATAACTAGCCTAAAATAATAGGGTACTCTTACGCTAAATTTATTACGAATAATTTAATTATTTTTTTATAGTAATCGATTCGTATAGTCGTTTCTATATAATATTCGACCTATTCTTTAAAACCGCTATCTATTAAATATAAAAGTCGTACTTTATTGAATTAATACAATTAAAGGTATATTTTCTCTACGAACGTTCTATTAATAAAGGCTTTCCTTATATAATTAGAATCGATTAAAAATATATAATTAATTTTATTATTACGCTAAGGATACTAAAGGTAGGTAAATAAGAGGGTAATATTCTATTTATAAATATTTAAACTTTTTATAGATAAAGGCTCGCCTTTCTAATAAGTAAAAGCCTACTAAATATTTATATTCTTAATAAAACCACTTATAACCTCCTCCTTCCTCTAGCCCCTATTAAACCCTCAAATACGTTTTAATCCGAAGGCTTACTATTTCCCTATCCTTACTAGGTAATAGCCTTAAAAGTAGCCGTTTCGGTAGTCTCCTTCGGGGTTGCGGTATTAATTATAAATTTAATTTATTATTTATTAGTACTATTACTAATTTAGGTTCCCCTATTACTACCGCCGCCTCCGTTCTTATTAGCGTTAATAACTTTAAATTTACTATTATAATTAATCTAATTATAATACTTATAGGCTTAGTAACCTAATTTACTATATTTAATATACTACTTAATTATAAAGTAAATTTAGATAACCTCCTAATCGATTTTATTAATTTTTAAGCGATCGATATCTATAGTATCTAAATCCTTCGGTTTACTACCGCTACTACTATTACTATTATTCTAATTGCCGCCGTTATAGAAAGTAGTATCGTTAAGAGATTTAAATAAACTATAATATAATTTCGTTTAATCGTCCCAATTATTATAATTAGGGGTATTATATTAATAGGATATCGCAATATAAAAGTCTTTACTAACCTTATCTTTCAATATACGAACCTTTATAACCGTATTATAATTATATTTATTTACTAATATAGTAAATTACGCTTCGAAATTATTAAAGTTCGAAAATTTATTACTCTACTTCAATTACGCTATAGCTTTCTTAGAAATAACGATTATATTACCCTATTAAAAGCGGGAGGCTAAATAGTTTAGGAACGTTTATCCTATAAGTTAATCCTAAACGGCCGAATAATAGGGGTTGTCCAAAATCTTACGGATATTTAAAGTAATAGTAATATGAACTTCGCCTCCCAAATAACCTATTGCGTATAAGAACTTAATCTTTTCGTCTATAAAATTAAAATTATCGACCTCTTAACGAATATAAATAATTATAGATTAAATAATAAATTAATTATAATATTTAAATATATCCGTCTCCTTTTCTATAAATTATTCGGGGTCCTTAGTTAAATCCTTACAACGAATATAAATATTAGCGGGGGGTATAATTAGAATATAAATAAAATAGTAAATTCTATTAGGGCCTATAAAAAAACTACCGGGGAGACTACTATTAAAAATACTAGGACCGCCGGGACTATTAGAACTACTAGGACTACTAAAACCGCCGGGGCTACTAAGACTACTAGGACTATTAAGGCTATATCCTCTAAATCCTCCGCCTCCAATACTAAATCTTCTACCTATTCCGGGTTTTTAACTAGTAAATTCGCCGGCTCCTCCTATACTATTAACGCCGAACCCACTAATACTAATACCGCCGGCAATAATTCCTCCTATACCGCCGCTATTAATACGGCTAGTACTATTTATACCGAATCCTCCTATATTAAATCCTCTACCGAATCCGCTACTATTAATACTTCTAATACTATTAGACTTCCTACCCTCGTCGGTATTATAAATATCTATCCAAACGTCCTTATCCGCCTCGAAGGTATTATCTTTAAATTTCTTAAATTCGGCGCTCTATTATATATTAATTTACACTTCCTTAAATTTCTATTTAATATAATCCAATTCCTTACGCAGGATTTTAATTTAATTAGCTTTAGCCAAAACCTCCTTAAAGCTAGCGTTTATTTTATTAAAAGTATTATTCTAAGTTTTAAACGCAGCTAGTATATCGGTATATTATTACTCTACGGAAGTTATATTATATTTTTTCTATAAAACGATAGCGTGTAAAGAATTATTATCGGCTTATAAAAAGGATATATTCTTCTATAAAATTATATTTTCCTAGACAACGTCGTTATATTTCTACTACTATTAATTAACTTAGGCGGCTATCTATACTTTAAAGCTCTCGAGGGTAATTATATATACTTTAAATTCCTCTACCTCCTTTTTAACTATTACTATAGTAATATCCTTTACCGTATTAGCTACGTAAACCTCGTTATTAAAATTTTTAAATTTAATATCGAAATAATAAAAAAGCTTTATTACCTCCTCTAAAACTTTAGCCTTCTTAATAAAATTGCGAGAGACTAGGAGGCCTATTACCTCCTCCTTACAAATAAATTAGAGCTACTTAAAGCCTTCCAATAACGCCGGGAATACTTTACGTAAATCGACTTAATTGACGTAGGCTTACTACTACTATCTACCAGAATTAAATATCTTATTATAATTGGGTAATAAAAAAGAAAAGGGAAAATGAATATTACTTTATTATAATAATTATACTTATAATTCTACTACTATTTTAAATACTTAATTAATTCCTCGCTTTATATCGACCGGTATCGGATATACTCTAATTAATTGCTAACGACTATACTAATCGCCGAAATATAATATTGCAAAGACTAAGTTATTATAGTAGTCTTTTATTATATTTAGTTAAATTGAAATTACTTATTACGCTTTAACGCGATAATTAAGTACAATAAAGTATTATAGGGCGCGAGCAAGTATTAAACTAAGACTTTAATTATTGTACGAAGAATAGGAAGAGAATCCTATATACGTATAAGAACTATGTAGGGTATAGAGTAGTGGGTTTATAACCTACTAGAGCTATTATATTATATAATAGCAGTCCGTACTTAAATTGCTGGATATGCTGTAGCCAAATAGCTGTACTCAGCTGGCTGCATTAATGTAGTACATGTGCATGTGCACCTATATACAGGAATAGGGCAGTAATGCCTATGATAGGTAGCCTTTAATTTAATAGTCGGTATATTAGTAATATTAATTATAAAGCGAGTTTTTTAATACTAGAACCTTATAATAAGGGGTTAAAATATTTATTAAAAAATTTAATAATTTTTAATTTAGGTATAATAATTTATATTTTTAATAAGGTTGGTCGTTTTAAAAGCTTTATATTTATAAAGGAGGGAGACTACGTTTAGGCGGGAAATAAATCTATTATAATCGAAGGGTACGGTTTAGTCTATTTAGTAGTAAGTAATAATGAGGGTTTCCTTATTAATTTTAGATTTAATAATATCGTACTTATATTAGGAATGGCCTATAACTTTGTATTTTTAAGAAGGTTATTAAAAAAGGGATTATATTAGGATTATTCTTTTAATTCTAATTGCTTACGTTTCTACTTAAATAATACTTACCTTTGCCGTCTCTCTTTAGAATTTAAATAATTTGTATTAGAATATATACCCTTCGAAATATATATTAATTAATCTTCTTTTTATATACGATTTTACCGGTTTATTAATAAAATTATTAAGAAGCCTCTAGAGGGCGATACTTTATATTAGCACCTTCGACTTAATTACTTAAGACTAAAAACCTTAATTTAATTAATAGATAAAGAATATAAAGTACGTTTTAAAGGCCTTAATCTCATTTATTACAATTCTTATACGGTAGTTAAAATAAAGCGCTAGGTATATAGAGAGGTCTACGATACGCTAAAAGGTCCGGGACTACGTTTCGTTATCGATTTTTTTAATTATCCGCCGGTAAAGGTATTTAATAGAGGGATAGTCTTTAATTTAATAGTTATTATAAATCGCTAGTCCGGGATAATATAATTATATTACCTATTAGACCGGATAGTAAATTCGATTATTATTATATTAATGTTATTATTTAATAGTTTTGAATTTTATTATTAAATCTAACCTAGGGTAATTGAATATAATAATAAAATAATTATAATTAAACCCTATATTACTACCTTCTTAATAAAAAGAGGTATAATTATTAAGCCTTCGGTTCCGTATATTTAAGTATAGAATAGTAGCGCCGAGCGTTTGGAGAGTATAATTAGGGAAAAATCGACGGCTATAAGGGAAGGGGTAAAATTGCTTTAGAAATTCTAGAGAGAGATTACGATAGCGGTAGTATATTTATTAAATATAATTTTATAGTAGGAGTATAATTGGAAGTCCCTAAAAGAGCGTTTTACGGCCTATATAGTAAATTGCAACGGTAGTTAATAAAGGACGGTACTACGGTTATTATATTTAAAAGTATATAGTTATAAAGCTTTTATATTTATAATTAATGTCTTATATAATTAGAAGCGGACTTAGAAGCTTAAGAGACGCGTTTAAGTAAGATATTTAGTTAGTTATTAATTTAATAATATTTATTACGTTTAGAATTTATATATAAATTAGGTAGTTGTAATTAAGGATATAGTCTTTAACGAGGATAAAGTCTTTATAAATAATATCGAATAGTTCTATAATATTTTTAATATTTCCCTTAAAGAATTGGCCGTATAATTAAATAATATTTATTAATTAGATTTCAATATATCCGACCTATTACCGATTAGAAGTATTAAAGTAGAAGATAAGGAGGTTAATTTAATTGTCGAATCCTTATTTACCGCCGATAGAATTGCGATTTCCGAACCGATTGAGTCTATATATATATAAAAAGAGGAAAAATAAATAAATTAAGAGGGTAAGGGTACTATAATTGCTCCGGTAGTAGCCTTAGAGCTATAGCCGTAGGAGGATTGGTAAGTAATAATAATAAATAAAGAAGAGGAGACGGGTTATTTTACTCCTTTAGAAAGTTTAATATTATTCCTTATTAATAGTCTTAATATATTGTATTTTTAAGAGAATTAGCTAACGTATAATAAATACCTCTATTAGGTAGGGTCTTTCTTAATTACTTTAAATAAGATAAATATTAGATTATATAAGGGATAATCTATTAATAAGGAAACCCTTGACTAAATAAGGCGCTTAGGGATCGGCGAAGAAAAAGAGAAGTTCTTTAATAATTCGAAGCTAATTAAGGATATTATAAATTATTATAATGCTTTTAAAACTTTATTTATATTCTATAGATGAAATTTCCCTCCCCTCCTTCGTTTCTATAAAGATTTTTAAAGTTATCTTTTTAGTAATATTTTTATAAAGGTAAAATAAGAGTATATAAACGATTATAAAGAAAAGAAATTGTAGGTATAAATTAACTAAGACGAGTAGTTAATTAATAAAATTACTATTCCTCTTAATTCTATATAGGTATATACGTATAAGTTTAATATAGAAGGTTACTTCTTTAAATATAAAGTTTATCTAATTATATAAGGAAATTAATAGTTATACGATAATATACGTAAAATATACGGTACTACCCTTGTAATTTAATCCTTCCGGATTATAATAGTTATTGCTACTTATTTTAATTTCGAATTTAAATAGTATAATTCTATTAATACTTTTATTAATATAGTATTAAACGAGATTATTTATATAAAGGTACTATACGGTTAGGTACGTTGAAGTAAAATATTAAAATTATTACAAACCCTTTATAGTTTGAAATATTCCTTTTTACTTTAGTAGAAAGAGTTTATTAAAACCCTAGTAAAGGCTAATTTAGCCCCTATCCTTATAGAATTATATATCTTAATTTATAAGAGTATAGTTATATTTTTTTATATCGACGATATTATCTTCGCTTATAAGATAAAATATTCGTTATTAGTAAATAGAGTAATTTTTATTTTTAAAAAGTACTATTAGTTAACCGGTAATTACGATATTTAATAGTTCTTAGGTATTGAGGTTATTCGAAATTGCTATTGCCGATTAATTTAGTTGTTTTAACGAAAGTATATTCTTAAGATAATAAAAGGAATTATATAGATTAAGAAAGCCCCCGATACCCCTATAATATTTAAAGAATTGATTGCCTCGTTAGAGACTGTTATTTAATATTTAATTAAAGAGTATTAGAAGGCGGTTAGTACTATTCTTTACTTTATTATTATTATTAAATTAGATATTTCCTTTATTTTATTCCGATTAATTTATTTCTTTATTAATTTTAAGTAAACTTACTACTTAATAATTTAATAGTTGAAGGCTTACTTTCGAAATACTAATTATTATACCTTCTAATTAAGAGGAGGCGACGGCTTCGAAGTCTATATTAATTTATTTTTTATTAATAACTCTTCGGATCGATAGAATTCCTAAGGTTTCGTAATATAATTATTCGGTAGTACTATTAATTAGTAAATTAATAAATAAGATATAGTAATAATTTTAATGACCGAAGTTAAATTGCTATCCTTCGTTTAAGGAATAAAGGAAAGTATATAAATAAAAAGGCTCTTTAATTCCCTTACCCTTCGGTTTGAATTCGAGGTTGTACTTTTCGGTTGTAATAATAAATAGACGATCCGTTTTATTATTAGGGAGAATTCTAAATTTTAAATTAAATTTAAGTACGTCGATATTTATAATTATTAGTTTAAAGAAGGATAATAACGAAGTATTATTAATATATACTATATATTAATAGGGTAGATAATTATTAATAGATTAATGAAGGCGTTGGATTTATGTAAGTATTTTAAGTTTATAAAATAGTTTAATTTAATAAATATTAGAGAGATAAGAGGAGAGAAGAGGGAGTTAATAACGATCGAAGTTAGTTATTTAATTATAAGGGTCGATAAGGAGGATTGGGGAGAAATTTATTGAGCGATAAAAAGAAGGGATAGGTATTAATATAAGTATAAATTACTTTTATATATAATATAGTTGAGAGGACTTTTATAAATTAAGAGGCTTTAGTATAGTAATTTCTATTTATAAAGTAGAAAAAGGTAAAAAGATTAATCCCGGCAGGATTCGAACCTATAACCTTTGGGTATACTTTCTAATAATAATCCGCTAATTATATTATTAAATATATTTAAGAGATGGTGGGCGGTTAGTTAAGAATCGACCCTAATATTCTAACTATTGAACTATAGGATCGCTTTTATTATTAGAAATAGTATTATCGACCTTCTATATTTATAATATACGGCGGCGGGAGACGTCTTTAAAGATAACCGCCGGGGAGAATAAGTAAAGGGGTATAAATTTATAAATAGCTTTAATGTGGCTAGTTTCTTGGATTGAATCCAATTTAATTGGGGGGGTATATCGGATAAAAGAAGTAATAGGGGTGCTGAGACCGCCTTTCTTATATAATTTGGGCCCGCTAGTATAATTAGTAAAACTTTGATATTTCGTGTGAGGGATTTACTTAGGAGAATAGATCTCTACATAATATACAGTCTGCACCCTACCTTCGTATATACATTTTGACCCCTGTTCGTGCTCGTATTCTATAATGTTCTTCTTCTTCTTCTTCTTCGAGCTGATCAAGAAATTTGTTCATCCCTGAGATTACGGCTAGCCCAAAGCAAGGAAGGGTTGAAGAATATTTAAGCGAACTTTTTAGGGGGGGCGTGGGATGATGGCCTGCTCTACGTGGGGGACACAGCTGGGGCGTGGGAGGGTGATGATGGGGGACAGATTGGACCGAATTCTGGGCCATCAAGGTGTATGAAGCCCGATTGACTTTATATAACTTCAGCAGAGACCCTCGGATTCAACCTTGAATCCATCTTTTAACTGACTGTTCATCCCTTTAACAAACAACCAACCAAGATGACATCAACCACTAGCGTCCAAAACATGTTCTCCCTCGAGGGCCACACTGCCCTCATCACCGGTGCCACGCGAGGCATCGGTCAAGCGGTAGCCATTGCCCTCGCCGAGGCCGGCGCCGATATTCTTCTCGTCCAGGTCCGTTTTTGTCTATTCTAGTCAACACACCAAGGCTCCTCTAACATACTCATCTCTGACAGCGCGACGAAACCTCAACCACCACCCTCAACGCCATCCGCTCCCTCGGCCGCGACGCGCAAATCTACAAAGCCGACCTCTCCTCCGCCACTGACGTCGCCTCCCTGATCCCTCGCATCCTCTCCGACGGCCACACCATCCGCATCCTCATCAACTGCGCCGGCATCCAACGGCGGCACCCATCCCACCTCTTCCCCGACTCCGACTTCGCCGAAGTGATGCAAGTCAACCTCAACACCGTCTTCACTTTATGTCGGGACGTAGGCGCGCACATGTTGGGTCTCGAACCCTCACCCGTTACGGGACGGAGGGGGTCAGTGATTAATTTTGCTTCCCTCCTAACGTTCCAGGGTGGATTGACTGTCCCGGCGTATGCGGCGTCCAAGGGAGCGGTGGGACAACTGACGAAGAGCTTTGCGAATGAGTGGACTAGTAAGGGGGTGACGGTTAATGCGATTGCGCCGGGGTATATTGAGACGGAGATGAATGAGGCGTTACTGAAGGATGAGGAGCGGTTGAAGAGTATTAGTGCGAGGATTCCGGCTGGGAGGGTAAGTTCATCTCACCTGTTCCCCGTTCCTGTTTCTTTTCTTCAGTTTGATGACGTTGGTGGCGCTAACGTGATGGCTCCGGCCGTGTCGGGTGTTGTAGTGGGGAAGTCCGGAGGATTTCAAGGGAACGGCCGTGTATCTGGCCAGTAAGGCGAGTGGTTACGTGAGCGGCCATGTGTTGGTTGTTGATGGTGGGTGGATGGGGCGGTAAGTAGGGAAGAAGTGTGTAAGCAACAGTGATGGTGATGGATGAAAAAATTTGCATGATGATATATGTTGCCTTTTCAAAAGCGACTAACTAGAACTATTGAGTTGTTCGAGTGTGCTTACAAGTTCAAAACATCTGACCTCATTGATATGTACCCTCTTCTGACATATTCCGGGGAGTTCATACCGTCACAGCCAAACCGCTGTTGTCCCGGCAGAGACTAATCTCTAACCGAAGCCATAACGCTCTCCATCCAAGGGTAGACAGCCGAGTTGGCCAGGGGATATCCCATGTGCAAAGCACCAGTGAAGAATCGAGCCTCCTTGGGCGAACCGTATTCAAACAGCATCATGGAATCCTCGATGGGCATCAGGCCATCTTGGGTACCCTGCATTGTAACCGTCAGTCGACTATTCTGATATCTTCAAAGGGTAAAACCGTGAAGTAGAATGGACAAACTCACATTAACCAACAAAAGCCTAGTCGAAGGCTTAGCCAAAATCCCATTCTCCAACAACGAGAACTTCTTCTGCACTCCAGCCTTGAACTCCTCAACCGAGTTGTAACCATGCTTCATAGCAAAAGCAGGGGTAAGTCTGTTCACATCTTCAGTTAGCAAATCATCACCTCTCAAGCCCCTTCTTCGAAAGTATGAAAGAACAAGACTCACTGAGCAGGATATTCATGCCCATCCACCTTCTCCATCCACTTCTTATCATAAAAATAATGCACCCCCGCTCCCTGCGCCACCACACCCGCCAACCTGCTACTATGCGTATGCGCAATCCTCACAGCATAATAACCCCCCGCACTCAATCCCCAGACCATGACCCTGTTCATATCAAACACCTTCTTTCCCTTCTGTGTCGGATACCGGTCATAGATCGCCATGAACCTTAACAAGCTCTCCCACAACCGATCCGGACTCTCCGGGTCCGCCGGATCAGCAAGGCAATCAGCAGTCCCGGGGATCTCCACCACCACGACCGCCCACCCGCGCGCCAGGAACTCGTTGCAGCGGACTGTGTTATCGGGGCGGTAGCCGTCGAGGCCGGTCATGAGGATAACGGTTGGGTAGCCAATTTCGTTACCTCCTCCAGTAGAGGAAGAAGAAGTACCAGCAGGAGGAACCCTAATGTAAACGGGGATCCACTGCCCCTCGCCTTGTTCCACCTTCCTGTCGAGGAAGGCCACTTTGACTTCCTCAACGGGACTTTCTTCCCACAGCTTGCCCGCCTTTAGATAAATCTCCTTCTGCTTCTCCCAAGCGTTCCATTTTTCTTGGTCGTTCACCTTGGGGAAGGAGGTGATGTAGGGGAAACGGGCGATGCGGTAGAGGCAGCAGGCTCGGAGGTAGAGGGCGGAGGCCTGTTCGCTGAGTCTGCGTTTCATCCGCTGCAGCGCCTGCGGGTCCAGCTGGAGAGCGGATTGAGACGCGGAGTTAAGCTCGTCCACGAGTTTGTCGCCCTGCCTGACGAGCTCTTCGGCTACGCCTGTGGAGAGAAAGGTTCTGGTCCACTCGGGGGAGGTCATGTCGTTGAGGTTGTTCTTGATGAGGGCGTCGAAGGAGGGCTCGAAGTCCTCGTAGAGACCGTCGTGGAAGGGGTAGAGGGATTTGGAGCACTAGATGGGGGAGGTGAGTTTAGCATTGGATAATGTAAGGTTGGAAAGATTGCTCGGTTGGGTCGCTTGCTTTGGGAATGGCGGAGAAAAAAAAGAGGCAAAAATCATCGTGATGCGGTGCGATACAAGACAAAACAGGCAGTTAAGTGATGAGTGAAACCCAGATTGAATTGACTCGAGGTGATGATGGTACTGTTTTGTTCCCCCCACCCCTTCTCCCTTGCTATGATGATCCCTTTTTGATCCCGTAAAAGCAGAAAAACTCAAGTAGTAAAACACAAGAGAAATGATGAAAGCCAAAAACCGATGGCACAGAGGAAACTTACTGGGAACTTCCACTTGGTCTCCCACAGTGCCTGGATCCCATCGTGATGAGGCATCCTCGCCTCAAACGCCTCGTCGCCCATGAGCCAGTGTTGGGGAGTTTTGCCCAGTCCACCCAATCCGCCACAGCCAGGCGGAGCCTTAAATGGAATCCCGCCACCTCCCGCCGAAGAAACCTGCTTCTGCTCCTGCTGCTGATCATTGTTGACCTGATGAGGAGACATGGTGGATGAGTACCAATTATATGCGCCTGATGAAACTGGAATCCAAGGCCACATAGGCCGTATGAAAAGAGAAAAGAAATGCCGAGAGAGGAGATAATCAAAGAGATGAAGCCTCCTTAGAGAGCAACGCGAACGACCCTCTGCTTGGCGAAAAGAGGAACTCCGTCCTTGGATCCGGCGTAGGCCACAGCCGTCGAGATGCTTCTTCTGCGGCGGCGAACGGACGAAGTGCCAGGGTGCTCGCGAACCCTAAGTGATTTGGTGTAAGTTGGGGGGAACAAATATGTTGTAGATGGTAGATGGGGTTAAACTAACTGAGATTGAAGAAGAGCAAGGCGCACGCGCGTGATGGAAGCGTGAAGATCTTCGCCCATTTTGACTGATGGAATGTGCTTCTTTTATAGATAGATGATGCTGTCGCTTCGACCAAGGTTGAGACACTCGCTTGCAGTTGGTGCGTGTGTGTGCGTGTGGACGGGCAGTTGGGGATATCCGATGTGCTTTATATGTGCCAAATGTGCTGGCAGGTGTCAAATGCCGGCCGGGTATGTATGAGTTCGGATGGGATGAGGATTGGTGAATGGTATATGACCTTCACTGAGCGATGCTTTGCGAGTCTTATACGAATGGATATGAGATGGAAGAAGGTTCAGAACAAAGAAAGTCTAGTCAGCCGACCAGATACACGGGGGGACCAGATGAGTTATTATACCGGATTCTGGAAGCCGGCCATTGTGGGGGGAAAAGCGAGACACTAGAATGGCTCGACATATTACCAGGACGGTAACAGGATCAGCTCACCCATGACAACCAAAGCAGGGAGGTGGTCCCGTGGTGGGTGTGTGTCTCCCTCATGGGGTACGATGTCGAAAGGGACATCCCCAGTCTTAATGAGATGGTCCATCGGGGAGATCCCGTTTTCCCCTTCCTGGGACAGGGCCCGGATAGATCCACCAGCAAACCAAAACAGGCGTGGCCCGGACGCCGAAACAATGCACACACCATATCACTGTTTGGTAAGCCTTGTAATACCTCACTTGAGACGTACCATTGACATAGCCGGCATTTTGATGTTGTTCCCCAGGCTACAAAGAGACGTACGATGATGGAAACTTAAGAGCACGCATCGCACAGCCGACTTGCAGAGCAGCCAGCTGACGCGGTGCTTCCTTGTTGGAGAGCGCTTGAAGACTTCGAGGCTTCTAGCGCGGAGAGAAGCGAGTGGATTTGGCAAGCCTGTTTTGGGGAAATGATCGAGAAGGAAAAAAAGGTTTGAACCATTCCGGATCCAACATCGGTCTCGAGTTTATTAGCAGCCACTATACCACTGGGGATTGGCCTGTTTGGGCAGATTCTTGTCCGGTCTTGACTGGATTGGCGACGCTGTGGTCGGCTCCGAGATTCACATGTCAGATGATGAATGACGGTGAAAGATGCAGAAGTGGAGAAAGCCCAAAGGCCCGGGTATGACGATCTCGAATTAGGGCCCGTTAAAGGGATGGACCCGACGGGCAGGGGGTGGGAGAGAGCCGGGTCGGGGGTCCCTGGGGTATTTGCCAAGAAATGCTTGGACACAGAACATTGGAAGGGCAGAAAGTCCCTCGATGGTCCACTGGAAGCGCCCTTCCAAGTGTTCCAGTGCCTCCATCCGGTCCAGGTCTGCTGACCCAAGTCCATGCAAGGTTGGTGCACTGACCAGCCGGATCGCGTTCCCTGGCAGCCCTGGATGAGGTGAAGCCGTCTGCGAGAATCCAGAAACACCGCCTACAAACCAGGGGGCACATCCGAAATGAAGAGACAAGAGGTTGCAATTCCATCAACAAAAAGGGGACGTAAAAAGGCCATACATCCCAAGCGGGAATGTAGAGGTGCTGTTACTGTTGATCGAATGTCGAGATATCTGGAGCTTCAGTTATTGTTGCATACTTAACCGCCGGCCGCCCATGTGCCGATCAACGGATGCTCGATTCAGTCTGACTGTCTGCCGTGGCCAAGGCAGCCGAGGTGCCCAACTTCCCACCACCTGTACGCCGTATACACACCCACTTGAGGGTCATTGGATATAAGAGGTCTTACAAGAGCGGTAATGTGGACGTAATGCGATCACCTTCGAAATTACAAAGCTACTATCATCAGATTCAGTATGTCTCGGGTGGCGTCATCAGCCGGCATCGTTTGTGCCGGATCCGAGTACAGCTGAAGGAAGCTTCGACACGAGCGGCCACAAACGAATCACCCTCCAAGCCGCATCCGATGCAGCCAAAGAGGTCAGCATTCCATAACGAGAGTCGGGCAAAAAAGAAGATTTCATTTCGAATTTAGCAGGTAAGAGCATCCTAACTCTTTGTGCTCTGATAGTAATGTGCCATTTCCAGACCCGCCCTCTTGAAGCCACACTTGACGTAGAAGCCCTCGTTGGCTTCGCTGCAGTCGAGAATGGTCTTGTAGCAGCCCGTCTTCTCGGCGATGAAGTCCAGCGCCTGGATCATCCGGAGACCCAGCTTCTTGCCCTGCTGATCCTTGGCGATGGCGATGTCCTCGATATGTCCGACTGACGCGAGATTGTGGATGCTGTTTTTTTTTGGAGAGGGGGGAACATGTCAGTCAACTGGGAGCTGGGATGGATGATGCGCTGCCCATTGTTTTGGCAGGCAGGAAAGTCGAAAGACAAGGGCAACTCACAACTTGCGCTCAACCAACACAGCGCCGGTGCCGACCACTCTGGGTGGGCTGCTGTTGGTGTCCTCAATGACGAGGATGAAGTAGCCACCGTCCTGTCGCGAGATCCAGTCGTAGCGGTCTTGGAACTGCTCCTTTGTGATGTCGCCCACCGTGGTCAGGACGCGAAGGCAGTCGAGGAAACCA
The DNA here is from genome assembly GCA_009802275.1 of Neurospora sp. CHS-2018a. Taxonomy (NCBI): domain Eukaryota; kingdom Fungi; phylum Ascomycota; class Sordariomycetes; order Sordariales; family Sordariaceae; genus Neurospora; species Neurospora sp. CHS-2018a. The sequence goes on from RAKG01000005.1 coordinate 758,569, forward strand.
GTGTCATAGTCGGATGGGCGAAGCGCGCGCAGCTTGTAGCCCTCGGGGAGGGCCGATTGCACCTCGGGAGAGAGGAGATCGGCAGAGAACAGTTCTTTTTGGGCGGCCATTGCGGAGGTGTGAGGATGTTTGTGTTGTTTCGTTTCGACGGTGTCGGTGTGCTGTTGATTCTTGCAAGTTGGCGAAGCAATTGGGAGCTCGACGAGAGAAAGAACAGGCGGCGGATTGTTGACTTGTCCTCTCGCTATTCGCTTATTTTGGTGATGTTCAGCGGGCGGGAGTAGCCGAAGCAAGCAGCGGTGGGGATGGATCTCAACAACAAGGAAAGGCCAACACGAGGCACAAGATTGACAACTGCAATTGCAAATCCGGCAATCTTTAGAATTGTCGTCTGAATGACTGAAAGGTAACTAGTATATCGTAAGCACCAACAAAGGAATCAAACCGGCGGCGCGACGGGATCTTGATGTTTCTGTTTCTCACCTCAATGCCAATGCACCCCAGCTGTACAGTCGCGATGCCCGCTATCGGGAGCTGACCTGCTTGGCCTGTAGCTGCCCCTGCCATCTCCAATGATGGGGCATACTTCAGCCCTGTTTCAAGCCACCAATAATTTCGTCGCACCACGAGCATCAAACACTCAGCAGCAGCAAAGGCAACATTCCGGTCAGCATCACCACCAGCATCAACATCGGGAGGGCAGCGAATAAGGACCTGGCCATGTCATCGTGCCCTTTTCCCGGCAGACGCAATCGTCTCAACTATCGAGGATACGGCGTGCAGAGAAGGAATACGACGACGGATAGGAGACATTGTCGTCGCCACCTCATGCGTATCGGACTGAGCGGAATCCCCCAATTGCGGCCCCGTCCAGGTCCATTGGCATTTCGGCCTCTTGGATGATACTCTGGCGCTCTAACCCCTGAATTGTCATGGAGGCGAGCTCGAGGCGAGGACTCTTATAAGTCGGCCTGGAAGGGCACCTCTACGGGCCGGCCATGCTGATGGGAGTGTTAAGACATGCGACTGGACCAGAGATACCTAGAGGTAAGACCAAGCAGAGCGGAACTGCATGCTCTTTGTTCATCCCATACGGGACAGTTGCAGAGTGCAGATGAGCGGTGTCTTTTTATCTCGAACTCCCGTCATTCTCCTCTTTTTCGTTGAACGTCACGTCAGAGCTTCGGCATCCTACAAAGTGGGCTGACAGCTAAACTGTTGGGGAAAAACTGAGGGGCAAAAGGGGTTTACTGAGGGGCAAAAGGGGTTCCAAACAAAGAAATGCCTTGGCTTTTATTTGCTTGGCTCAGATCTCCCTGCTCAACCTCTTTCCAGATGCTTCCACTCGTTATTCTCTTCAAAGACTGCTCTTCAAGAAGCTGTGTTGGATCGTTACTACTAACATCTATAATCGACCTGCCAGGGGTCCTCGCATGCTCGCCCGAGACATGGCAACCTTACCGTAAGAATGACTAACATGGTCCAATATCGAGAGCTGCCCAACTTCCAGGAACAGGTTACTCTGATGTCGTGCAGCGCGGGGTTAGGCCTCGCTTGACAGTTGCAGCTGCCTTACTACTGGTTAGAAGAAAGAATTGGAGGGTTGGTAAGGGACAATGGGAGGGATCAAGGTCGAAAAAGAGCTGACCATTGATGCCCTCTGATGCTATCAACAGGCAGATGACCGCCATCTGTGCATCAGATGCTAGAACCTGCACTCCCGCTCGTCTGTTAGTCTCCCCTGTACCTACCCGCATCTTTATCTTCATCACTGTTATCCATTGGACTGATCCATGACCATCAAACTCTTCGTCCATGCCGCCACCATCTCGTACAATGGGGCCCTGGGGTCACCGGGGTAGGATGTGGATGGCAGGTACCTTCGACTCGTAGCTTTTTGGCGATGTTTAGGTACTCGGCGTTGCCCCCCATCGACTCCATTTGCCATGCTTTCTTGGCTTGTCGTTGACATGTCATCTCGTTTTGTGCCTGAACATCTGTTGATTTGGCCTATCTTGCTCACATATACCCAGAGTTTTGTCGTTCATTATTCCCTATCTGCACGTTTACCTCTTGTTTTTCGAAAGTTTTGGCACCCTTCAGTTGCTCTGGCTTTACCATCATTTTTTGTTTGTTGATCCCTTTGGTTGTGTGCCGGCCATGGTTGTTGGGAGTCCGATACCACGATAACAGAACTCTGGCACGATTTCCAAATACACACCATAACACCCCGCCAAACCCCCCCCTCGACACACTCGGCATACGATGGATTTCTCTGCGCTTGATGTTGAAGATACCGAAGATTATGAGGGAGCTCGGTTGGCTGTCGTCCCGGACGACTCCATCACGTCCCAGCTCCAGGAACTGGCCCCTTCGAATCCCGGAAGGACTCTTCTCCCTTCCCCCGTGGCCCGGGCCGTCAGCTTCGCAACCAGATCAACCAGTCTTGCCCTCCGGGTGGGCACCCTCTTGACCGGCTATGGCTTCGACGCTGCCAAGATGACAACCTTATCTAGCTTGGAGATGGGCCGCTTTGTCCTCGAAGGAATCCTCGGCAGGGCTGGCAGAGACGCGATTGCACGTTCTTCTTCGGAACATGGGAGAAAGGAGGCCGAGAATATGCTGGAAAAGAGCTTGGAGAACCTACACCGGACCATGAGTCAGATTCTCTTTTGGACAACAACCGGCTTCCATGTGACGGGAACAACCATTGCCATGTTCTCTGAGTCCTCACAGCTTCTCCTTTCCACCTTGGACCAGTTCTTCGGGTCGACTGACTCTTCTCGCGCCATGGCCAGCATCATCACGCTTATACGAAGGGAGTTTCAAAACCCAGCTACTGGCGCACAAGGCGAACAAGTCGGAGTTCTGGATCTGATGCTTGGACTTTGCGGCATGGCGTATCTGCAGAGATGGTGTCGGCGATCGCTTGAGGAGGAGACCCGGGCGCTTCAGATCGAAGAGGTCATCTGGGATGTCGTGGTTCTCAGTGATGGTATGCGCGTCGACGTCCACGAAGAGAGCGTCTATGGTGTGCATGACGGTGAGTTCACAGAGGACTTATCTCCCACTAGCGGCAGCGGCGCACACGACAGCGAGGAAGACGCAGAAGAAAGGATCAAGAACCAAATAATCCGGTCTCTCGGCGACAACGCCAAGGTTTCCATCACCACCAAGATAAACACCACAAAAACAATCACTGTCGATATTCAAGGACCGATACACGACATACCCGTCTCCCCGCCACCTGGAGTTGAACTCATTGAGGAGAGCAGAAACACCCGTCAAGTCTCCCCACAGACACAGGTTGCGGCGGACCACATCCCACATGCCTGTCGTGTTGTGTACCGGCTGCATCGCAATCAGGAGAGAAGGTATTCCATCACCAAGGAGGATGGGGATATCAGCCAAGTAACCGGATACGTCGAGCAGCTGGACAACACTGACCACACCATGTCGGAACGCTCATTGCCAACAGTTGACGCCTTACCTCCGGTACCGACCAAGTCGCTAGAACACACGCCAGATTCTGCTATTCCCCGTCCTGGCTCTTCCGCGTCAGCTGCCTCCAGCTCTTCCAAGAGTCGCATCCCGTCACTTCAAATGCCGAAGAAGCGGAGCGAGAACGCGGCAAACCAGAAGCGACCTCGAATACCACCCACAGCCTCCTCGTCAAACAAGCGTCAGGAAACGGCAACATCGCGGGCATCTGGCAATCGCTTTCTGTCGTCGAGAAGCAGAGAGGAAGCCGAATCGAAGAGGAAACCAGTCGAGAAGAAGAGCGGGTTTCGGAAGTTCTTTAGTAGAGATGATTCCGAGTACGATACCCCATCGCGCAAGAAGAAAGAAAGTCAAGGTTCCAGGAGCACGAGGTTGACCAAGCCTGAACCTTCACCAAAGTACAAGTCTGCCTTACCTAGTCCTGTCCGGCCTTCGGCTCCTCATCGCCCTTCTCCTTCCCGTCCCACTCCCCGCCAGTCTTCTGCTTCGATCCCTAGGATAGAGGAACCTGGGGTCTCTCCGAAGAGCAGCTCCAGTAGCCTCGGAAGGAAGAACGTTGAGAGGTCTTCATACATACGGCCTCCATCACGGACGAGTTACATTTCGGTTCATGAGAGGCGCCGCGACTCAGTATATTCGCACACCGAATCATACTCTATCTCTACCGCCGACGACTTTCGACACTCTAGGCCTCCTTCGCCATGCGCAATCGAAACTGACGACGAAGATGCCGGCTCTCTGGTCAACCCTCGATCATCCGACCCTGCCCTCTCCCACCCGTACGGTCTCCCATCACCAAGAAACCCGAGACGGGTGAAGTCAAGATACACACCGAGCATCTACACCCTCCCACACGAATCAACCTCATCCCTCATCCCCTACCGAGATCCACACAAAAGCGCCTTCAGCAACACGGAAGCACTGCGAGAACTGCGCCAAGCCGGCATGGTAGACGGCATGTTCCCCAAATACCATCTCCTGCGAAACATCACCCGCTTCATGCGTTTCGCCTCCGCCTCCTACGGCTCCAACTTCCTCAAGATGCTCGGCATCGCCAAAGAGATGCCCATCCTGCGCGCCTTAGACACCGAGACCCACCACGAACTACGCTCCTTCGCGCACCACACCGAATCCGACGCCGGCAGCATCCTCCTCTCTTCCTTCGTCGACCCGCAAGGTGGGTCCGACGGCACGGGGTCAACCAACACGGGCGTGCCCCTAGTGCACTACATCAGTCTCGACCACGACTCCAAAGCCGTCGTGCTCGCCTGCCGCGGCACACTGGGGTTCGAGGACGTCCTAGCCGACATGACGTGCGACTACGACGATCTCGTCTGGCGCGGAAAGGCCTACAAGGTGCACAAGGGCATCCACGCCTCAGCCAAACGCCTGCTCTACGGCGGCGACGGCCGCGTCCTCTACACCCTCAAACAAGCCCTGGAAGAATTCCCCGACTACGGCCTCGTGCTCACCGGCCACTCCCTCGGCGGCGGCGTCACGGCTTTGTTGGGCGTCATGCTCTCCGAACCCGCCCCCGGCTGCAACAGCACCAGCTTTGTCACGTCAGCTGATCCGCACACGCACCTTTTGGGCGATTCTTTGCTTAACGGGTTCGCTACTACACAACCCCCCCGCCACGTGTGTCTGCCCTCCAGCCGCCCTGTTCATGTGTATGCGTACGGCCCGCCTAGTACCATGTCCGCTTCGCTGTGCAAGGCCACAAGAGGATTGATTACCAGTATCGTCAACGGGAATGACATGGTTCCTTACTTATCGCTGGGCGTGCTGCATGATTTCCAGGCGGTCGCGCTGGCGTTTAAGACGGATAATAACGAGGCCAAAGTCGAAGTGCGCCAGCGGATTTGGGAGGCTTTCCAGACGGGGATTGCGGATAAGTGGTATGGAGGGAATCAGTCGTCGCAGTATGATCCTGGGACCGCAGGTCCCGGCGGTGCAGGTGATCCATCATCATCATCTTCTCCTCCAGGGAGCGGTGGCGATAGAGGACCCGAATTCTCAGACGACGACCAGTGGGCCTACGCCGCCCTAAAAGTGTTGAGGGCGAGTATGATGAGCCATAAGCTTCTTCCCCCGGGGGAGGTGTTTGTGGTGGAGAGTACTAGAGTGCTAAGAAGGGATGCGTTTTTGTTGGATGGACAGGAAGGGCATCTGGGGAGGCCGGCGCAGAGGATTGTACTCAAGTATATTAGGGATGTGGAGCACAGGTTTAGGGAGGTCAGGTTTGGGGCGTCAATGTTGACGGATCATAGCCCGGGGAAGTATGAGGATGCGTTGAATAAATTGAGGGCGGGGGTTATGGATGCTGCTTGATTTTTTTTTGCAGGAGGGCGATTTAGGGGGGTTTTGGGGGATGGGATGGATTGGGGGAAAGGGGTGGAAATATGAGTTGAAGATTTCTTGGAGACATGTTTGTTTGCGTATATAACGACTGTTGAATGACACGACACATATCGATTGCTTACCTTGCCTGGTATAAGCTAAATAAACAGAACAAAATAAAGGAGGAATATGATATTGCAGGGCGTTTCAGGGTGTTGAATGAATGTGAGTTTTGCTGCTTCAACACCTCATGATTTGTTTCCTGGCGAGACAGCTTTACTTCCAGACGCACAAGAAATCCAGAGATGGAGTCTCCTCCACCCCAGCTGAGCCCAGCTCTCGAACGAATCTCGGCTACTTTTCCCCTCATGATCACCCGCAATTCATCCAGAAAATCAGCTTCTCCAGTTTCTCCAGCTTCTCCAGACTGAACAGACCACGCAGACCACGACGGCGGGGATGGACCATGTGGGACTCCGCCTTGGAGCGGCCAATTCGCGAATGAGGGGACTTCCTCGGCGCGCCTAGCACGGCGAACCGGCTCTTGTCCGGGTCACTGGCGTCACGGTTAAATGGGGATAAATAGGAAAAACGTAACCCTCCACATGGAACCTGCATCCCCACATGTCTTGTCATTCGGCTTCATGGCCCGCGATCCAACCTGGTGGTGGTGATGGAGGAGAGGACTATCCAAATACCCGGGTCAAGCTGAAGTGGTCGAGATATATAACGGATCTTGTTCCTGCAGATTGATCTTGTGGTTCTCCTTTCTCTCTCTCCTCCTCCAGCCTTGTCATCATCTCATCCAAACTTTGGATTCTTCTCGACTCCATTACCCCAGCGGTTCTCCCCCGCATTTCCCTACCCCGCACAAAACTTACCCCAACTTTCCCCCGCAACAAAACCGTTTGTTTACCCCACCCTCTTACGTACACGGCGAACACCACCACCCAAAACACCACGAAAACCACCGTCAACATGGCGCCCCTAATCACAAACATCTACACCGCCGACCCCTCCGCCCACGTCTTCAACGGGCGCGTGTACATCTACCCCTCGCACGACCGCGAGACCGACATCCAGTTCAACGACAATGGCGACCAATACGACATGGCCGACTACCACGTCTTCTCCACTTCCTCCTTGGACCCCCAGGGTCCCGTAACCGACCACGGCGTCGTCCTCAAGACCGAAGACATCCCCTGGGTATCCAAGCAGCTCTGGGCTCCTGACGCCGCCTTCAAGGACGGCAAATACTACCTCTACTTCCCTGCGCGGGACAAGCAGGGGATTTTCCGCATTGGTGTGGCGGTGGGTGATAAGCCCGAGGGCCCGTTCACACCCCAGCCGGAGCCGATTAAGGGGTCTTACTCGATCGACCCGGCTACGTTCGTCGATGACGACGGCGAGGCGTACCTATATTTCGGCGGACTGTGGGGTGGCCAATTGCAGTGCTACCAGAAGGGAAACAACGTGTTTGACGCAGAGTGGCAAGGGCCCAAGGAACCCACGGGCAAGGGCGTCAAGTCCTTGGGAGCTCGCGTGGGCAAGTTGACGCAAGACATGCTAGAGTTTGCGGAGGAGGGTGTGCGCGAGGTGACGATCCTGGCTCCCGAGACGGGCGAGCCGCTGGACGCGGACGACCACGAGCGCCGCTTCTTCGAGGCCGCGTGGATGCACAAGAGGAATGGCAAGTACTACTTTTCTTACTCGACGGGCGACACGCATTTCCTGTGCTACGCCGTGGGCGACTCGCCTTATGGCCCGTTTACCTACGGTGGAAGGATTCTGGAGCCGGTGTTGGGGTGGACGACGCATCATTCTATTGTGGAGTTCCCCGAGAAGAGCGATAGGTGGTGGTTGTTCCATCATGATTGTGAGCTGAGCAAGGGGGTGGATCACTTGAGGAGTGTGAAGGTTAAGGAGATCTTCTTTGATGAGGAGGGGAAGATTCATGGGGAGAACCCGGCTGGGAACTAAGTAAAATGGTGATGCTGATGGGGATGGGAGAGTGATGATGGCTTGGATATTCTTTTGTATCGTAAATAAATTCTTTTCGGACATACCGAGGCTCGTTAACTCACGAGCGCATGCTCGAAGGGTTTCCGGTTGACATGGTAATATCGCCCGTGGGAGGGCAATTATCTGTTAGAAAAGGCTCAATTCGTTGCTTGTCAATCAAAGTTCTTGGAGTCTCATGTACCTTTTTTTTCTTCTTTGGTGTTTGTGAAGTGACCGTGGACTCGTAGAGATGAACGGTTCGGTCCCCGCTCGGCGTTCAAGTTCACGGCGCCGTACCTAACCGCACCGAGTGCTTATCTTATCAGGAGACCACGATGTCTCCAGCTACTCAATGGAACTCTCCTTGTACACGACTTCATGTTCCTGTGGCAGACTGGCACTCGTCCCCGACCACTGTGCAAATGCTGTAGGGTAATTATTCCAGACTGCGGGGCCAGATCTCTTCTCTGAATTCCGCCTCCAGCAAGCATCCAATTCAGGCAATTCTACCAATGCTTTGCCTTGTCTTTTTTAATTCCCAAACAACATCTCTCGCAAAACCTGTCCCTGCCGTGCACGGCGACCTGATGATCACCTTCGAGATATGAGCAACCTATCGGATGAGCGGATATCGTCGAGATTGATCAGCATCGCAGACTTCGGGGACCTTCTCGAACCCGAACCCCAAGGCACCTGAGCTGGTAGCTCTCGCCTGTAATGTCGGATAGATCTTTTTCGGATCGGATTCGGATTCGTGGCATAACGAGACCGGTTGCGCCGGCGTCAATGGCATATCGTAGGCAGGTCAGGATGTAGTTGCGGATGTTGCCGATGCGCCGGGTCATGCCTTCGCGACATCTTGGATCCCTCGGTTCTTCACCTGGAGCGAGCTGTTTCTGCAAGAAAATGGAATACTTACATACATATGCGTTTCACTATGCGATAGGGCTATGGCCATCGGCAGATCGGCTTGCAGAAGCACTTCTGCGCTGGGACGTCACTCGGACAGCAAGTCCACGCACCATGCGATCGAAACTCTCCAGTTAACACAGCCCATCAAACGTGAGACTTCGACTCTCAAGTTTATCTTGTGAATTTGATCTCACCTCGATAACCGTTTGGTGCTCATCTTTAGCAAAGAGCTCACCAGCTCAGAGCCCCGAGAAGGAGCCTCTCGAGGTCTGCAGAAATACCGGGTTTTTGTATGGATAATAGATGCGCAGAATGTCGGTTTTAATCCTTCTCAAGTATGGCCTTGAACAATTCAACCTCTCATCCCATGCTTGTAATGGATCGAGTAACCTCTGCAGCAACCCCCTTCCTTCGGCTGTCTTTATGTACGTCTCACGCCTACTGTGACGTGCCAACACCAAAGACATCACTGCATTGCCTCTCGAGTGCGAGGTTCGATGTGCTTGACATCCGATGTCAAGATTGCCTCAGGCACACCACTCGAGTTTGGAGGAGTTCGGGTGCCCCCTTATCAAAAACTAAACAATGTCCGTTCTTCACGAGGTTGAGAGACCTGCAAACTCTCACCCCGGTAACGCTACAAAACTTCGACGACGCCAGACATCTCCATTTTGATATGTCTTTTCTTCTCATCTAGGTCTTAACGCTCATGCCATGTTAGTTACATCTGCCATCGCGTTGCTGCCCGCAGCTTCACCTATACCGCCGGCACCGTCAACGGCAACGGCAACGTCAACCTTGCCGGGCAACCACCATGACGCCGCTCTGAAGCCTCGCCAAACAGATTTTTGGCCAGCAGACTTTTGGCCAGAAGATTTCCCCCCTGATCGTTGGCCAGGACAAGACTTTGGACAAGGCTGGGGCGCAGTATCTAGGCCATGTCATGTATGTGAATGTCTCTCTCTATACCGCTGGACAATCTCCTAACTCCCTCTAGGCTAACCAATTCTATTCCTGCGCCGGCCCCTACATGCGCGGGGATCAAACTTGCCAACACAACAACGTCGTCAATACCTGGGGAATGACGGCGGGTTGGGGTTGCTTCTGCGAGCATGCGAAGAAGTTCTTCAAGTGCATGTCTCAAGCCGAGAATGACGACCCCAAGTGTTGGAATGATGGATATGGCGGCGACAGTGAGTAGTTTTATAACACGTTGGCCGCAAGATGCCAGCTAACATCACTCGTTCAGATTGGCAACTGGATTGGTACCATAACTGGTGTGGAAATACCCCTCCGCCGTCTGTAATGGCTGATATGTCACAGCCGTAGGTTCTCCTTACAATCTTTTTGTTTGTCTTTGGTGTTTTCCTCTCTTCGCTTGTTTATTTCACACCCTTCTTTCTTTCTCCATGACCCTATCCTCATGACCTGGGGTCTTTTGTGCTGACGATTTTCTAGACGAACAGTTAACGTAAGCTTCACGTAAGTTTAATAGACCCCCTGAACTATTCAACCTGACTAGGGAAGTAACTGACATCGTCTGGGAATAGCACGCCTGATGTTGTATATGCAATCAGTGGTGAGGATCACTCACCCGTTACTCGAGTCGATGACCCGATCTATAAAGGATCGGGATCTCTTCTTTCCGGCGAGTGTACATGGACAGATTTCACTCTTGTGAGCGCAAACGGGGGTTACACTATGTACTATGCCGGCTTCCAAGGCTGTAACGACGACCGGCCTCAGTGTTGCCCGTGGCCAGTCGCTGCGAACTCTGCACAAGACGCATCTCCTGCCACGGTCAACGTTGAGGTAGAGCCCGAAATTGAGATAGAACACAAGCGTGGCGACAACTATCCTCAACCGGCTCATGGTTATTCGTCGAAATTCAAACACTGCCCCGAGGACTACTATTCTGTTTCGGGTGGTTGTTGCCCTGCGTACGTATCCCTTATCCCTTTGTCCTCTTTTCTTCGGGTTCCTAACATGATGAACAGAGGATACTATTTCTTCACATCCGCCATCGGTGGCCAAACGCCTTGCTGGAGCCCTCTCAGTAGCACAGCCAGCGTTCCACCCCTAACCCATGTCGTGGCTGCATATGATCCGATTACCACTAATGGCAGCGTTAATGGTAGTGATGGTGATGGTGATGGTGGTGATAATGACCCTAATGAGGTCGATTCAACACCTACGTCAGCCGTCAACAACGTGGTCTTTTCTCGCCACTACCCCGTCGACGGCCCCAAAACCCTTTCTCTCGGTGGTTATATTGGCATTGCTCTTGGTATCAGTATAACAGTCAGCGCGGCTTTCGCCACCATTATTTGGTTCTGGCTCCGGCGGAGAAAGGCGAGAACTGCGAGGTTGAGAAGAGCAACTCAGCAAGCTGACAACGATAATTACCCTGGTATCTGGGACGGCCCTCACGGCTCAGATGAACAGTTGTTTCAAGTACCTCCGCAAGAGCTTGACACGTTCGGACAAAATGGAAAACCGACGGCACTCGATCGCGTGGCCACCAGACATGGAACCAACAGCGTATACACTGCTCAACAAGCCCAACATTTCCAGCAGCCCCAGCAGTCCTTCGGCTTCCATAATGTTGGCACACACGGGCACAACAGCGGCATCAACAATGATTTTACTCCTGGTTTCCCTCTTTCCGTCCATGTCCCACCCCGCGGCGTAAGCTCAGCCGCGGCGGCCGCCAAATGTCCGCCCCTGCCGCCCATCTCATCCACCAGGTCGAAACTTCCTCCCATCAAGAAGGACGGAAATCCCTGGGGTGCGCATGCTGTTGCAAGTGACGGCGTTGACTCTAAAGGTGGAAAGCCTAAAGGTCCGAAAGAAGAAGAGGCCTTACAGAATGCGGGTGGTGCGTCGGGTGCAGCCGGGAGTTCTTCTTCTCACCATGGAGACCAACAGCAACAGCAGTCACACCCGGCTGAACTTGAAGGACATCCGGTCAATGTGCCTGATGGACGCGAGAGTGGGTATGGGCTTGAGGAGGTGGAGGGGGATCATGAGCCGCCTCCTGAGTATCGGGAGTTTTAGGGAGAGTGTGTGGTTACATATGGCTTGAGGGAGGTTCTCGAGGGATGCAGGTTGGTATCGTTGTTACCTAGATTGTTGTGTTGATATGTCTACAAGGTTCATAGCAAAACACATAAACACCCAAAGTGTTTCTGTTGGTCCTTCCCCGATGCAATTAAGATGAAGTGTCAGAGTCCATCAAGAAGATAGCTGGTAATGCTTAAAAGCCTCGTCTTGCACAATCGTTTGTCTATATGCTCATAGATGCTTTACCACGGTTTCAGAAAGAAACGTACAACCAACCCAATGAAACGCAAAGTTTGAGTCTCCTCACGGTTGGTTGGAAGGGTATAACAGACTTCCATAAGACGTCTTAACGGCCCAGCCCCATCCATATACCCGACTGGATGGGACAGTAACTCAGCCTTACCCAGGAGTATGTTACACCAAGAAGCAGGCTCCGTTCGGTGAGAAAAAGCTGTAACCTCTTTCACGGAGTAGGGCGTGCAATGCCCACTTCGTTACACCACCAAAAGTTGGAACGTAGTTCCAGCTGTTCGCCAGACAAATCTACTATCCACGCATCATATAAAGGTGACAACCTCTTTCTTCCGAACCTAAGGCTGGAGGATGCACATCGTGTCTTTCTTCCGCTCCTATAGCGAGCACGGCCCGTAGATGCTGCAGGGCGGGATTGTGTGACGTGGCTGGATCGACGGTAAGGCTATGGAGGAGAAGAGAAGATCTCACTGGCCAAGGCGGCCTATGGTATCAGATTTTGGTGCCGCTATTCAAAGATTACATATTTGCATTGAAACGAACGCTGGTGGCTGGGACTGAGACCATCTATAAGTCTACAGCAATCGTTGAGAAGAATATTCCCGTGGCTGGTGGTGGGTAACGGTTCACCTACTATGACTAGGAGAAGATTTGGCGGTGACTGAACAAGACTTGAAAATTTATGTCTCTTACCAACGCAAAAGCAAGGGAGTCTGACTTGAAAGACTGCTTTGGGATAATTTGTTGAGGTTGACTTACATGTCTCGTTTGTCTGGCTGGCTGGAGCGCCGTCCGGCTCCGGTCCCTCTCCGGCGGTGAGGATCCCGGAGGCATGGCTTTTGGTTTGGCGTTATTCTCTTTGCTTTGTATAGGGGTGACCGGATGGACTTTTGCATGTCTAAGTTTAGATAGAATGTAGTGTGTTGGTCTTCCAAGCCCTTGTGACGTGGTTCAAGAACTTTGAAGTCTTCGTTGGCACACGAGGCGGACAGACTTTGCAACTGATTGGACTTTGTGTAGGCCATCTGAGAGCCACAATGCTAAAACGCAATGATTTATACATGACTAACAGCTTTGCCTTGCATTTAGAAGCCGGTCATGATATCCTGGGTTCTTCAGGATACGGAATGTGGTGGGATCTCTGGAGTGTTTTCAATGCAAGAGGACGGGCCGTGACCGGTGCGGCAGCAACCCGGGAACTCGCATACATCGCCGCACACCGGGTTCTCGTAACGATGAGCTTCGGGTACCTGTATCCAGAGGCTTGAACGATGAAACTTTGTGGCTAAGCCTCACGCCGGTTGGGGAGTTTGCTTCTGCTTGCCTCGAGATGTAGGTGAGATCAGTGGGAAGGCTCTTGGGCTATGTGGCCATCTAGCAAGAGATGACTACTTACAACGTCGTGCAGAGCTATGCCTCGTATCTATAAAGCCCGATAGTCGCCAGCTGTAAACGGAGCCTTGATCGCTCATATTTAATTCGAGAGTTGTTGTGTTGTTGAGATTTCGGACGATTCGAATTATGTATAGTACCTATACATCATATGCCACGGGATGATATCCGTATGGCCGCTCATATCTGTACTGTTGATATGCGCGTTTGTCGACTTGCAAAACAATTCAACGCTAGCCTGGCTGCCTTGTTTAGTTGTACTAGATTCCGCCGCCAATGGTTCGCATAATTGACTAGAGGTAGGGTTTGAGATTTAACGACGGGGTGATTGTCTTGACGTTGAGCTGATATGTGGTTTTTGTTTGAAGGGGAGCATGGTGTTGTGGATTTCAAGAAGTACCGTTAACGTTACACTAGTTGCAGGTTGATGAAGGCTACAAGCCGAACGCAGAGGAGGGGTTCATGACCCTCTTATAGGAAGAGAAGTCCGGATAAATCCCCCGCAGCACGATTTGCTTCCTGTAACCTGGAACTGTTGGCAAGTATGAGGAAGTCAGTACCGATCAACAAATCGACTCTCAACCTTTGTGACATCCATGCGAACTATAAGTCGAACTGTTGAATGATTCAAGTTGAAAATACCGCCTTTTTTCAGTCGATGTGGTTTTACTCAACCTACGCTAAGGCCCAGGCTAGCAAAGCCTAATACGGGGATGCAGGTAATACCGGCAATCCCACCAATTTCTATTACTGAACTGTTCCGAGGAACCAACTGACCACGTTGGCAAGCGTACGATCGACTGTGACCCGCATCAACTCAGTAATAGATTGGTTGAACCCCTTGTTAGGCTTTGCTTCTGCCAGATGGTCCCGGCCCTATACCTGTTTGAGCAAAACCACATCGACTGCGAAAAAGCGGTAGTCTCGATGGACTTTTCAGCTGGCAGGATGTCGAAAATCCAATTGTCCAGGTTTGTATCTCGTATGCCAAGCCACATTTGTACATCCTTTCTGCATGCAGGTACCTCGGAACTAGGTAGGTACGTACCTCTTCAACCTCGTACCGACCTGCGCTTTCTCTTCTCAGCCTGGTCCTGAAAATGCGATCATTCTCATTCACTAGTTATAAGTCGTCTAAACTCCCATCATAAAGCTTTGGGAAAGCTTGAAAACGTAGTGTATCTTCCTTCATATACCCATATTATCATCAGGCACCAAGCTACGGCCTCATGGGGGGTTCTTGAATCCCTCATCAGGGCACATCAATTTACACAGTAAGGTAGGTGCCTCCGGGAAACGCAGTTCTTCGTTCGTTCTTTCCATTGCTGTTATTTCAGGCGAGATGAGGCACGCGTTTGGCACACATTGCCTAATTGCCGAAGATCCTCTCCTTTCCATACCTTGAACCGTCTGCAAACAATCATTACTTGTACAGAGACCAGTTCTTGTGATCATTCTCTAACTATACCAGTGCTTCTGTTTAGTATATTCAACGAAGATGGACCCAGAAGCCCCGCCTGATCTAAATATTTACATGCAAACTAGGATACCTCTAGATCAACCAAGTCTCGAAGGCTCGGAAGAGATGGATAACCCAACTAGGACCAGTTTACCATCAAGTTCCGACAGCTCAGAGTGTGGGATGTCCGTTCCAAGAACTGGAACAAACACTCCCATGCCGATGTCAGATTCTACGTTGCCCAAAGGTTTTTATTCCCATGAATCTTACTTCCCACTGAAAGGGTTTAAGGCTAACAAGAAGATAGAAGAACCAACGAAAGAAGTAGTAGATGTCACGGACAAAACATCGTCTGACAAGACATCACTATCAACCGTGTCGACATTCCCAGTCACGACTACCCCTGGACACGATAACGTTTCCAAGGAGTCATTATCACATCCTGTATCACAACAATCGGCTCTTCAACCCAGAACAGTCAAACACAGGAAGCCCATCACGGACTATGTCAGTCTAAAATGGGAGAGAGACTCCAGTGTCCGGGACTACGTGCATAAGAAAGACCCGGTGAATTGTGAACAATGCAAATTAGGCATACATGGCGAAAAGGTCGCCACGGACGGGATAGTGCTTCGATATTCACAGTACCAGAAGGACGACACTCAGATCGATCCCCCCTCGTCCTCGACGGGCGGCGCAACGAACGACCAGGCAGCAGCGCTTACTATCCCAGCACCACGTAAGTCATACTACCTATTTTTTCACTCTCCTACTCCACTTCATACCTCTTCGTCCAAGGACAAACAGGTAAGCTGACACATACCTCCCCAGAGTATCTCAAAATCGACAAACCCCGAAAATTCTTCACAAAGGGCCGCATCTTCAAAACCGTCTGGTTCGAGCCCTTCGGCGATTACTCCGCCTCCCTCCGCGCCCGACCCGCCGAGCTCGCCTACCACGAGAGTTGCCCCGACTACAACGGAGAAAAACCCTACGGGCGGTTCCGGTGGTTCGTCGTGATTCGCAAACAGCTGCACCACTCGCTGTGCTTCGCCATCGTCAACGGAGGGGTAAAGTCCATAGCCAAGAACCGAGCGAGAGGCGAGCACTTGGCTGTGCTGTACTCTACTAGCGTGCCGCCACCGGAGCCGGACCGAGAGGAGGGTATCGTGTTTGGGCCGCTCGCGGTTATCATGGAGGAAGGGAAACAGAATATTAGTCCGTTGGCGAGACTGGATTGTAGTAGGGTGTTTACGGTGGAGGATGATTTGAAGGTTATGAAGATTGGGAGGGTGCATCCTGATTTTCATGAGAAGCTGGATCAGTACTATTTCGAGGCGTGCTTCAAGGAGCCGGCGAAGCAGGTGCAGTCGAATGGGACTTAGAGATGTCGTCTTTGGCTTCTTGGTTGCTTTGGGCTCCTTGGTTGCTTTTGTTTCCTTAACACTTCATGGCCATTTCTTTGCAAGTTACAAATTTGGTTTCTCTTTCGCTACGAGTTGGATTACCCTTGGACATGTGTCAACTTCAGCGGATGGCGAACAGCTAGCACTGCAATTCCCCCCTCTTGTTGTTTTCCATGTTGTCCTTTGTGTTATCTTTTCTTCTTCTGGACTGTTGCAGCTTCACTCTTATCAATAGATCGTGTTTCTTCTTTAGACATATCACATGCCCAGTTCATCATCTCCGACCTGTCCCAAATCATTGGCGTTGTCACTTTTCTTTTAGAGATATGTTCCCGTCCTTCCAGTCTTTTCCTTCTTCATTACAATGGCACACATAGACCACGTCCATCCTTCTTCCCATCGGCACTGCTCAACTCGATATTTCAGCGAAGCTTGACGAGGCTTCCATGGGGCAAATCCTCTAGGCCACTATCACACCATTTCTAGGCTTGAATACCGTAGCTTCCGGAGTGTGGTATACGAATGTGGCGATTGAGTGGTGTGCCAATGTGCTAAGGCCCTGTTCGGTTCCGCGGTAGCCCAGTAGTCTTTGCAGTGTTCAACCATACTGCTTTACTGCCCTTGTCTCGCGTTCGGTTCAAAAACCTTATTTTCATGCAACGACCTGCAATGAGCTGCAACCACCTGCACTTTCTCCAAATCCTCGAATTGACCAATCAGAGGGCCAGAATCTTTGGGATCCTTACTGCAATTCCTTACTGCGATAATGCTCNCTCGCGTTCGGTTCAAAAACCTTATTTTCATGCAACGACCTGCAATGAGCTGCAACCACCTGCACTTTCTCCAAATCCTCGAATTGACCAATCAGAGGGCCAGAATCTTTGGGATCCTTACTGCAATTCCTTACTGCGATAATGCTCGATGAGGTGATATTAACGCAGTAAGAACCATACTCTTCAGCGCAACACAGTGCTTTAACCCCTAAAAATATAGGTATTACCCCCTATAAATATAGGTGGTCGCCGTCGCAAAAGACAATAGATGAGGCTATTCCCAATTGAAATCTACCATCTGAGCTCCACAGTGCGGTACACAGTATATATAATTATATATACTATACTAGAAAAAGATAGGTAGAAGGGAAGAATCTTGGGAAAAGACACCGGGTGGTACAAGTTATATATACCCGACGAATACAGCGCAGTATGGGGGTCTTGGCATGCCTTACTGCTGCCTTAATGTTGCAGGTGTGCAGCTGCAATCCTGCAACAGTAAGGCAGCCTTTCCTCTACTGGGCTACCGCGGAACCGAACAGGCCCTAAGCCTCGCTGCAATGTTGCCGCACCATTGCTCCGACCACTCTAATACGCATGGAAAGAACCATCCAATGAGGATTCAAGAATCCCGCACACAATGATTAATCCCGATGTACAACGATGAGGCGTAGAGGTAACCAGGAGTCCTCAAGTACTGCGGTAAAAATATGCATCCACCAACTAGACTCTGACTCGAGAGTTGTTGGTAAGCTCGTAAGATATACATAAGACACCAGTGACCTCCAACTCGACCGGCGGAGCTGATCGCCTCCTCTATTTCCACTCCGAAATGCTCGTCATCATAAGCTGAGATATCGTACAGGCAAAATTATATTACCAATAGCGCAGTAACCGAACGGATCCCCTCCGACCCCTCGGTCATCCTACGCAAGCCGCTACTCAACAAAAACTCCCAGATCCCCTAGTCGACCTGTCACGATAATTTCGAAATCACAGAATTACTCCGAATTACCGGCGCCAGCCACTTCTTGTCCCCCAACAATAAACTAGTGATGACCTCCATCCATCCATCCAGGATTGTTTAGCTACACCTATGTGAAGCCAGCAAGTCAGGCGAGGCAAGCGAGGCAAGCGCGGTCCTTTTCTGCATCGATCAATATTGGCCTTCAATGGTCTGCCATGGCTGGCGCAGGAGAAGGAAGGGACTAGCTAGAGCTGCAGATGCATGATGCTAGCAAGGGCACTGGGCAAGGCTTTCTCGTTCGAGACACCTCCCTCCTAGGCTTTTCTTGAACAGGCTAAAGAGATCGTCGACCAACACAGCTGGGCATCTGGGTAGCTAGGTAGGCGAACGGCTGTGCTGCTTGAGAAGGTGGGGGAACTGAAGTGCAAGAATTTTTTTTTCGAGCAACCATTTCGGCGGTCGGTAACACGAATGCAAAAGTGTTGATTCGGCATCATCCTTGGTTGGCAACATGGGACGACATAAAGCAGGCAGAAGGGAGCTCGTCGTCCGTCCCGCTGTCGCAAATCGAGGCATTCTGTCTGTCACGGAATCAGCACCATTGAGCTGGATGTAGGATGCGGTCCAAGAGTCCTTGACGAGGAGAGGCGATGGTTGGATGCCGCTTGCCTGACGATCAGTTTACCTCCTTCGAGCCTGGCTACCATGCCGAGGCTATCGATTGTTTCTGCCATTCAGAGTTGATATCCTTTTCACCGAATCGTGAGAATCTCGAAGAAGTTTCACCCAAGGTGTTAAAGCTTGTGAACCGCGGCAATAGGCCACAAGCGGCCCAATGGGGTGTTCGTGGAACACATCCTCTCTCTCACGACGGGACACCAGGGAAATGCAAGCCCACCGCTGAAGAGATGACCATTCGAGGCGATAGCATGTCGTGAAGACCCAATGGAGATGTTCCGCGACAGAAATCCCGGCATGTTGCTCACGAGAAACCAAACTCTAATATTGACCACGAGTAGTTGACTCTCAGGGGTACACAGGACCAAATCACATCCACTTCCATCATTGCCCCCGGACGAAGCCTTAATCACCAGCCTATGCCCCATTCCCAGGGCCGAATCCCAACGCCTTCCATAAATTGGGGTTCTAAAAGTTTTTCCGCCCCGTCTCCCCCTTCAGCACCTTCTCGGCCCTTCTCCCGTTCCCGTCCTTCGCCACCAATATCAGCTTCCTTATCTCCCTCCTCATCGTGACCATGTTCACACAAGGCAGTGAAAAGCTTGTCAACCGCGGCAATAGGTTGGTAGTAGGTAGCGACCGAATGGGATGTTGGTGAAACACATCCCGTCTCTCACCGCGGGACACCAGAGAAGTTTTCAAGCTCCACCGCGTAGGATGTCGAAGACCCAATGGAGATAATGTGTGAAAAGATATCTCCATCAAAAAGGAAGCCAATTTCCAGGTTTGAGCGCCAGGAGTTGAGGCTCCGGGCCGAAGTCTTTACCGCCAGCCCATGACTCCCCCAATGGCAAATCCCCAACAACCTCCCATCCACGAGGCTCTAACGGTCCTGCACCCCCATCTCCCCCTTCAGCACCCTGTCAACCCTCGATGGGGATGTTTCGCCAAACCAATGCCATCCTGTTTCTCCCGAGGAACCTGACTCCAATATCGACCACCAGTAGGTGAGCCTCAGAGGTATTTTACACCTGACAAGCACATCCACATCCATCATTGCGCCGAATCCCCCCCCCAGCCCAATCTCCCATCCCATCCACAAGGCTCAAGCCTCTAAAAATCCTGCACCCCCGTCTCCCCCTCCAACACCCTCTCAACCCTCCCCTCCCCATCACTACCATCGCTAGCCCAATCAGGTTCCTCCTCATCAAACCACGCCTCCTCTTCCTCCCTTCTCTCCAGGGTATCCAGCTCGTCATCGTTGTCCACCAGCCCAGCGTAATCGAAATCCTCATCTCCTCCGCGGACGAACCGCTCGCGGAGGAAGGAGGTCCATTGTGATAATCCCTCTTCGCGGGTTTGGGCGGGGGTGTCGGTGCCTGTTAGTACTGGAAGTGTTGTTGATAGGTCTTTGATTGTGTCTGTGGCGGTTGTGGTGGTTGGTGCTAGAGGTGCTGTCGATGCTGGAGGAGGAGGGCGTGTGGGTCGATTGATGCTGGTTGTAGAAGACGAAGAAGAAGGCTCGCCGAAACCGGAACCAAAGCGAGGGAGTGGTTGTTGTGCTGGGGTGGTGAAGGTGGCGAACATTGTAGAGGTGCCCGTGGTTGTGGAAGTGGGTGTTGGTTGTGGTTGATCCAATGTTGGTATTGTCTGAACCGGAGCCTGCGTGATAGTTGTTGTCTGACTTTGCCATTCCATCTGGCCTTCGGTTAACGTCGGCGCTGATGTTGAGGGCGATGCTTCATCACCGGCAGGACTACCCGTTGCCGTCGCCGCCGCTAGCCTGGCAAGCTTCTCCTCCCCTCGTAGCAGAGAGCCCTCTAATACGCGAGCATACCCCTTCTCCTTGCTTTCTGCTTCTCGTTCAGCAGGCGTTTGGAACCGCCGGATGAGAGAGTCGTATAAGATTGGATCTGTGTACAGCAATAGTGTCAGTTAGTCAGTCATCGGTGATAATATCAGATCGGACTGTCCAGGCTAAGATGGCAGATATGACTGAAAGCTGACCACCAGAAGAGCCTCGGAGATCCCGCCTCTCTGAGTTAAGTGGCAGATAGTAATTGTCTTATCCACGGGTGTCTTCCAAGACAGGAGAAGACGCCGAAAAAAAACGTACCAGCAAGTTCATGTTCCGTAGACTTGAAGTAGCCTGGATTCCGTTCTAAGTACTCCCTCCTCCGGTTTCGCGTTCGTATCTCCTGAGTTTCCGCCGAAGACCTGGCCGGCCGTGGGCGGGGCTTTGCAAACAGAGAATCATCATCGGTATCTAGACGCTCTGCCGAGCTGGGCGGCGGTGGAGAGTCGAAGCGAGGTGACATGGTTGACCTCGGTGTTGTGTGTGTTGATGATTTGCGGAGAAGATGATTCAAACAGACCACCGCGGACTATTTGTCGTTGGAAATTCGATGGTCGTCAGGGAAAGTGCGATAGTGAGCCAATGAACACCCGGTCCTTCACCGAAAAATGAAAGATCAATGACAACGGAAGTCTGCGCGGATGGAAAAATTTGTGAGAGTTGGTGAAGTCAGATTATGCCGAGCATGTATAATTGCCGAAGGCTGAGGATGGATTGTTTCAAGTGCGAAGGGCAATCATGATGCATTTGCAGGTTGCCTTTTCCGTGACGTCGCCGACGGGAGGGCCCGTCGGAGTGGGGCCGAACCGCCGTGGGGTCAATTCCGCTCATCACCGAAGGCGCTGAACATTCAACCAGCCATGTGCAAACTTGGACAACGCTTTGAAGACATACACGAAGTCAGTATAGTACTCATGTCTGGCTTTGTAAAGAAGACCCCCAGCCCAACAGTTTTGGTCAATTAGTTCTTATGTGCGGCGACACCAATAAGTTTGATCAGCCTGATAAATGTAGTGGGTTGACATCTTACAACTTCACAGAAAGGAGGTCATTGACCCAAATGATGCCGGTAGTGATTCGGATTCAAATCCCTAATACCATTTGCCAATCCATACATGATAATGCCTTTCCACAATGTGTATGGCCTTCGCTGTCTTGAATCCTGCCCGGCCACCGCTGTTTTTCTTCGTTTGATGTTTGGCTCACTCGCCCTTACGGCTCCTCCACCTCTCTCGCTCAGCAAGCCCCAGGGCACCCAATCTCTGTTCCAACAAATTCCGAGAATATTCGAAAAATTATAAACTTCTCAAATACTGAGCCATCCATCTTGACTGCTCTTCACCGCCCCATCCCGCTCTTTGAATTCGAAACATTATACTACCAGAAAAAGATCATCATCAAGGTAACCTGAGAGAGGAAGCCCAAGGCAACCCCTCCAAGTTCAGCGGTCGAGGAAAGGTACTAAGAGTTTAAGTCCACTAAGGCAACGCTTAGCCATCTTGTTCTCGTTCCATCCAACATCCCAAATCCTACTATCAAATCCGTACAACGTCGTGATCTAACAACGCTGCGGGGTATCATCATGCATAAGAGCAGAACACAGAATGCCCATAAACGCCAATATGCTAACCGTAAACTCATGATCATAAAACATGAAACAACGACAAGGTCCAGTAAAGGCATGCCGAGTGTAAAAACGGTACTTCGTAAAGTGTCATTGCCCTGATACCAGAGGGCCATTTGTGATTCCATCTGTGATTCTGGAGTGGATAACCAGCCTCCATGAACCCAATTCATCGCTCGTACGTTCAGGTAGCCACGAGGGCTACTTACTGATACAAAGCTTAATTCATGCGCCGGAGGGTCAGTTGACAGCTGAGGCCAACATACTGCTCGCAATACGCTAATTCATGTCAAGGAGCTTCAACTGGCCAATCGGCCAATCTGCTGATCCGAGACGACATTCTGTCAAGGAGCTTCAACCCGTCGATCTCGACGGCCTATTATTCCGAGACTGTTTTCAGCTCACATTTAGGGGCTGATGTTTCCCATGAATAGGAACAATCAATCCCCAGAGAGCTATGCCATTCCCAAGGAGAGGTCGTATTAACACCACGGTGCAGTCAGCATCATTGGGACCAGCAACTGCTCCAAGAGCAGCTCAGAAATGAGCAAAACAAGGGGAAAGAAAAGAAAAAAGAGAAGAAAAAGAAACAAGGAGAAAACGAGCTGACCGGCCCAAAGAAAGAAAAACAAACACTGGCAATGCCCAACGCAGACAGACATCGACATCTAACAATCGTCCAAAGACTAGGCAGCCATGATACTCCGGCCTCCGTCGGCGGTAGTTCTATTGCGGATACGCAGTTTGAGCACGCCGTGGGCCAGCCTCTTGACTGTCGCAGGTGTCGCTGTCGAAGTAGGAGAGGCGAGTTTCTCGGTTCCACTCGAGGTAGCGGTGGCAGAGGCTACGGTCTCCTGGTGTTGCTTGTCGCTAGCCGATTGTGGACCCAAATCAATTAGCTCCAGCTGGGATTGTAAAGCTTCAATACCAGCATCAGGCTTGGTTGCAGGTGTCGATGTAGAGGCAGGTCGAGGCGTGGCCTTCTGCACTCCCATGATTGCGCTCGGTGCAAACACCAACGCCTCGCCAACTCTCAGGGCCACAATTTTGGAGAAAAGCTCCAAGGCAGGATCGTTATAGCCCAAGGCCAATGCGTTGACACCAACATTCTCGACGTCCTCATCATTAGCCCTATTCTGGTTCATCTCCAAGGCCTTTTCCAACATCCTCCCGCCCTTGCTCACACCTGCCAAGTGCTTGGACAGAGCCCTCAACCAGTCGGGACTGGTGAACCGATGCACAATCGTGACGCTGCATAGGTCGAGGAGCTTGGGTGAGATTGTGGGCTCCTGGGTCGAGATGATGACACGAGCCCCCAGATGACGTTGAAGGCGGATGGTCTCAAGGAGACGGTCTGTTAAGGTGCGACACTCAGCCGAACCAGTGTCCGAGCTCATGTACTTGTGAGCCTCATCAAGCGCAATAACACGCCCGATGCTGTTGCAGTCCTGTTCAAGAAAGAGAGACAAGCAGATGTTGAACAATGAACAGGCCATCTCTGCCGTCACGCAGGGACAGGAAAGATCGACAATAGTAAGCATACCAGCACGAGGGGTCCAGTCGTTGCCTCTACTTGCTCTGGTCGATTTCTTGGATTTTGCTTCACGGCCTTGTTCGTACGCCTTGGCGTGTTGCTCAACCATGAAGCTTTCCAGAGTGTCCAGGCGCTGTTTTAGTGGAGCGAGCTGTTGGTCCGTAAGCTCTTGAGAAAACATGTTGCGCTTGAAGGCGGCATAGTCAAAGGAGCCGCCATTTTCTTGCTGCTCAATGCGCAAATCACGCAGGACACGGTTGAGCACATGGAGGTAGAGCGGCATAGAGGTACCGGAGCTGACTGCCATCAGGTCGAGCATACGCTTGGTGTCCAGATCCGACTGGTTAAGGCGAAGCTCCTCGATGATAACGTTGGGGAATCTGCTGTACAGTTTGCGCATCGTCCGGATGTTTGTTGGAGGGCACAATACGCGCACTTGAATCTTTGGATTAGAGGACAACCAGGCCACTTCGCAGGGGGATCCACCCGTGTCGGATATGAAAGTGTCATAATGGAACACAATTCCAGTCAGCGGATGCGGAAGAACGTTTGCCTCGCATGGCGCCATCGCGTTCTCTAGCAGGCAAGAGAGCGTGTGGCTCTTGCCGGAGCCTTGGCTGCCACAAATGAAGAAGCTGGAAGGCGCTGCGATATTCCAGAACACGCGCGGATCCGGGTTGGCTGGCTCCTCTGATTCAAGGGAGCCAATATCTCCACCAAGCAGGCCGTATTGGGTAAACGGTTTCTGACCACCGGCAGTTTTGGCGATTGCGTTGGCGTACTTGCGGACTGGCTCTGTGAGAAGCGGGGTGGTCGAAATCTCATTGAGTTCATCCAAGTCCAAGCGATGCTCGAGGAGACGCAAGTGAGCCTTTGGGATAGGGTCTTCGTGCTCACTTGTCGATTCGTAATCACTGGTGGCATCGCTTTCCTCATTACTACTGCTTTCCTGGTCTGTACTGGCGCTCTTGGATTCCGATCTGGTTGCTGATATCGATGTCGAGGCAGTACCGGGGCCCGACGACGTGGGAGAAGCTGTCTGCTGGGTTGTCACCATCTTGGGCGAATTGATGGTGCCAAACGCAAATTGATGAACGGGGTAGGAATAGAAGTATTCGAAGAAGGGGTAGGCGTGGACGGCTTCGGAGGTGTCGAGGAAAACGAGCCGGTAGACAAGGGCAGAGAACCGTTGCTTCCAAAGATGCTGGGAGTAGTGCTGTTGGCCTTGACGGTACTAGTTGTCCCAGTGTTGACGAGGCTGTTGGTGCTGAAGAGACTAACGGTATTTTTGTTGGTCCCAAATAAACTACCACCACCAGTGCTGTTGCTCCCAAAGATGCTGCTAGCAGTGTTGTTGACCTTGACACTCCCAGTTGCACCAGCGTTGACGACACTGTTGTTGCCGAAGAGACTGACAGGAGCTTTGGTCCCAAATAAACTTCCACCACCAGTGCTGTTGCTTCCGAAGATGCTTCCAGTGGTCTCCTTCGGTTTTGAGACAGCTGCCGTACCGTTAGTGGCCCCGAATGTGCTTGATCCCGAAGCAGATGGACTGGGAACTTTCGCACCACTTAGAGACCCAGTGAATCTTCTGTTTGCCTGATAATCTGCCAGTCTGAGTTCTTCTGGAGAGTACTTCTGGTAATGTTGTTGAACTGAAATGTGTTGAAACGACACGATCGAATTCCTAGGTCGACCGGAAGATGAAAACTCCTGAAGAGTAGAGGGAGCGTAAGGAACAGAGGCTGTGCCAAGCGGAGATGTTGAGCTGGAGGGTTGCGCCTGTGTATGCGGGGGATGATGCGAGGGGGGCAGTTTGGGAGCCATGTTGACGACTGACGACCGTGATCCCATTCTATATAGCCGGTGATGCTTTGCTCTGAAGTCACTCCTGGATGAAAGAAAGTGAGGTCGCGCAATAAGTGACTGAGGACAAACGTAATCTCAGCGCATGAGAAGGACGGTTGAAATGTATGAGGCCAGAGAAAGAAGGGAACCCACATCAACAAACAAAATATTGGTGGTGTGAGGGGACGCTGTGGGGTAATTTTGGGAGCAATTGTGGGGTGGTGAAGAGCGGCAGAACTCAGCTTGCGACCTAACGTTCTCCCCACAAGGAAGGAGCGCCAGGAGTCCGGGTGGGTTTCCCAAGCAGCAATGAGTACACCTTCCTATGTAACTTCATTGAACGTTCTTCACATCAAACCGAATAGGCTCCTTGAAGGCATTCAGAAAAAAAAAAACAGAACTCGAACATAGAGGTAACTCAGAAGGCTGTTGCGCTCCAGTTTTGGTACATTCAGTGTTCTATCCACCATCTCATGTTGCGGGACGTTTGTCGTCTGGTCCTTGCACACTGCAAACAGGGCTGAATCAAGTGGGCAAGTGGGTGCGGGTCGTTGCTCACAGCCATCCATGCTCAACATGCAATTCTCTGTTGTTTCTTTTTCATGCTGATCACCGTCCCAGCTCTGCCTTCTTGGTTGAAGAAAAGACAACGAATGAGATATCCATCTTTCATTGACGAACACAACAAAAAGCAAATCCTGGCCTGGGATCTCATCGGTATCCGTGCTGTCAACTGCCCGCCTGCCCAAACCTGCGGTGTGGCTCCAGGAGAACGCAATCAGACTGAGAGGAGCCGAGGCCAATTTTGCACTCAATAGTCTACCGAAATCTGCAACGCTCCCTCGCTCCTCGAATTTCGGTAGTCCCCGGCCGTTCCGTGTCAAAGTGAATCCCATAAGCACCTGCCGTCACCGGTCGAGGCCGTCTTGGCCCTATGGCCGGGCGCGCAGAGAGGCCCGGTGGGTGGGGAAATGAGACATTTGAACCATCAGTCATTTGTGGTGAAATCGGGCAACAACCCGAGAGGAGACCTCCTCCGGCTGGCCGCATCTTGAGGAAGAACGTCAAAGAATGGGCAGAATAATATCCCAACCACGGAAATCAACGCGCGGCGCATTCTTCGCATTCCCATTACCTATCAGCGGCTCACAGCGGGTATGACAGACAGCGACGTCGTGACGGCAAGGCTGGACTTTGTAGTCTGCCGCGACTATGCCGTGACTACCTGAGCAGCTGAGGGGGTCGTTCGGGACATGTTCATAGGCGGAGTTATCTCATGCTCGCACTCCGATTGTCCGCTGCTGTCCAGGTTTTATGCCAGATCACGACCATGGCTGCTCAGGTTTCAGGCTTCCAGCGAATGAAGGGCGGACGGCGACGGATGGCATGGCAATTGGGATGCTGCGCGGATGCACATCTTGCCTGTAGCTAGCCTAGACCGCGCCGGACAATACGTGCATTTCCACTGCATATGTCCAATGCATCCTCCATTTCTGCTGTCATTTCATCGCATTTCGTTGGTGCGTCAGACAACAGACCGAGGACAAGATATGAGGAGATATGTTACCAGCCACTACCAGCCTACCAAAACGGCTTACACACTGCTAACCACTCGTAACAACTCTTTATTTCACTCACCTTGTCCGTTGCAAGTCGTAACCTAACGCAACTTCCACCCTGTCCGGATTCCAAGCATGTCAACCCAGGCCGGCATGGGTCTGACGGTCACAGTCCATATTACTTAGTGTATTATTAGGTACCGACTATTAGTGCCATTGATTTGCAAACCCCCCGCCGTGAAAAAAATGCACGAAGCCCAGACGGGCTGGACATGAGCAGCAGACCGTTACCTATCCCCCAGCAACTAGTTCATCCGTCTTCAACACAACCGGCTTTGCTGCCACTGGATCTGGGGATTCCACGACGATCGAACTGTTGCCAAGCATTTCGCTCCTTATCGATTTGAACGAGACCAACAGCACCCCCGGATGCCGACTGCGACCTTGCGACCTTGTGAGCTTCCACGAGCTAGAGGTACTGGACGAGCGGGCCTCTGGGTCTTGAAAAGAGTTACCACGTACAGATCCGTACAGGATTGAAATCAATTCTATCCTATCTATTCGCGCCCCGTATCGACTTGGCTGGAACCTACTGCGTCCCTACAGCAGCACCTACCTCTAGCTACTTGCATCCTCTCCGCATCTGCTTCACACCTTGCAGCTTAGTCTTGCTTCAGCTTGTTGAATCAGATCCGACGGGAGTTGGGCACAAGGGCACCTCATCCGCCAGGTTTGGACAGAAGCATATTATACGCCGTCTGTTTGTTCCTCCCCTCTCCGCCTCTCTCCTTCCCCTTTTTCTCTGTCGTTCCCTCGCTCCAGTCTTACCGACTTTTGCGTGCGGAGCCGTGCTGTGCTGTCCAGTTGGAACAGCCCTCCTCTACATCACGGCCTCATTAGTACAAACCCACGGCGTTGCTGCGGCTCGGCGGCCTCGACGGACTGCAGCAGTGCGTTGGGTCTCTGCGCTTTCACACACGCGTCTGCACGGCGGAATGGTTGATCTCAAGTCCAAGCTGCGAGCCAGGCTTTCCAGGAGGAATTCTGGCATCCCCTTGCTTACGTCCAGCAAGAGCTACAACGGCACCGGCAACCATGGCAGCATCAACAGCCCCAACGACGACGCCAAGAGCGACAAGAACCTTGCATTGGAGAGCGTGCGACCAACATCATCAGTATCAGCTGACGCCATCACCGACGCTGGCGGAAGAGGAGGCCGGGAGTCAAAGCGGGTAGGAGGCGGAGGAGAAGCTGCTGGCGGAGCGGGAACGGGAGCGGGAGTTGGAGCCGCAAACGCTACACCCGGGGAACACAAGGAAAAGGCATTGGGGTTCCTTGCTCTCTTGACCGGGGCGAGCTACAGCGCAAAGACAGGATCGCGACAAGCCACCTCTCCGAAACAACCTGCGCAAAGCATCCGGAGCGTTGACGACGCCCAGCACACAAGCGAGACACCAGGTGCTACAACCGGCGAGCAAGGAGAGGACGGCAGACTGAAACAACAACACGAATCGAACACCGACGACACCAATGGCGACTGTCTCAACAGAGGCGGCGGCGACAAGGGCGAAGATGCGGATCTCGATGTCTTTGCCCAGGCGCCTGCGGGTGCTGGTGCTGGTGCTGGGTCCGAGCACATTTGCAGCGGCAGCACCCGTGGCACTGACAATGACAGCAGCAATTGCGACGCAGGAAGCTCCCACGCGAAAAGTGCCCAAAATGCCGACAATGTTGCCGCGGCAGGTGCTGCAACCAATGCAACCAACGCTAAATCTGCCAGCGGCCAGCCACCTGCAACGGGAAGTGGAAGCTCTGTAACGAATCGCACTGCCCCTGGGGCTGGTTCCGACTGGACACCCGCTACAGGTAACGATCTGCGGCGGGTCTCAATTAGCAGCGCAAGAGTTTCCAGCCTTGCCAGCATCCACGAGGATGATGACCTTGCGCATACCGCTGCCGGTGACGAACCTCTACCGCCTCCGACAACATCCACAAATCCCACAACAATTGATGCTGCCGCCCTTGATGCCACCACTCCAACAAACACAAATCCAAATCCCGCTGAAAATCCCCATCATCAACAGCTCGCTGGCGCCGCTGCTCAATCTGCCACTCCTACCACCGCTGTTTCCGATATTGTGCGCAGGATCCGCCTGATTGACCCGGCTGTAAATTTGTCGTCCTCCCAGCCTCCGACGCCTGCACCACTCGCTACACCTGCCGCTGCATCGCCGTCCACTATCACGTTCAATTCGGTCGCGCCTCTTTCGCCGACTGGTACCGTACCCCTTAGCCCAAGTGCAGAAACCCCCTCAAACGCGACCTTACCCTTTTCGACCTCGACTCCTGCCAATCTTAATTCCAATCCGCCGTCTACAAATCCCACTGCCACCCCGGGTAGCCCTACCACCACGCGCTCCTCGTCGACCGCTCCCACGCGGCCCTCGGTCCCACCGAGACGTCAGAGTCTTTTGCCCAGTCGCCAGACGACTCTCATTCGAACGCTCCTCGACGCGAACCAGACCGATGAACTCGACACCGGCGGCAACACCAACGATAACCTCCTTCCTATAAGCCCTGCCATGGTGACGCGAAAGATCTGGGTCAAGCGGCCGGGTGGCTCCGCGACCCTGGTCACTATCAATGAAGAGGACTTGGTCGATGACGTGCGGGATATGATCCTCAGAAAATACGCTAACTCCCTAGGTCGCCAATTCGACTCCCCCGACTTGATCCTGCGGATAGCCCCCAGGGAGTCGCAAAGACAGGAGCGTGTCTTGGGCCCAGAAGAGCCAATGGCCCGGACCTTGGATGCATACTTCCCCGGAGGCCAGACAGTGGATGAAGCCCTCGTCATCGACATCCCGCCCCGTCGTACACCAAAGGAATCACCCAGGGCCGGCCCCCCACATGTCCCTCACGGCTTGCCGACGTATTACGAAGAGACACTCAGACCGTCGGAAGGAGGTACCGATTATTTTGGCCCTGGGGCTCTCGCCCATCTACCCTCCGTCGGCATGGGAGGTGGCCCTGTCATGACTGCCCCTGTTAATGGCACGACGCAGTCACATCCTCATACCATATCCGTTTTGGGAACAGGACACATACCCCAGGTACCCTCTCCCGGAGGGACACGGCCCCGCCAGTACCGCGAACGACCAGACCGCCCTCGGCTGGGTAGGCAACATACATCGTCGCCCACGATTCTCAACGTAGTTGGAGCCGGAGGTCACGCCGCTACGATTGCAGTGGCTTCGGCAAATCATGGTATGCAGCAATCCTCTCTTTCCAAGGTTCAGCGATCAAGGACTCATTCCGTTGCCTCGTCAGAACAATCTACGACCGGTGCCGTTTCCGGTCCCCCGGCGTCAGCTCCGCATGTCCCTCATGTCCCTCCGGCACCGCCTTTGCCTACTCCGCCACCTGCTGCGCAAGAGCCGGTCCCGGCTATCCCGACACAACACCCGATCACTACTCCCCCAGCAAGAGTGGCTTCCCCTCGGCCTACGACAGCAATGGCAACGAGACTCAAGAAAAAGAAAGCCACTCCAGACCACACACCCCTGCCAGCTGTGATGCTCAGTAGTGCCGTTCCACCAATCAATGTCTTGATCGTGGAAGACAATATCATTAATCTTAAACTCCTTGAGGCTTTCGTCAAGCGACTCAAGGTCCGGTGGCAGACCGCTATGAACGGACGAGAAGCTGTCAACAAGTGGCGCAAGGGAGGCTTCCACTTGGTGTTGATGGATATTCAGCTGCCCATCATGAGTGGCCTGGAAGCGACTAGGGAGATTCGAAGGCTCGAACGCATGAACTCGATCGGTGTGTTTTCCAACAGCAACAATGGAGGAAACAATGGCGGCGAATCTGGTGGCGATCCTGACGTAATGCCCGAGGAGGACAAGCTCGAGAATATTGAGCTATTCAAGAGTCCGGTCATCATCGTAGCACTCACGGCCAGTTCGCTGCAGAGTGACAGACATGAGGCCTTGGCGGCGGGTTGCAATGATTTCTTGACAAAGGTAAGCCTACCCTGGAGCACGTTGCGATTCCTGTACCCCGGTGCAGAGAGTGTCAAACAGTTGCTGACTGAAGGCGTGATATAGCCCATCACCTACATTTGGCTGGAACGCAAAGTCATGGAATGGGGCTGCATGCAAGCCCTTATTGACTTTGACGGTTGGAGGAAATGGAAAGATTTCGGGTCCAGCAATGGCGAGGACAAGAAGGATAGTGCGTCCGCGTCTAAGGACAGCAGCGGAACAGCCTCTAAGAAAGCCGTCGCCAGACCCAAGAGGAAACCGACTGTGCAAAAGGAGCTTACAAGCCCACATCATACAGCACAAGCGGCGCCGCCCTCAGAGGTATCACATACCACCCAGACGAGTCAGACTTCGAGCGACGATAAGTGAGATGCCCGACGCTGACTCTGACTGGCGTTCATCACTACACATTTTTGGCTTTGATTGGTTGTATCATATACCCTTCACCTGGTGGTATCTTATCTTCTCTTCTGGATTATTGTTTCGTTTTACTAGATGGAATTTTTGGTGGGAAACGACTTCGATCACGAAAGGACGATGAGGAGCATCCTGGCTTTATCAGTGGCTGGTACGCAACGATGTAATATGTTGGAAATATTCGTTTTCAATCGGTTATCCTATTCAAGAGACTGGAGGCCAGACCATTCGGACCATCAGTTCTTGGGTGAGGTGCAAGGTGGGAACAAAGAATCAGCGAGGAGATGGAAGTTGCAGCTCAACAGACGCACAAATTCGGACCGTGACTTGGTCCACATCTCCTGATCTTCACCTGTCCTGTTCGCTTTTGTTTTCAAAATCAGGGGGTAGCGTGAAGTACACGAGGCATGCATACGAGGCGTCGCAGCGGATTAGGTTGGCGGTGGTAGCGTTGGCTTTTTTGCTATATTTCTCCTCTCCTCTTCTACATCGGGACCATCCTCTTGGTCACCAAACACCGTTATTTCTTTGTTATTGGCGATATGAACAAGAGAAGAAGTAATGTACGCCGGCTAGATATATCAACCACCTAATAAGTAAGCGGACGTTTGTCTGCCTTGCTCAGGATTGGAGCAGAAACAACATGGTCGAACATGGAAGACAACAGTTGGGAGTAAAGATATAACCTTGAGTTGTAGCGAAGGGTATACAATGTGGATATATCATCAATACCAAATACAACCATTGCCTCTAATCTTTCTGTAAAGAGGCACAGTTTTCAACGTTCATGTATCAATATGTTGTCGTTGCAAAAGTTAATAAAGCCGTATCTGGTGTTGATGTTGATACTCGAGACAACTGACCGAGGGACATCCGAGGCATTGACCCTAACCCTAGGGTGAACAGTGAGCGTGAATCGCGCAAGACCCGCAGAGCAGCCAGGAATTACACCCGCCCATTGGCTGGTCAAGCTCGGAGGAGGGGTCGGGTGGGCCAGCCTCGACCGGAGCTTTCCATCGACCGAATGGGACGAGTCCAGCGCAATTGAATCCACCTTTGCCGAAAAATTTCCCGCTTTCCCTCACTGGGGACAACAAACCTCTTGTTTCCTCCCACCCAACCCTCCTCACCTCCCACACATTCTCCAATATGCCACCGCGGATACCCAACGCTCCCTCCTCTCTCCTCCTCCAGAGCAGCGCCTGCAGCGGTAGCAGCAGCAGGTGTACAGCTTCCAGGTTGCCGACATGGGCCTCCTCGTGCTCATCTAGCTCCCCTCAGTCCTCCCAACCAACAACACATCAGCAGCAATGCTCGTCGTTCTCCACGACCGCGCCGGCGCACGTCCAGTCCGTCCGTCGCCAGAAGATGTTCACTTGGTTGGATAAGAAGGGAAGCGCATACAAGGAACACACCAGGCAGGGACCGAATCTCCTCGGCGGCCAAGGCAAAGACGGTCTTGCCGTGCCCTTCCCGAACAACCCTTACTTCAAGAGTCAGCCCGTCCTCTCCGAGGGCTCGCGCGAGATCATCTACACGGATGTCATGGAGAAGGGTCTGCCTATCAAGGCAGTGTCGGCCAAATACAACGTCGACGTGCGCAGGGTCGCGGCCGTTCTTCGGTTGAAGGAGATCGAGAAGCGCTGGATCAAGGAGGTAAGCTCATCACCATCCCCTCTCCTTGCTACGATATCACACATCCCGTCCTCCGGTTTCCCCGCCTGCCCGGCTGCCCGGCCGGCCGGTGGCGGCGACCTTGCTTCATATGATGAACTACAAGAAAATTCGATTAGTCTTGAAGACATACCTCATGGTTACAAAGCCTTTTTCAACTGAACGAAGCAATCCCATCCACATCGTTGTTCAAACATTTCTCGTTGGCGAAAGACACGTTCGGCTAACCCGGTCCGTGTTTTCACCCAAATAGTACAAGCCCCTGGCCCGCCCCTACGCCAGAGCCGTGATGAAGATGCTTCCCCAAACCGTCCTCGGCGGCCCGGACCAGAAGCCCCACGAGTCCATCAACGACGTGTACGTGCACAGCTACACAACTCAGCAGCTGTTCGTTCCGGTCTCCGAATCGCGTGAGTTCACGCGCGAGGACGCCGCCAAGGCCTTTGGCGACCACATCTTGCCGGTGGACAAGAAGCTGCGCGTCCCCGAGCTCATCGAGTTCCAGAAGGATTTGCTCAAGGAGGTGCCACTGCAGGAAGCGAACCGCAAGTTCCTCGACGCGACGGCGGCGAGCGAGGCCAAGATCGCCGAGCGCGAAGCTAAGCGTCGCCAGGCGGTCGAGGATGCCATCACCCGCGTCAAGACGGATCGGTTCGAGTTCCGCTTCCAGGAGTTCAATGCCGAGAATGTCGGCCACGACGGCAGGGACCGCAACGCTGTTGGTTGGAGGTACGGTGTTCCCTTCAATGACCGCAAGCGGTCCCAGGTCAAGATCCCTACCAAGGTGGAGTAAGATCTCTTGGTTTTTGGGTTTCTTGTCAAGTTGTGGGATGATGGTGGTGAGGGGTTTTTCGTTGCCCGTTCATTCACAGCAGCCTTCTTTGGCTCAACATTAAAGCTCTTCACTGAGTCCCATTTGATGTGTGATGAAACGAATGGAGGTTGGTTTGCGGCGTTGAAACTGAATGAATAATGGGAAGTCGATAATGAGGGTTAATCGACATGCACGCGCATACACACGCACACAAAGACGGACACTCTTGAGGTGGAGGAAAACAGCGTCCACTGGCCGTCATGTTTGTGCTATGTGTTATTCCCATGTAAACTTATTGCTGTCACAAGGCCACCGACGTTAGAAGAGTGGGCCGATTTATTGTATCATTATACCAAGCCAGCCAGTTGCTTTTTGCTTTTTCTTTTAAATAATCAGTCATGTGGAAACGAGCTGTTTGAAACATCGTTTTAAACTGAAAATCTTGCTGTCTTGCGTCGTCTCGAGTGCTTGTCTCGTTGTCTTCTCGCTTCCATCCAGCATCCGAGTGATATTCCACGCTTGCCTGTCCGGAACCATCGGGACGTGGAATTCTTGATTATTCATGGCATGACATTGGTACCTCATTTCATGCCTGTCAAGACATGTTCATGCTCTCATTCGAACATATGTCATCTGTCTAGCAGACGAGATTTCAGCAAACTGACCTGCTCGAAGCTTCAGAACTGCTGGCCAGAGATAAATCATACAAGAAAATGTTGGGAAAAATACTCGGTACAGCAAATCGATCACCACATGTCAGTCACACCTCCCAAGTGGTTTCCGTACCTTCATCAGTTAGAGTAGCTGAATAGGTTATGGCATGTTCAGAATTCAGTTTCAATCCTATGCTTATCGAACAATTTCCTTCTGCCGTTCCAAGTCCTGATATCCATCGCTGCTGTATTGATTGACCTGAACTCACTCGGCCATAGCCATGTCTATGTATGTAATTTGTTTCCCTAGACTAATACACTCCTCCGTTTAACAACCATGGTCCCAGCCCAGTCAGGCATTGCGGTGTTCCCCAACTCTCCCTTTACCTCTTCATGAACGTGAATGTGTGTTGTTACTAGGTACTGCCTGTAACGTACCCCATATTCGCCGCACCTTTCAGAACTGGACGCTCATGTGGAATACACTTCGACGAATGAAGACCGTACGGACGGATACAAGTTCAATCGCAGTTTCAAATCCTGTATCCTAATCCTCCAATACCCCGTTCAAAATCCCCTGGTGATGGGATGCATAAAAACAAAACAAACGCCGGTTTGGTTCCTATCCTTGACTTGTCCTTTGGACCCAACCAAATTTCCTCCTCTATGAGACTCCCCTGTCCTATAACTTTCCCAAATGAGTGTTCATACGCTTCTAATTCAACAAATTGAACGGGGTATCAATAACAAATGTCCTTCAACCGAGAAAGGGAGATGTAGCCTGAGCCTTCCTTGCCGTACCATGCACCCTCTAGATAAAAACGGGTGATGAAGAACAAAAGAAAACCATTTCTTGATCCTGTTGTTCACTACCCATGAGTGCTTCCAACCTGATGTGTAATCAACCCAACCATGCTCGTCGACCAAGCTCCGCCTCAGAATGATGACTTCATGTCCCAGCCAGGCGACTGGGCTTCTCTCCATTGTTTCTCTCCCGCTCTGATGGTTCTGGCGATGTCCGCGTTCTGTGATCCGACATCCAAGCCCCCAGCGGCTCGTCCCCTGCTCAAGTAGCCGTCTCCATTGCCATCCAACTCCATAGGCGTAACCGGTCCAGGGCTTCCCAGAGGCACAAGTCTAGGAGACAGGGGCTTGTGTGTCTTGAGCATTGTGGCGCCCAGTTGGATGTTCTTCAACGCCGCGTTGTCAGGTATCCTGGTCGATGGTGACATACTGGAGGCGTTTGAGAAAAGTGCCATTGACGCCTGGGCCACCATGTCTCTCTGATACTGTTCAACTAGGCGCTTAGCCTCGGAACCTGTGCGCAGATGGCTGTTCTCTCGGCGGTATTTTAGCTGCGGTTCGGAGTGAGCAACACCCGCGGCGTCCGCTCTTGCTGAGGGCCTCCTTTGCTGGCTCGAGTTGCTGACCATCCTGTTCTCGTAGTTCGTCGGGTAGTACTTTCCCATTGGAAGCGCAATGTTGTCGTGAACGCCAGAGGGCATGTAGGAAGACACCGGCGTATGCAGGCCAGCCGACCTCGTGGCACCAACTGAGGAACCCAGAGGAGAATGAGACCGATCGTTTGCCATTGTCCGTACTCGAGAATCAGTGAGGGAGGCAGACAAGTGGGTGGTTTCTGCCGCTCTGTGTAAGGCTTTATGGCGTGCCTTGCTTGGATCAAGTGTGAAGAATGGGTGAGGTCGATGAACTCGGGTAGCTGGGTCCTCGTGGTTGGGGAAGTAACCTCTGCAGTGGTGTTAGCACATATCTGCTCTGTGCCGAACGAAAGTGCAGCAGAAAGAGAACCGAGGCCTTGTGATAAGACAGACATACCCTTGAATATCGCCTCGAGCAGAGAGTGGTGACGGCGGTGTCTCAACAGGAGCGGTACTAAGTCTCCTGGTGGGTGGTAGTTCGATTGCAATAGGCTTGCTTCGAGTTACGACCTTGGATGCATCCTTGGACTCTGTTATAAAAGTAGTAGTTTGAGATTTACAACTGTTGACTTCTAGGCAGAGGATTTGTTAGCTCAATGAACCCTAATGACATGGACCACCTCTCTGCACCCCTTCTCGCAACCTCCGCTATGACGCAGGAATTACATGGGGTTAACAGTGCAGATTTCAGCCGCAATTGCACCCATCCCATCGCACCACCATTCCCTCAGTGGGAAATGACCGAACTTTTGGAGTCGTGCGCTGATGCCAGGGCACCTGCTGAAGCAACGGTTATGCAGGGACTTCCAGGGCAGAAGAGCCGCTAACGTCGTGCCCAACGGCCTTGCAGTGTCGCGGGCATCGTGAACCTTGCGGAGCAAGACCCTACAACTACGTGTAGATTCCCAGCTCACACCCATGTCGATCCCACTAGGGACATCGAGCCAGCGCTGAAGGTGAAGCCTGAAAGGTCCGTGACGACAGGATTCAGGGCCCTAGGACCAGCCCACCCGACCAGTGAAAAACAAGGCATGGACTGGAACCCGCGCGGCATCATTGGAGCGGCATCGTTTCCGTCGCCAACCTCGGGAAAAATGTATGTAGGGATCGGAGGGAATGATAGAAAAATTCCAGAACAACAGAACTTACCTCTGGTACCGAAAAGAAGGGCATCTCTGGGTGTCCCTGTCTTTGAATTGTAACCAGCAGACGCCACATATGACGGCGGGATCTCCCGCACGGGCGTGTTACCCGCGGAGAAGGCGAACTGCTCGTCAGACAAGGGACTGGGAGATGGGCAGGAACCGTGTGAGGAACCGGACAACGTTCTCCGAGGCATATTAGGCCGCATGATTTGTGACGGGGTGAATGATCGTTTCAACGAGATTCCAAGAGTTGACATTGCGGAAAAGCAGCAATTCTGGTGCTGCTTGGGTGTAGGAGATGTGTTTGAGATCGGATTTGGGTTGTACGCAGGTCGTGTGGTTTATCCCAATTTGGTGGTGCGGAAATATATTATTCGACGAGGTTGTCGAGGCCTTACTTAGACGGGAATCTTGAAGTTTCCTTAGAATGTGTTCGTAGACTTCGAAGTTTACTTGCTGTCTCGTTGTAGACGATGAACTACCTTATTTTATACTGGCATGTCAGTAAGTTGACCAAGAATGTCAAAGATATAGAGCTGGTGAACCAGCTGGCAGGATGCTAGGGCTCTTTGGACTGGTCGGACATATGTGATCGTAAACATCCCAAAGGCTGCACTTGCGGATGGCATCTAGATGGCAGCACCTGGCTCTCATGGATGCCACCTCGGTAGATGACGAAATATTGCTGAAGCCAAAGCTAGGGTTATGCGTACGTACCGGTTATCTAACAGCGCATACTACTGACGGGCTGTATACACTGGCAAGGCCTGCAAGGCGTTGGGTAGAAGAATGGCGAGTGCCAGCCGCCAAATATGTTGCCCGCTACCTACAACGGAATAAGGTCGGAGATGGTGGAAGCTTGGGCCGCTTCTTGCGCGATGTGGTGTTTGTGAGCCCGGGCGCTACGGCGAAGAAAGTCGAGATAAGGTTGCCTTGTCAGCTGTATGCGTTCCGTTTGCCAGCTGATTCCTCCCTTCTCTTGCGTCAAACTGTCCTGCAAATGCTGGTCGGCAGGAATGGTGGGAGACTGCGTGATGACGAGATCCCAACGCTCGATGTGCACGGGTTGCAATGGTTGGTGTACACTGTTGGCTTGTTTTCTCTTGGTCGGCGCGGTTAGGTTACCACTTGGTGCCTCCTTTGTAAGCTGCGGTACCTACCTAGCTGCTGCAAAGAAGGTCGGTAAAGACGGGGAATGGCGAACTTGCAGGTGGGTTTCAGGGGATTTTGGGTGCTGACAGCTGTCGTGAAAAGCAGTGAGACGGTCGCTGGAATGCCCCTCGGGATGCGCTAGAGGGTATCGTGAACTGCTGCAATGGCAGCCTTCGCTGGGATCAAGCCCGTCAACTGTGCGAAGCTGCAACAGGACTGACAGCCACCACCCTTTCAGATACCGCTGAAGAAGGTTGCTGCATGCCCTGTGGTGAGACGGAACCGGTTAATGATTTGGTTTGCGGGCGCAACGGCAAAAAATGATCCGAACGTGTTGTTTGAACGATTTGTTTCTGTCGCAGGTCGAAGAGAACAAGAGAAAGAAGGCGAACGCCGTTAGGCAGCCAGACGAGATGGTTTTGTGTTGTTCTTGTAAAAGATCAGAATAGGTGGAGGCGGGAGTCCCTGACAAAACTTTTGGGAGGATCATCCCCCATAACTTCCACCTGAGGACAGCCCACCAACCGATACACAGTAAGGTAGACTGTCAATCATGTGGAAATGGAACCTAACCCTTGCGAACTGGTTGCCTTTTTACCCTGTTAGAACCTTTGAACTTTGATCTTCTTTTGGCAAGGAAGGAGCGAAGGGGGCATCTCCACTGAACTCGACGACTTGACGTTCTGAGTGGATAGAAGAGTGCGAAACTGAACCGAGAATAGCAATGTCGATGTCCCTCATTTAGCGGGAACGATCCGCCCAAACTCGGCGAGGTATCACACCTGTACATATCAGTCCTTAAACTTTTGTTAGCGCGGTTCTTGCCCCATATTTTCTTATAGGGGGGTGACAGGGGGGATTGCAAGGCAGGATACGTCTATCTACGCTATCTGATTGGTTGAAATCGCTTAATTTTAAAGTGAGAAGGAGTTGATAGACAATCCAAAGCAGCTTACACATACATACGATTTATTTCGCCAACTTATAGCCGAATCACCCAAATCA
Source organism: Neurospora sp. CHS-2018a (assembly GCA_009802275.1). Taxonomy (NCBI): domain Eukaryota; kingdom Fungi; phylum Ascomycota; class Sordariomycetes; order Sordariales; family Sordariaceae; genus Neurospora; species Neurospora sp. CHS-2018a. The sequence continues at coordinate 798,078 of RAKG01000005.1, forward strand.
TCAAAATCAACCATCCCTACCTTTTATAATAGATATAGTTATAAGGTATTTACAAGGCATTTACAAGGTATTTATAGGGCATTTGCAAGGTATTTGCAATAGTCTAGCGTATCGAACCAACTAAATTTCAAAATTACTAGCCAAAACGAACAAATTAACAATTTTATTACAATTTTAATTAAAATTATTCAAATTACCTATTTAAGCTTATTATACTTAAAAAGGCCTACAAATACTAGATTTCGACTAGAATTAACGAAATCCGAAATCTATTTACTTAACGTACGTACTAATATTTAGCCCGTACATTTACTAAGGAAGACAAATAACTAATCAATTATATATAACCCTCCTTCTATCGTATATACAACCCTCCTTCTTACCCTTATATACTCTTTCAATCTTACCCTTTTTTACACTCTTTTACAACCCATCTTACTAACCTTCTTTTTAATACCCTACTACCAACTCCCCTAATTCGTCAACCCCCCTTATAAAGAGGAGGATTAATAATAATAATACTAAAACGATGGCGATACCGCTATTAACGATAATAATAAGAATTTCGCTTATATAAGCGATTCTAACTACGGCTATAGCGTTTGCGGCAATAATACAATAAACTTGCCGCGTAACGTACAAATCCTCCCAATTACACCCTTTCGGCGCCGTAACCCCACTACTACACCCGGTTAGTATATTTACTTTCCAAATTATTATTATATATTATTTATTACTAACTATTATCCCCAACACCTCGCTCACAATTATTGTTACCCGGCTTCAAAGGTCCTACCCCTCCCTAACCAAAGCGCGCTCGCGATAGTTATATACCGTCCTCGTCGCCATCGTAGGAACCCCTATCATTACCGTTACTAAGGGTTAACACCTCCTTCTCATCGATTAACCCCGCCGAATTATCCTTTACTTCTCGACTATCTCCCTAAGGCAAATAAAAGTTAATACCAATTATCTATAAAGAACGTATTATATATAAAATACTTCGGACGTATACTAAAATAGTATATAAAAATATTATTACTACCTTCAACTTTACTATCCAGTAAATATAATATACCTACCTTACTAAAACTATACTATATTGCAAACGTAGAAGTAGGCTACATATCGTTCTACCATCCCTATTCGAAGTTCTCTTTCGATATATAAATACCCCTACAAAATCGAAAAAGTTCCTATCGTAGTAGGAATTAGGTAAGCGCATACCCAAATTCAATTAATATAATCGCTATATTATTTAGGCCGCTATAGAACTATAAAGTATCCGCCGTATTAAATAACTAATTCGCCTCCCTCTATCTAAGAAAACCCGTTGCTTTCGCCTAGAATTCGCTTTAAAATACGCTAGCTTTACCCTATTCGAATAGGAGTCCTAGATTTAGTTTAATAAAACTTAGGTTAATAGTATTAATTAAAGCCGTCGTTTTATTACCCTCTTCAAAGATAAGAAAACCGCCGACTTCGCTAAAGTCAAATCGAGACCTAGAGGATAGATGTTCTAAGCCTACTTTGCGGGCAATAAGAAGGGTACTTTCTTATTTTAGAACTATAAAGATTAGGGTATAATTACTAAATATAGTCTTTCCTTAGGCGGAGCTTAAATTGCCCAATGAAGACAGTGAAGCGCTTAAGAATTTATATTTTTAAAAATATTTTATAAAGTTCTTTATTTTTTCAAAGAAGAGAATTTTTCAAAAAAATTTCTTTTTAAATATTTTATATTATTCTTTAATTTTAATTTTCCTCTAATTATTTTTCTTCCTTTTTTTTTACTTTTATTCCTTTTTTTTTCTTTTTTTAAATTTGTTCTTTAATTTTTTAAATTTTAAATTTATATTTTAGGTTTTATTATTATTATTTATAATTTAAGTTTTTGAAATTTCGGGGTTTTTTTATTTTTAATTTTGGGGGGGATTTTTTTTCAATTTTTATGTAAATTAATTTTCTTTTTTTTTCTTTTTTTTTCTTTTTTTTTCTTTTTTTTTTTTTTTTTTTTTTTTTTTTTTTTTTTTTTTTT
>RAKG01000050.1:0-284436 GCA_009802275.1 Neurospora sp. CHS-2018a
AATAAAAATAAAAATAAAAATAAAAATAAAAATAAAAATAAAAATAAAAATAAAAATAAAAATAAAAATTAAAAAAAAATAAAAATAAAAAAAAAGATAAAAATAAAAATAAAAGGTGGAAGGAATAATGGGCGTTTCACTGTCTCCCTTAGGTAATAACCTAGCTCCGCCTAAGGGAACACTATTTTTAATTTATATTAGATTTATTATAAAAAACGAATATCTCTATAATAAATAACGATATCTTTATTATTTATTCTACTACTAATTGAGGTTACTATTGTATTACTTTTAATAATAGTTTCTTTTTCCTCTAGCGTTTTTAATAGAAGTGCCGCCGTACGGTCTCGGTCGATATATATATATTATAATTATCGGTAAGGAATTCGTATATTTCGTTAAAGTATATAGTTAATTTTAGAACTAATAATTTAAAAACTTCTTATTCGATATTAAATACGGCTATTTTACTATAGAATCGATATAGTAACTTACTTCCATTGCCTATATAAGGAGTTTCCTAATATTCTAGGAAGTACGAGATAGTAAAAAGGGTTTACTAGTAAGGTCGAAGTTGTATTTATATTATTGAATAGTACGTACGTAAATATTAATAGCGATAGTAATATTTCGAAGAGGCTCGTTATTGCGAATTATTAAATTTATGAGTACTTTCTAGTTCTTATTAGGAAAGGCTACTATTATACTATAATAATACGATAAAAGACGATAAAATATAATAGAAATATTAAGAGTAATTGTAAGCGATACGAGCGATTAAAATAATACGATTTTTAGTATAGATTTCGTCGAGTTATAATAGTTTACGATTAATCTATTAACGAAGGCGAGCGAGATTAGCTAGATTGTCGGTGTGTTGTGTGTGTGTGTGTGTGTGGTGGCGCTCCCTCACGCCAAGGAAACGATAAGGTGTTTGAGCGAGGGAACGTGCTTTGATATCTTGACTGTTCGCAGTCCATGCCCCAGGCAACTGCGGCAGAGACATTTGTAGCCACAATCCGGAACCCGAAACACATCACACCACTAACGGGCATAACGACTGTGACCCGATGTTGTTGAGGCAAATGTGCTTGAATTATGCCCTTGGTGTTTGGGCCCCGGAGGAGTGAAGCAGGCTTGGATGTTGAGATGCAGAGTACAGACATTATATAGACGCAGCGGCCGGTATCTCTAACAACCTTGTACGATTTCAGCGCGTGTATGTGTGGCCCGTGATGTCCGTAATGGCGTAGATGAAAACCGGAAGATGAAGTGCCTAGTACTGCCTGTCGGCATGAGCTATGAAGAGGGTTGGCCGGTTTAGTCCTGTGTTAGTTGTCACTCTGAAATTTCCAGGGAAGATTGTCAGCTTGATGCATGAGGATAAAGCACGAAAGCAGCCGTAGCATACCGTATAAACTCGCGAAATTGATATTAGGGAAGGCAGGCACAACGCAGGGTTAAAGGTGTAAAAGAGCATGTATGCCCAATGTATGTGGTCGTATGCGGTTGACCAACACCTTCAACCCTACATTCCCTAATCTCAATTTCCCGAGTTTATACGGTATGGGGGCGATATGAAGAACCGTATTCAACGTGGCACTCCGGTTCTCTAGCATTGCTCACCGAGATCACAAGCCAGACAAGTGTCTTTTTCTAGGCATGTCGAGGTGCGCTTGCCATCCTGTGATGTACGCTCATGCAGAACGAGCTGCAAGTTCACACTCCCAAAGTTCTTGATCATGGGGAGGGATCAAACCAAGGTGTGTGCCTACTAGGCGCCTACCTCAACGCAAGCCGCCGCTGGAACTAGGTAGGTAGAGGTACTTGCCAGCGTCAGCTTGATAAGGTTGAAGCGGTGCAGCAATATATTTCGTGACTGGTAGCGGGCATACCATTTATCAGGCTGCATACCTCCAAGGACTAAGAACAACTTGCCAGATGAGACGCGCAACTCAAGCCGGTAAACACGTGCCTGACGATAGAATGGATGCTCACCAGAAGAGACAGGCAGGCTTAACACCGCTGGGCTCCCCTTACTTCTCAACGCCAGCGCGGGACAAGCAACCTAGGAAGGCGTGGGTTCGGGGAGATGGTCGATCAAGATCCAACCAAAGGGTTTGCAAGGCAAAGAATCCGCAAGTCCACGGTCAGAAGAAAGCGGGATTGGCATTTTGAGCGGCTTGCTTGACACTGTCTTTTCATGTTCGCGGAAGAGAGCTCAGGCTACAAGCCACCAGGAGCATCTCGTCAGGAAGACTGGGAGCGTGAAGTCATTTTTTGCGGCTGAAGCCGACGAGGTGCGAGCGAAGTGTTGTCACGGTTTGACTTTCAAGCAAGAAAATCGTTGACGAATATCTCGAGATGGCCTCTACTGTCATGGAAGGTAGTCGTGATCTTCAGTCCAAAATTGGCGTTGGAGGACATGGACGGAAATGTTTGGTCGACCTTTCCTCCATTGAATTCAGTTGGGACTTCCATCTGAAGCTTGCCCGAGCAGCTGGCCAATCGGCAGGCCCGGGTTGGGCAGCTGCTGTCGGGCCGTGCCCCACTACCAAGGCCGCCAAGCTTGATTAGTCACTCACGGCGGGGTTGCGATACGTACCTCAAGGTACCTGCCAGCTCGCGTGGGCATTTGTTGTGCCTGCCAGCGACCAGCTCGTCCGGTCAGGAGTGCCTCTGGTGTTGTCAGTTGTCATCCACCACGATGATGAAGTGAGCCAACCGACGACTATCGAAGCAAAGAGATACCACCATACCACACAAAGATCGCCAGGCACAGCTTGGCTGACGAGGAATTAAAACGTGGCGATACCTGCCTAATAGTGTAATTCACCTCACCATTTAATTTGACTGTTATTCTCCAGATACCTTTTCGCACACGCGCATTGCCCTCTTCAACTGCATCTCACGGTTTCTTTGCGATTTGCGACTGGCGCATCCTTGGGTGAAGCCTTCATCCGACTCCCACCATCACCAAAACCAGCAACGACATTACTTTAATTACAGCAAATAGTGCAGTATGGCGACCTCATCAACCGAACAGAGAGAGCTTGACCTTGTAGAAAAGGTGGACTTTCGCATTCTCGCCGTGGCCAACAATGAAGAGAAGCTACAGCAGCTCCTCAAAACATTCCTCCCACCCTTACTCCTGAAAGCCGGCAGCGACTATGCTTCAGTCCGCAACAAGGTCCGTCATCATAGGTCGCGTTCGTCTTCAGAGATCCAACCCGCGTGAAAGCTCACATTGCCATGTCCGCAGGTCGTACAAGTATGCCAAAGGCTTACAACTTTCATCAAACAACCCAGCATTGTACTCCCCGTTGCCGCTTTGCTTGACCAATACAAGGCCACAGAGTCACAACTTATCAAGCACTTCGATCTCGTCTTCATACAGCACAGTATCGTCAGACTAGGCCTGGTAGAACGTCGAGAGCTCATCCCCAAGATCCTGCCTGGTATCGGTTCGGATGTGAGCGCTTCAAGAGCCGGCTTGTTCAACGTCTTCCTCCGTTGTCTTCGTGACTTCAAGCTGCCGCCCAGGGGAAGCAAGGAGGATGAAACCCTCCGGGAACAAATAGGCCTCCAGGATCCCAAAGATGCCAAGTTTGTCGCCGACTGGTTGGGAAAGCTGCTATTGTTGCGTATAACTGCACAAGGCTCTACGATTTCCCCTGGGCTGGCCCAGTCGGATGTCCCTTTTCTCACACTGAACAAACCCGAGACTTGGAATCCTGCCGAGTCCGGTCTCAGCTTGCCTGAGAGTCGAATCCAAGCCGTCAACTTCCTCGCCAGCGGTGCTTTCACGGACGAAGAACGTTTCCTCCCGGCCATCTATGCTGCCTCGAGCTCCGATTTCCGCCTCGCCGGCGTTGGCGATGATATGCTCAAGAGAAGCAAAGTGTCGCTAGAAGACCGAGAGATCGTTCGCCAGCTCTTTGAAGCTCACTCAAGACTACCAGCTCCGTACAGGATACGTATTCTTGGCCTGTTGAGCAAGTCGGAAATATCTACCACCTTCACCGACGAGATCCTAGCAGCTTTCCGTCTAGATGTGGCCACTCAAAGAGAGAGTCCAGATGCTATGCAAGTCGATGGTCCTTCATCGTCTGCTTCATCGTCCGGGCTTGAACTCACCAAGGTGCATCGGGCCTTGTTTGAGTTCATCAACTGGGTCGCCCGCATTGGCGCCAACAAACCGGAATTCTCCAAGATCAGGTCCTTACTCGTCACACTGCTCCGGGAGTTCATCGAGGCACAGGGCTGGCCTAAGCCTGAACGCCAGTCTCTTGACGACAACACACTTCGCTCCAGGGCCTACGAGACTATTGGTGTCCTTGCAAAAGGCACGGCCATGTCCGACACAGAGCGTATGGTTTTGGCCCAATGGCTGTTCAAATCTCTCTGCGAAGATCCCACTGCCGACGTCGTTGTCAACATTGACGCCGCTCTCTCCAGTCTTGCTGCAAACTTCAAACCTCCTCACAGCCCCGACGTGTCTGAACAGCTTCATGCTTTGATCTTGGAGTCAATGGTCAAGACCGAAGAAGGCAACATTGTTCGGAGTTCTCGACACGCTGCAGCAAAATGGGCCAACCAATGCTTGCCGTTTTCCGATATATACGCACGATGGGTCGACATCCTTGCAGTAGCTGGCCGGCGGGATGAGCGGAGTGACGTTGTTGAAGAGGGTCAAAAGGGATTAGACCCTTGGACGTACTACGCCAATGATGAAAAATCTAAAACGCTGCCGGCCTGGCACGATATGGTGATTACCTTCTTCACAAAAACCATATCATACGGTGGCAAACCCGACGCTGATATGGATATCGACGACGGATCATCCTTTGGCAACTTCCCAGGACAGTGTATTCGGGCCTTTCCTGTTGCTGTCGATTATTGCAAGCGGACTCTCTTCCTCACTGCATTAAAAGATTTCACCATTGAACCGGGCTGGGAGCGCCAGTTGAGTGCAACCGTACACTCTGATCTCAAGACCCGGCGTGCTATCCGTGATCACCTGGCCTCCAGTGAGCATAGTCAAGCCATCTTCTCCCTCCTCCGTTCGGCCTTTGATGGCATGCTCTTAGAGGACACCGAGATTGCAGAGGGATGCGCACGTTCTTTCGTAGAACTTGCTTCTTTCACTCCGAGCAGGATCCTCGCGCCATTGGTTCCTCGTGCCGTGGAATTGCTGCCGCTCATCACCTCCAACAAGCGGGAGATCCGCCCCCTTGCGTGCTCGGCGTTTGGCATCCTGGCCGCTCATCCGGCTAATAGCCCGGAATCTATCACCAAGTCCAAGGCTACGTTGGCTGACATCGCCAAGAACCTCAAGACAGCCGTTGGATCGGAGCTCAATGCGGTCGAAGGAGCGTTCAATGCACTTGCGCATCTCATCTCCAGATCAGTGTACTACTCTACAGACAAAGACAGCAACGTCAGCAGTGACCTTGGCGACGTGTTTCCCACCCTTGATTCGGTATCCTCCAGCACGCTCTCAACACAGGAGGCTTTGATAGAGGCCTATAGTCAGCTCTGGACCGCGGGCATCCGCGTACTTCCTGAGGCGGAAAAGGATACGATTTCCAAAGCATTCATTGATCCACTAGTACTCCTTGCCAAGAAGGGCAATGAAAAGGCTATCACTGCTCTTGGGCGACTCGCAATGTCTTTACCCTCTGCGGAAGTATCATCTGGTGAGGAGAGCAGTGATCTTGTTGCGCTCATACTTGAGAAGCTATTTGCTCTCTATGAGCTGAGACAGGCAGAAGTCCACTTCACTGTTGGCGAAGCCATCACAGCTGCCATTGCATGCTGGGACTCTGAGGTGGTCCAACTTACGCTGAACGTTGAAGCCAGCGGAGATTTGTACCGCATACCCAAGCGGTCTAGCCGGGTTACCGCGGTGTTGGAGAAGCTTCTCACCGACTGCAAGAACACCAAGCCATCTCTGCTCAAGGCCTCCGGTATCTGGCTCTTCTGCATCATCCAGTACTGTGCTCATCTTGAAGAGGTTCAGTCCAGGCTACGTGAATGCCAGGTAGCATTCATGCGCTTGCTCAGTGCTCGCGATGAACTGGTTCAGGAGACTGCATCCAGAGGTCTCTCCCTCGTATACGAGAAGGGAGATTCGGCGCTCAAGGGTGATCTTGTACGCGATCTCGTGTCGTCGTTTACTGGATCCGGTCCGCAGCTCAAGGTGGATGAAGAAACCGAGCTCTTCGAGGCCGGTGCGCTCCCGACTGGCGACGGCAAGTCCGTTACCTCGTACAAAGATATCGTCAGCCTTGCGAATGAGGTGGGCGATCAAAGTCTTGTCTACAAGTTCATGTCCTTGGCGACGAACGCCGCCACATGGTCCACCCGATCTGCCTTTGGCCGTTTCGGACTGAGCAACATTCTCTCGGAGTCGGAGGTCGACCCAAAACTGTACCCGAAGCTGTACCGGTACCGGTTTGACCCCAACCCGAACGTGCAAAAGTCCATGAACGATATTTGGAAGGCTCTGGTCAAGGATTCCAATGCCGTTATTGAGACGCATTTCGATGCTATTATGAAGGACCTGCTCAAGTGCATCCTGGGCAAGGAATGGAGAGTCCGCGAGGCGAGCTGTGCTGCCATCTCCGACCTGGTCGCGGGACGACCCTTCCAAAAGTACGAGCAGTACTACAAGGACATTTGGATGGCGGCCCTGAAGGTCCTCGATGATGTCAAGGGCACTGTGAGAAATGCCGCCTTGCACCTTTGCATTGCTCTTTCAACAACATTGGTCCGCCAGTTGGAAGAGTCTGGCAACACTGCGTCTGCTAGAGCCATGATGAACGAGGCTTTGCCATTCTTGCTTTCGGACAAAGGAATCGAGAGTGGAGTGAAGGAAGTCAAGTACTTTGCTACCCACACTGTCATCAAAATCTGCAAGAAGGGTGGGAAGGCACTCAACCCATACATCGCCACCATAGTCTCAAATCTCCTCGGAAGCCTTAGTACCCTTGAGGCTGATATTGTCAACTACTACTACCAACGAGCTGGAGAAGATGACAGAGATAAGATCGATAAACTCCGGAGCTCAGCGGTCTCTCAGAGCCCGATCACTGAGGCAATCGAGAGCAGTCTCAGGACAGTTGACGCAGACGTCATGGTGGAACTCGCGCCGGCCCTCGAAGAGGCCATCAAGACCGCCATTGGAATGCCTACCAAGATCGGCTGCAGTCGCGTTCTATCTACTCTGGCAACTCGACATACCGTAGACTTCAAGCCGTACTCAGCCCGATTCCTGCAACTCATGGAGAAGCAGGTGCTGGATCGAAACGACGAGGTCAGCCAGGGTTATGCGCGTGCTGCAGCGTACATCATCCGCGGCTGTCCAGACGAGGCAAAGCTGCGTTTCTCGGATAGGCTTTTGAAGCTCTACCTTGAGTCGGAGGACGAGGCTAGGCGACAGAAGGTTGCAGATGCCGTGTTGGCTCTTTCGAAGATCTCTCCCGACCATTTCAACGCACTTGAGGGCAAGCTTCTGCCGTTTGCGTACCTCGGAAAGCACGACACAGACGACTACGTCCGAAAGGAATTCGAGGAAGTCTGGGATAAGCACGCTGGAAGCAACCTCAGCGTTGCTAGGTACGTGTCCGAGATCGTCGATCTTGTTCAGCAATCACTGAACACGGCACAATGGGCACTCAAGCATGCGGGCGCTCTCGCGATCGCGTCTGCTGTCGCAGGCATCACCAAGGCCAGCGATGTCACCGGCCAAGTCAACGTCGAGAACCTCAAGACCTTGTGGCCCGTCTACGACAAGGCATTGGCCCTCAAGACGTTCCCCGGTAAAGAAAAGCTCCTCGAACCGTTCCCTGACTTCGTCAGCAAAAGCAAGGTGCTTTGGCAGAAGGACGCCTCCTTCGGGGAGCAGCTGAAGAAAATCGCCGTTCGCGAGGCCAAGAGGAACAACAACGATTACCGGCCCCATGCGTTCCGCTGCCTGTGGAAGTTCGCAGCGGCAAGAAACGACTTGACGATGCTGCCGACCATCACGGAGATCGTCACGCCCTATCTGGACATGACCGAGGACGAAGACGCCATGGATGTCGACGATAAGGCGAACACCAATAATAAGGCGAGAGGTCTCGATCCCAAGAGCCAGACGGCGTGGGCGGCAATGGAAGCTGTGGCCAAGGGGTATAACCGAGCCAAGATGCAGGAAGATGCCATGGGACAGTTGAAGGAGATTGCGCTTGCGCTGGAGGAAAACGCGAAGAAGCCGGATTTCAAGAAGCCTTACATCGGCCAGGCTCCGTTTGATGCCATCAGGAGGGTGTTCTGGTATGGATGTGTTTTGGAGTTGCTGGAGGCAGCTATCAAGGGAGGAGAGGAGGGAGCTGGGTCTCCAGATCCCCAGGTCCTCGAATGGTATTTGGCGACCTTGGATCTTGACAAGGCTGATACGGGAACGGAAGACCAGAGGCTGCTGAGGGCCAAGGCTACCATGGCGGCTGTGGTGGTGGGGAAGCTTACCAAGCATGCGAGTGGTAATGCCTTGTCGGAAATCAAGGAGGAGGTTGTGAAGGCGTCGACTGAGGAGCGTTCGTTGGAGGTACAGCAGAAGTGGAAGGCGTGCTTGGTTCTGCTTGATTAGGGACTTTTGTGGACAACGCCCTAGTGTCAAATTCTTAGAAGTGTTGGCTAGGAAAGTATGATACGGGTGGAAAGACGACGGAAGATGGGCTTGATGTTGTATTGTAACGGAATAGGCAGTCTAGAAATACTGGAAGGAACTGCCGGTGAATGGGAAACCCAGTAAAGGGAACCCAGGGTCGGGAGTTCAACATTGTCTCCTTGATTGACATGTCCACATCTCGAACCTTGGTCACTCGCTATTTCTAAATCCCAAATTCTAAATCCCAGATGCAGGTTGTGGTGGGTGAAGGTTGCTTGTTCAGAGTCACACGTACAACCCTAACCCTCGGAATTCCCAGCCTAGACCCGGTGCCAAGTGGAAGGCCAGGGCCCATGGGGGCAGGCACAGTGGGACACACAAGGGAGAAGCTTCCATGCCGCTTGACTGCCCGAGCACGAGCAGGCTCTCCAGTGCGACAGCGTCCTCTTGGGCCTTGAGAAATCGATGCGATGCCGAACCTTGCATTCAACCTTTGACCATTCGAATTTAAAGACGGAAAAGGTTTCATTCACCTTGCATACCGTTTGTGTGCACTGCCGCAGAATATTCCCATCATTAATCAGCTACTAGAATCCAGTTCGCCACATCATTTTCTCATCCAACACGCACTCGAAACTGAAAGCACCATCGAGCTCCCGCCGCCGATAAACGAGCCCGACCAGGATCCCCACCTCTCCGTGGCCTCGAACATCCTCCCCGCCAGCTTCAAGTCACTGCGCGTGCGCTGTACAACATTGGTCGGTGCGGTCACAGCTTCGCGTTACGGCAGCGCATCCTCAAAATTACAGCAGATCGAAAGCATCACCTTCCCACTTCCGACCTCGATTGCCTGCCCTCAACTCTGTCCTTTCTCAACTTCTTCCCGACCCGCATCAGCTCCAGCTGCCAGAGACCAACATCTTGTCCCCTCTTCCTGACAACGAACTCGCCACTCAAGATTGGGCACCGGGCTTTCGCGCATTGCATTTCGTTTGGGAAGCTCCTGTTTACGGGACCCCCGCCTTCTCCCAAACTTCTTTGACCTTCCCTTCGAACGCCATCACTTAACCGACAGTCTACACGATGGCTGATTCAGAAACTATCGCGAACTTCGCGAGCATCACCGGGGCGAACGACACAGCTGCTAGGCGCATGCTGGAGTTGTGCGGCGGTGATCTGGAGCAAGCCATCCAGCTCTGGTTTGCCGACGAAGAGCTTCAGCGTACGCTTTCCAACCCCGCGACGGAGGCGGCTCCCGCTGCCACTTCTCAATCTGCTGGCGCCTCTCGCTCGTCAAGCAGGCCCAACCGCCCCAATGTCGGCCGTGAGGACGCTGCCGGCGTCATTCACATCGACTCCGACGACGATGACATCCAAATGACCGAAGATGACGACCTAGGACAATTCGACGACTCGGACGATGAGGCGACGAGGGCAGCTACTATTGCCCAAAGGGCTCAAGAGGAGGAGGATGCTGCCATGGCAAAGAGACTACAAGAAGAGATGTATGGCGGTGGTGGATCCGGAGCTGGAGGTCCAAGCGGTGAGGACGACGTTCGTGCCCCAATGGCCCGAACGACAGAGACTCTCGTTGCTCCAGGAGGTTTTGGCGGAGACGACGATGAAATGATGTTTGAGCAGTTCCGGCTGGAACAGCAGAGGGTGAGGCAAGCTCGGGGTAAGTTGCTCACAAGTTCCAAGTCACTGTTTCCATGTTTTGCTAACACTCTTCCAGCAGGGCGACCCCATAACCCGTTCGCACAGCCCACTCTTTGGGATCAGCCTCCCGATCCCGTCCCTGGCTCCGCTGCCGGCGGTGTGGTCTCTCCCCCTACAGGAACTGCCTCAACGCGGGCTGGCCGTCTGGCAGAGCTTTTCCGTCCCCCGTACGAGTTGATGGCACATCTTACCTGGGACGAGGCGCGTGACGAGGGCAAGGAGGAGAAGAAGTGGATCATGGTTAATCTCCAGGATATGTCTGATTTCAACTGCCAGGCCCTCAACCGCGACATTTGGAAGGATGAGCCGATCAAGGAGCTCGTTAAGCACAACTTCATCTTTTTGCAGTACGACAAGGCCGACCGCTCGGCCGAGCAGTACATCTCGTTTTACTTCCCGAACCAGACACACGAAAACCCCCAGAATTATCCTCACGTTTCGATTATCGATCCCCGCACAGGCGAGCAGGTTAAGGTGTGGAGCGGCGTTCCGTTCCCCAAGCCGCTGGAGTTCCATGCCCAGTTGGCCGAGTTTCTGGACAGGTACAGCTTGGAGGCTCACGCTAAGAACCCCGTCCTCAAGACGAAGCAGCCCAAGCAGGTGGTGGATGTGGACAGGATGACGGAGGAGGAGATGCTCGAGATGGCACTTCGCAACAGTCTCGAGAACGGAGGCAATGGCAGCTCTTCAGCGCCCAAGGTCCACGACCCTGATGCGCTTACCAGGCCGACGGATTCGGCCAAGGGCAAGGAGCGAGCCGACGAAGAGCCTGCCCAAGCGGCACCCGAGCCCGAGCCCGAGGCTCCCTCCGCCGAGAACTCTGCTTTCGCCCAGATCGCCTCGGACCGACCGCATGTTGAACCCCCTGTGGACCCCGCCACCGTGACGAGGGTGCAGATCCGCAACCCCCCGCAGCGCATCGTTCGCCGGTTCAGACTTGACGAACCCGTCCGCCGTATCTACGAATGGCTCAAGGCCGAGCCCCTGCCGGGCAAGGAGGGACTCGAGTTCGAGCTCAAGTCGATGCCTGGAGGCGTTAACCTGCTTGATGTTATCGATCAGACGATCAAGGAGGCTGGCCTGGCTAATGGCACTGTCATGGTGGAGTTCATTGAGGAGTAGGATGGTCATGAGCCCGTTGACGAACTCACAGAGAATATGGGTAGGCCTAGGTGGCTGGATAACTAGAGACGGCTTCATTTCTAGACGGGTGATTATACCTTTTTGACAGTACAAGGAAGGATATATCGTTTGTTTCCGCACAGCGGGGAATTGGCGTCACAAGGAGGAATTCTGGAAGGTACACAATGGAAGGACAGAGCAGACGTTCCACAGCGGAAGAGTACAGAGAGAGGACAGAAGGAAACAAGGCGCATCATGGGTCATAACATTAGCTTTCTTTATTTTCTTGCTCGCTTTGATTCCCCCTCTTCCAGTATCATTACACGTCTTTAGGTACGGTAAATGCAAAATTATAGATGACAAAACTACTCGCCCTTCTCGTCTGACTTGTCTTCCTTTGGCCACTGTTACCAGATGTCATCTGTTACCAGTCATCGGGCCTCTGTTGTGATGGCTCCCCCGTGGTGGTGAGGAATGCTCGTGAACGGTTACCCCACAAAAAAACACGCGGGTAGGCAAGGTGGAAGCTGCAAGCCTGCAACTGTCACTGCTGCAGGGTACCCTCTGATAATTGTTAGTGTATGCACATCGTTGACCCCCGCATGTGAATGTTGCACGCTCGCTGAACCCGTCCACCATAGGAGCACATGAAAAGATATTATAAAAATCCAACTAGGATGACGTTTAATACAATGTTCTAATGTTCCCAATCGCGTTTGTAAACATTTGACGATTCACGGTGCCACTGCGTATGAACATCACGAGCGGTGGTGCTAATTTAAGCAGCAACCACCTGCACCCATTCAGAGGGGAACCCGACATGCCTGCCCCACGAATGAGACCCCGCTCCTCAGCCAACCCAGACTCCCAGATGTTGCTTGTTTTGTACCTGGCTGCCCTCCCTCCCTCCCTCCCTTCCCGGTTTCTATACTTCCAAGATATCTTGCGCGGACCTGATCGTCCAGCCGATTGACGAATGGGAGGTATCTTCATAATGTGTAACGTGAAAGGAATCCAGCATTTTGCTTTCCTCTGTTCCTGATTGCTGATTCGTGAGCTCCCGCACCCTTCAGCACAGCACTTACAACGCGCTACAGGTACCTGCTGGTAAAACGGCGCTGGACACAGTGCGCGTGGGGAGGGATGTCATCGAGCGGGCTGGGATCCCGCCATTTCTTATGTAACCTTCTCCGGGTCCCCTGCCAACCACCGACCTGCCTCCAACTTCAAGGTAAACATCGGACACCTCCTTCCAAGTCCAATTCCTTCGTTCTAATCAACCTTCCTCACCTTTTGCGCTTGCGCCTTTCCAACCTCCGGAATTCTTCCCTCCAGTACAACCGACTTCCACAAGTCCCCAGACTGCTTCGCGACACTCGTCCTTCGAATTGTGCGGTCAGCGGGGCTGACCTGGTCCCGCCAATTGTTCGAGCTTCCCCTTGCAGAATAGTCACCCTTCGCTCCCGCCCTTGATCGCCCTCTCCCTGGTAGCCTTACGACGTGTGCTTCTCGTCGCGCGTCTTGCCCACCACAACAATCCTCTGCGACCCTCGAGCGAAATCCCACGAGAGGAGATCCGACCCAATTGGCGCACCGTTGTGACCCAGGCAGACCAACCCATGCGACCCTCGTCCGGCCGCACCACCGCCGTCTGAACAGAGCCACCTCCCCTCCCCACGCGCGATTCGAGTTACGCACGCCATGGCCGACCGCGAATATGACGAGCACGAGGGATCCGTGGACCCCGAACTCCTATACACCAAGGAATTTTGTATAGGTTGGTTCACCGAGCGTCCAATACGCCCATAGCCCTCGGCGCCATTCAAGCGGCGGTTGCTGACTAGTAGACCGTGTTTTGTAGGTGGAGGTAGCTTCGGCAAGGTCTACAAAGGGTACCGTACATATCCGACTTCTCCTCATATTCCGATAAAGTTGCATACTAATCTATTTACTCCAACTTCAGTGTCGACAAACGGAGTGGCCAGGCAGTAGCCATCAAGGTTATCGATATCGAAAGCGCCGAAGACGAAGTGGAAGACATCATCCAGGAGATCGCGATCCTTTCCGAGCTACAGTCGCCCTACGTCACCAAATACTATGGTTCATATGCCAAAGGCGCCGAGCTATGGATCGTCATGGAGTTTTGCTCGGGGGGTAGCTGTGCCGATTTGATGAAGCCAGGCCTGATTGGGGAAGACTACATTGCCATCATCGTCCGTGAGCTGCTTCTGGGCTTGGACTACTTGCACCAAGACAAGAAACTACACCGAGATGTCAAAGGTAGGGGCAATGACTGGCAAACATGAGTGTCCCGTCGAACAGCTTGCTGACTTGTAGTAGCTGCCAACATCCTCCTTGCTGCTAACGGCCAGGTCAAGTTAGCTGATTTTGGTGTTTCCGGTCAGCTATCGGCGACCATGACAAAGAAAAACACATTTGTCGGCACCCCATTCTGGATGGCCCCCGAGGTAATCAAGCAGAGCGGCTACGATCACAAGGCCGATATCTGGTCTCTCGGTATCACGGCCCTTGAACTCGCCAAGGGAGAACCACCCTATGCCGATATTCACCCCATGAAGGTGCTATTCCTGATTCCCAAGAATCCGCCTCCGCGTCTGGAAGGTAACTTCAGCAAAGGGTTCAAGGAGTTCATTGAGTTATGCTTGCAGCGTGACCCAAAGGACAGGCCAACCGCAAGAGAACTTCTCAAGCATCCCTTCATCCGGCGGGCAAAGAAGACGAGCTACCTGACGGAACTCATCGAGCGGTACAACCGGTGGGCAGCTGCGCACAAGCAGGATGACGAAGAGTACCATGAGCCGGAGGAAAACAACTATGTTGAGCAGCGGAAGCATATCAATGAGGACATGTGGGACTTTGGCACAGTGCGGCTGGTTAGTGACCGCGGCGGTGTTGTCCACAGGCCCGGCATGTTAAACCCCATGGACGAGTCGACACTCAATGCGAGGTCTGGCAGAGCCAACGAGAGCGCGGATAACCGAGACGACTGGAGGAGGGAATCTAACCAAGCTACATCCAAGCTTGCGGTTGATACCAGCGGGACAGGCACAGCGAGACAAGCATCACCTGCGAGGAAACCTGTAGGAACGCCAAGCACGGCAATGCCGCCTCCGACAAGAGTCCCTGTGCCTAGTTCACCTGTTAAGCAGCAGATACAACAACTAGAGCAACAGCAGCACCAAACGAGGGAATCCGCAACGCCCCGCACATCACTAGCCAGACCAGTGTCACACGTACCATTAGGCAGTTCTCCAGATTATGATCGTGTGCTTCAGGAACAGTTACGACGGGATATCGGGGGTATGAACCTCGGACCAGCTATTCAGAACAGCACACAGCCACAACCAACGCTCTCCACACCGCAGTATAACCAGCAACCTTCGTCTTCATCGTCAAGAACTGGTGGTGGACCCATGAAGTTGCCTGAGATACCCCCATACAGAGGAGGACAGCAGCCCCAGCAACAGCCACTCCAAAAACTTACAAACCAGCAAATAAATCAGCAAGCACCAAGCACAAACAAATCCTTCCAACAGCAGCAACAGCCCCCCCTCTACCATCAACCTTCGCGTGAATCACTTTACCGGCAGCAGCAGCCACAACAACCACAGCAGCAACAGCGTCAGCTAAATCATCAACCTTCTCGCGAGCAAGTGTACCAGCAGCATCAGAGACAACAGTCGCAGCCGTCGATGCTCTATCATCAGCCCTCGCGCGAGTCATTGTATGAACAAGAACAGCAAAAACAGCATCAGCGACGAGATTCACAGTATCAACAGTCCTCTGGACAGTATCAACCAAACCGGTCTAGCTATCACCAGAGTCAGGGTCTGAGCCCCCTAACGTCAAAGGAGATGCCACGGTCGTCGCCATCAGGGAGCCGCATAGTCTCTACCTCATCCAACTATGGCGGAGCCAGTACACCGTCCTCGTCGTCAACATCACTAGCGTTCCCTTCGCCTGACACACCGAGTCCCAGCGGCGAGTTGGACGCCCTGAACGACGTGATTTTCCCTGCACTAGAGGAGGCGCTCAAACGTCGCCAAATAATGCTGCAGCAGACGTACCGACCGGAACCTGGATACGCTCCAGCCCCGCCAACGCCCAAGCAGCAGCGCGCTGAAGCGGCCAACGAGAAGATACGGAAGCTGGTGTATAAGCTGGCACATGTGTGCAAGGAAATCGATCACTATGACAAGGCGGAGCCGGTGGGGATGGGCAAGGATGTGGGCGGCTTCTTGGAAGGGCTGTTGGAGGAGATTTTGGTGAGGGTTGAGCCGCTTGATGTTTTGGGGGAGGATGGGCATGGAGGTTAGCGAGAGGGACATGCATGCTAGGGTTAAGGGTGGAGACTGGGAAGGCATGTTTCTGGAGTGGAAATAGAAGTTAATGTACGACCGTCAACGACGATACTATGATGTGTTATGATCAGCAGCATGGATTGGGATAGGGAAAACCAAGGGTTCCATTGGCCTTGTTACTTACTGTTACCTTACTATGAGCATCCGTTATGATAGGTGTTTTGAATAGAGTACAGTACTTGTATCTGGGAATGGAAACATGGATCATTACCATCTGATGACAGAAATACATGTTCGGGGTTCTTCCTCTCCTAGTACGAAGCCTAAATCGGGCTCAAGTCTCGTAAGACACTCAACACATGGATGGGTTTGTCAGTCAGGTCTCAGGCTTGTTATACAATACACTGTCAGTCACTATTGTCTTATCTTTCGGGACCGGATCTAGTGTTTCTATTTTCCGGACTGGAGATCACATGAACTACATAGAGGTTTACGTCCACTTTAGTGATGGACGACTGTAGTACTCGCTGCCTACAGGTAATCCAATGCCAGATAACGACTGGTCGTCAGATGTTCGCAAAAGGGCCTCTTATTCGCCATCTTGTATCCCAACGAGAGGCCACTCAAATACCACCACCACCCGCCGCGGCTATCCAGTCGTTCGTCGGGGTCTCGGTGGTGCAAGAGGAAAATGTCATTTTTGGTCCACTGATTTAATGCCACCCGGAAGATTTTATTTTTTCGACGTGTAGGTTACACAAGATGTTGGATTGAAGGGTCGCATCAGCTGTCACAAACGTAGGTACCCTTACACTGTCACTCGCGAGTTGGTGATGGACGTCACGGATGGTGTAACATGAAGGAAGAAAGTTGTATGCGGATACAGGCCCGGCACATGTTGTCGTCAAAAGGAAGGCGCGCCTGCTACCACCGAGACTAAACTGAACAATGGCATGATGAGTTTGCCCATTAAACAACATTTCCCAGATGTTAACGTTACTCGAGCCTCCTCCTCCATTCCCAACCCATTCTACCAACAAACCATCAACCCTGTCCCGTCGTATAATAGCGAAACGTGACCTCCACCAAAATAACGTTAACACCACGACACCGCCCAGAGTTCTGTTGGCTACGGGATACGAGATTTGTTAGTTCATACGGTATGTACGGTTCACCTTTCAGTTCCGGTTGTTGGGTTGTTGGTTGTCCCTGCCACAATATCTCACTGCAGTCAGCGTCGTGCCTCCCTTAGCTTTCTTTCCCGTCCGCAGCACGATCGTATCGTGCTTGCCTCACTATATCGGCCCACCTACGATGCTACCCCGTTGACGGCACATCCGTACCAACGTCGGTACCTCTGCCGCGTTTTGCAGTCTTCCATCTTGCACATTGGGATCGAGCTGACATTTGATGGAAGTTGTGGGGAACAGAGAATACGATACCAAGTGGAAGCAATCAATCCCATCCCAGGAGTGTGGACTGGAATAGATTGTGGTGGGATACGAACTAAGTCGGCGAGAGTCATCCCGGGATGGGTATATAACTGCCTCGCTACTCCCCATCTTCACGGAATCCAAAAACTTCGAGTTCTACAAGCACAAAGCAACACCCACCTTCTACCTGCCTAGTTTACTACTTCTCCAGTCTTACTTACTTTCAACATCAAACCCAACAACCCACCAACCCACCTCCCAAAATGACGACCTCAACAACAACCAGCACCCGCGCCCTCCTCCTCAGCGGTCTCCTCCTTCTCCTCCGCTCAGCCAGCGCCTCCCCCGTTCCTGCTTCAGCAGCTTCCTCCACCGGCCCCATCATCTCAATCCAACAATCCCCCAACTCAAACTCAAACCACGCCATCACCGCCTCCTTCCTCACCGACGACAACCTCCCCGCGGGCTGCACCAACACCTCCCTGCACGGTCTCCAATGGACCGTGTCCGACTTCCACTACTCCTCCTCTTTGACGTACACGACCCCCTCGCACCGTATCAACGGGGCCACGGTTAGGTTCAACCTCACCAGCAACGCGCTGCCGGAGCTGAATGTGCACTGCGATGCTTATAGCAGTGATTTTTCGGATCCGTTTTATGGGCAGAGGGTTTATGATTGTGAGACGGTTGTGAATTCGACTGCTGGTGCAAGTGAGGGAAGTGATGGGGGGTTCAAGACGCAGTTTCGGTATTGGAAGAGTAGTCAGAGTGTGGAGGTGAGGCAGACTTGGGAGTGTGATGATTTGGAGGGGCCGGGGAATATGTGAGTTTTTCTTTCTTTTTCTTTTTGATATGAGCACATGCGCATCGCCTGCTCTCTTCATCCCTTCAGACTTCTTCAGGGAGATATCAGCAGAGCGTCAGCTAACAATCATGATTCCGCAGGGCCATCTTCTCCGCCAACGGTACTTCTGCCGAGCAGACACCCAACTGCACCTTCGAGGAGCACCAGACGCCTCCCGCCGAGTGGAAGAATGGCGATACCTACTACTGGAACGTCCAGGCTTGCACTCTGCCTGAGTTCTCTTTTGCGCCGTCTGAGCTTCAAGTGTTTGCGTAAGAGGAAATGTAAGACAACGAGACAGGACACATCGAGGAAAGGACGCCCCGATGCGGAGATGGCGATAACGGCAACGGAGTTAATGACGGGGGCGGACGCGGATGGGCATGCGGATGCGGGAACGGGAACGGGCAGTCGCAGACTGCTGGGTGATGACGGGTAGCTGATGATGAATCTGTTCGATGTAATGGGCGGTTGATAGACGTTTGGGGGTCAAAATCTGGAGATATTTGCTGCGAGCTTGATGATAGTATTAATGGTAATATGGAAACTGACTCGACCATGGATTTCAATGCTCGTCCTCGGTGTTGTTGTGTCGTAAACGATACAATCATCCGAAAACGGTAGCCAGCAAGAGTCCACTTGGTAATCAGCAAGACTCCGGAGAGGCACCAAGAAGAGTTCCATCCCCAAAGTCACCAAGCTCCGGTCGCAACGACATCATCAAAAAAAGGGCCAAATGAACAGTTCTTCCTGACGTGAGTGTCTGTTGAGGATCCAGACGGAGAATCCTCCAGATGTCATGACATTTTGGGGTCGGTTTTCGCTTGACATTGCGCTTGACCTGACACCTGTTATAGCCGGCGATTGGCACTGCTCCAGAAAAACCCCCTTCAAGGTGTGGCCTCAGAAGTATGGGTATACTATTTGTGTTGGTCATGCTGGTTACCAAATGGACTGTTGCTGCCTACCGTTTTCGGCAATGTTCTTCAGGATGTCATCAGCAGGCTCCGATCAATGCCAGACGATCGTCAAAAGGTGTCGACGGAGCATTCTTGACAGCCAATCACACTTGGCGTACCGGCAAACGGCGAGGAGAGCAAAAAGGCGGGGTTGACTGTTGGGCGGAACTGCATATTGCAATGTGGCAGTGTTTGTTGGTTGCCTTCACGGCTTCGCCCCGGTGAAG
Source organism: Neurospora sp. CHS-2018a (assembly GCA_009802275.1). Classification (NCBI taxonomy): domain Eukaryota; kingdom Fungi; phylum Ascomycota; class Sordariomycetes; order Sordariales; family Sordariaceae; genus Neurospora; species Neurospora sp. CHS-2018a. The sequence continues at coordinate 19,280 of RAKG01000050.1, forward strand.
ATTGAACGATCCCCTTCAGACCCCTCATCTGACTGTTGTTCCGTTCTTTGCGCCTTCGTGGTTTTACCTGGCTCACTTCTCTGGGAATCAAACTCATCTCGCCTTAGAAGGAACTCCTCCTCAGAATCTCCTACTTTTTATAGGGAAGAAGAAGACAGACTCAGAAAACATGACGAACCTCAAGTCGACCGCAGATCCGTAAGTAGAGACAAGCATGAATCAATTGATCAGGAAAACACACTCGAACTTTCAACTGACCTACCTGCGTCAAGGCCCCCTTACTACCCCCCTTCCATCGCCGAGCTGATCACCAACAAATTCCTCTCCGAAACATCGATCATCCAAAGCCAACTTGCCCTGCTCAGCCAAGCCCTCGGGCACGAAGTCATCGTCGAAGCCGACTGGCAGCGTCTCCTGGATGAGTTCGGCGAGCAACAGAACCCCACAATCGTCAAAGCGGCCGCCGATATCGTGGTAGCATGGGCCGTTGAGCTGCGTTTGATTCTTGTTCACCCGGAGAGCGATGATTGGTTGACTAAGCTTCTCACCCGCCTGGTCGAAGCCGGGGGGAAGCTGAGGGTGATGTTGGACGTGTGGGAGAACACTCAGGTGGGCACGAGTTGGTCGGATGAGAGAAAGGGGTTCTTCGTGCACTTGCCGAAACACTTCTTGTTGGTGAGGAGGGCGTTGGACAAGGGAACGGAGGTGCTCCGCAAGGAGTTTAAGAAGAGTCTGATGTCGTGCTTCGAGGCGACTGCAAAGGATAAGGAGGACTCGAAACCCGAGCCGAGAAAGGGAGCGTGGACGGGAACGGCGACGGAGTCGGGATTGAAGCAGCTTAGCGTGAGGGACGAGAAGAGAAAGGTGACCGCCGCGAACTCGAAGACGACCACGACCTCGTCCGCGTCCTCTACCCAGCCAAAACCAAGCCAGTTCCCTACTGTCGCCTCCCTTCCGTCGCTCTCCGAAATCTGCTCGAAACCGCCCTACCATATCACCATCGAGGAAACCTCAAGGCATGGTTGCATCAGAATTCATGGGAGCCACGGCTCTTCGCTCAAGCTCATTGACCAGTACATCAGCAAATGGACCCCAAGGGTTGTCATGGAGAGCGAGGATAACCCGCCGACCATTGATGGCGTGGTGAATGGGACGTTGTGTACGCTGACGGTCAGCAAAAGGGTGCAGGGACTGATGGAGAGGCCGCAGTCAGTGACGGTGCCGATGGTGTTGGCGATCGTAGAAGGCACGCTGGGCTATGAGGTCGTATGGCAGGGAAGCGGGGAGTACAGGTTGAGGAGAGATGCGCCGTTTGTGTATGAGTGAGGCGGCTGCCGGGTTATGGTCCTCATGAGCATCCGCATTGTCAATCGTGTTTATCGGACAGGAGGTCGATAAGGCGGGTCGAAGGTAACGATTAACAAAACAAAGCCCCTGAGACAGGACCCTGGGTTCCCGAGAGCCTCATTGCGGATCGCGACTCGGAGTGGTGGACCCTGTCATAGTCGATCAATGGACATAGGAGCCTATTTCTAGTGACGGCAAGGCATGGATAGGATGAGAGGCTCATTTTGTTCGGTTTGCGCGGAAGTTGCGATCATATGTAAACTCGGACCCAACCCATGTTGTTGTTTGATGAGTTGCGTGTGTCTTGAGTCGTAGACGCGAGAGACGTGACGTCGGAGATATCGTGGGGTTGAAGCGATAGCGCCGACGGGACTCGGCCAAGGCGACAGTTCCCTAAAATCTTCAGGCTGAGAACACAACAGCTTCGGTGGATGCTTCAGACGAATGAAGAAAGGCGTTTTATCTCTTGGCAGCCACACTAGCAACCGTCAAAAACAAACTACCAAGCGCAATGGACGATTTGAATGGCTCAAGTCAGATATCTCAAGCGGTGCCGGGTAGGTTGTTAGGACCCCGATCGCATGTCCTCCGTGTCCGTTCCGTAGGTTGATCCCGGGCCGACTCCGTGTCGGTCGGTAGGAGCTATGCCGGAGTCCGCTACCTGACGGAGCTGTCAGATGCCCAGATGACAGCGAGATGGAGCGCTAGAACACACTGACAGCGGGCGCGTGGAAGGTGCAGAAGGCGGGAAGTACAGGTACCTAGAGGTAGGTAGCACAGAGGACGTCACGGTGGGGCCGCTTGATCCGTGCACCCACACGCCGACCACACGCCCTGTGACGCTAGCCTTATCCAAGCCAAATGCGCGTCGAATTTGTTCTTGGTTTCTCCGAATCTGGTTCCCCACCAAGGCAGGGCAGGCGTCCGGGTATCCTGTAGAGCGCGGCGGGCCACTAGAGGGCCATTGGAGGGGATCATTGGCGGGAAGCACTGGCAGCAGACTGGCTCCAGGCTCTGCATGTTTTTTGTGAGGCATTTGCCCTGCCTGCCCTGGGAGCCAAATCTGTCAAATCTGCCAATTCACCCTCCTTGACCTCGAACCTCAAACTCCCTTTTCTCCAGTTCGAATATTTTCCTCCCTCACCCCTCGGCCGCCGCTCCTTCAATCCCTCTCCGCTCTTGTCCTTGGTCATTGGCAAACCAGTCCTTCAAAATGCTCTCCAGAAACTCCATGGTATGTTTGCTGTTGCTGCTGTCTTGGCTCCTGTGCTTCTGCTGCTGCAAAATCTGCCACCCGACGTCATCCCCGCTCCCAGCACGAGAAAAATCAACAACCATCAGATGGCGGGCATATTGGTCGCGTACATGACGCCCGCTTGTCAGACTTGCGCTGTGCCGCTACCGCTACCTGCCATGCCAGCACATGCTCATGATACCTACATTGGTCGACGCGCACGCGACTAACATGTGTCTCCCATACAGCGCCTTGCTCGGGCCGTTGCCCAGCCCACCCCCCGCCTCGCCCGCGGCTTCGCCAGCGTCCAGGACACTCCTGCGCAGACCCTCCAGTCCGATATCTTCAAGCCCACCAAGTACGGCGGCAAGTACACCGTCACTCTCATCCCCGGTGACGGTATCGGTGCCGAGGTTGCCGAGTCCGTCAAGACCGTCTTCAAGGCCGACAATGTCCCCATTACCTGGGAGCAGATTGAGGTTTCCGGTGTCCAGGACAACGCCAGCCGCACCGAGGAGGCTTTCCAGATGGCTGTTGCCTCTCTGAGGAGGAACAAGCTCGGTCTCAAGGGTATCCTCCACACCCCCATCAGCCGCTCCGGCCACCAGAGCTTCAACGTCGCCATGCGCCAGGAGCTCGACATCTACGCCTCCATCTCGCTCGTCAAGAACATCCCCGGCCTCCAGACCCGCCACAAGGACGTCGATCTCTGCATCATCCGTGAGAACACCGAGGGTGAGTACTCCGGCCTCGAGCACCAGTCCGTCGATGGCGTCGTCGAGTCTCTCAAGATCATCACCCGCGCCAAGTCCGAGCGCATCACCAAGTTCGCCTTCCAGTTCGCCCTTGCCAACCAGCGCAAGAAGGTTACCTGCATTCACAAGGCCAACATCATGAAGCTCGCCGATGGTCTCTTCCGCGGCACCTTCAACCGCCTCGCCAAGGACTTCCCTCAGCTCGAGTGCAACGACATGATCGTCGATAACGCCTCCATGCAGTGCGTCAGCAAGCCCCAGCAGTTCGACGTCATGGTCATGCCCAACCTTTACGGTGGCATTCTCTCCAACATCGCCGCTGCCCTTGTCGGTGGCCCCGGTGTCGTCCCCGGCTGCAACATGGGCCGTGACGTCGCCGTCTTCGAGCCCGGCTGCCGTCACGTCGGTCTCGATATCCAGGGCAAGGACCAGGCCAACCCTACCGCTCTCCTCCTCAGCGGTACCATGCTCCTCCGCCACCTCGGCCTTGATGACCACGCCAACCGCATCTCCAACGCCGTCTACGACGTCATTGCTCAGGGGTAAGTCCTACTGTCTGAAAAAGAACCACAAAGCAACATGTGCTAACCCCCTCACAGCAAGATCCGCACCCGCGATATGGGCGGCGAGGCCTCCACCCACGAGTTCACTCGCGCCATCCTCGACTCCATGGAGAAGTCTCTCTAAAGATACCCGCAACGTAGGACAAGCCTTGGCCTGAATAGAAAAAGACCATGTGTTTAATCCGACTGCATCGCGCTCATTTCCATCTTTCGCCTTTAATTTACACTGTATAACGGCCCAGCCGCCGCCGGCTGGTTGGAGATACCACGACGGAGGTGATTATTCGTTCATGACCCGGACGAGTAGATTGGGAGAGAAGGGAGCATACACCGCCACATATCATCCCTTGTATTGTACGTAGAGTTGGCTATACGAATTCCATTTCATTTGTCTGCTATCTATCGGCGATCTTGGGGCGGGGGACAAATCGTGCAATTTCCGAGCAATCCGAAGCATTTACACAGAATATAGGAGTTTTTGATCTTAAAGGGGGCTTCCTCCATGGTCCCTTGGTTGACATTGAATCGTGTTCACAGTCTCCATCAAGCTCTACCGAGCGGTCCGCCTTAGCTCTTCCGTATCTCCATCGCCTGTACGGAGTTTGGCTTAGTGGTGGTCCTCTACCCAGGTTCGCTGGTGGAAACATGTTGTCACTTAAACCCCGTCAAGTACGCTACCGCTAGTCAGGTCCTTTTTAGCGCCCGGTGTCCACCGCGGCCGGCATGCAGCTAGCGCCAAGAGAAATAGGGCTCCCGGATCCCGTCTCCCGAAGCTGAAGCAGCCCTGCGGATCGGACAGACTTGTCTAGACTTTGGATAACAACAGATGATGAAGACATCAACACCAGGCAACAACATCGGCAGACCAACAACACAATATAGGATAGGAAGAGGGGGGCAGGCAGGCAAGCAAGCACACCGAGAATGGGCCGTATCATCCACTCGCTGTGCCCCGGGATACCATGGATGGGTTAAACTGATGAATGAATGCGCTCCGGTTAAATCTACTGTATTCTTCAGTTAAATCTACGGTCCCTACACCAAAGTTGCAGCAAAACCACTAAGGGGTACGGGCTATGAGACTTCCCTGTGCCGTCGATATTACCAAATTTCGAAGGCGTTATATAGTCACCGTTACTAACCCTTAAAGACTTATTTTCCGTTGAGCATTGAAGTCGAAACTCAAAAGTTAGAATTCCCAAGTTCGGGGTAGGGCAACGAATGCGCATCACAGGAAATGGAAGGAAACGCAGCCTGCAGTTGAAGACGGCGGCCATTCTATGGGCAGGGGCTCATCGGAAGTTCGGAACAGCTGATTCCATGTCCTGGTTTTCTCTGTTCCCAAAATCATCCCCAAACCATCCCCAAAACTACTGCTTGCGCTTCCAAGCCCTTGAGCCTTCTGAATGCCTTTTGCGAAGATGCAATGGTCCTTTTTCCTAAGCTCTTTTTTCCGTGGTCACTCAAAAACATTGGTGAAAGTTGGGCTTGAAGTACACCGTAGATTTAACCAGAGAACACAGTAGATTTAACCGGACCGAATGAATGAATGAGCGGCTCGTTGGTTGCACTTCCTTCCCCATAACTCTCTGGGTCCGGTCAAGATGTCTGAAACCAACAGCTTCACAATTCATATTGTCCCTTTTCAACCCTTCGGTCCGGAGAAGACCCCAATGGGGACATGGGAGGGGCTGGACTGGATTGAATGCAGGATGAATCGGTATGGGGTTGCATACCGCACAGCATAGCATGCCGCGCGTGCAGCGGCGCAGGCTGCAAGGCGCAGGGCCGAGATGTGCGTGAAGGAGTGTAGATGCGGATATCAGCCACTCACGGGGAGGATATAAAGTGACGTTGGCCAGCCAAGTTACGTAAGTGGGTAGGTAGGGTCTAGTCCAGTCCCTCCATGAAGTACAATTCTGCAAGTGTAGGGCTGAAGAAGATGGCGTTCCGAAAGTTTGAGACCACAGAGACCCTGGGGCTACGCCTGCGAGTAGGACTAGACTCCGACCTGACCTGACCTCTTTGTGCCGGGGTCTTTGAGGAGGATTCGTGGCATTGTAAGCTCACTCAATGCCCTTCTGGAGCTGTGTTGTGGGTTTGACCGGTTGAAGATACTCCTTTGCGAAACTATTCGCTTTCGCATATAAACACCAAAACAGCTTGGTAGGACAAGAGGCCCATAAAGGTAGGTAAAATGCGGAGAAGCAAGACATGGGGCTTAAACTCAGAGATTCACAGGCCCTGGGAGCTGGGAGCTGTAAGGAGCTGTGAATCTGACTGCAGGATTCAACCCCTTACCAATGATTGATTGATTGACAAAAGCTGAGCCTCTTGTGAACCGTCGTCGGTCCTATTGCTGACGACAGACAACATTGACACACTGACACACCGACTCCGACTAACAACTTGTGGACGCCACCACCAAACCGGGCTCCGGGGAAAACTCGAAACAAGAGACCCGAATGGGTAGCTTAGTGTAGTGGGGAAGAAACATGTTTCCTAACGAGGCTGAAGAGGGGGTAATCGGCTGATATTGATTGACTCGTCACTTGCTTGATGGACGCCGCTGGCGGGATAGCCGAGTGGAAGATCGGGGTCTGGGGGCTAGGAGTGACTCAGGAAGATGACGACGGCTGGTTTTCAGAGGTGGAAGTTGTCTGCCTTGGGTGTTTGGGGAGTATTTATACTTTGGCTTTCCCTTGTAGAGGATTCCTCCTGGGACGGGAGAAAGCTTTATATATACGGCAATCAGCACTCGTCTCCTTACGATAGACTACCAAGCAGAATATACACACCAACGAATTAATAACAACAAGACAGCAGACAGTGACCATGAGTAACAACATCAAATTCGCCATCACAGGTGTTCCCACCACTCCCTCCAGCAATGGTAAGCTTCCCTTCCCCCTTCCTTGATACATACCACCGCCACGATTACCTATACTAACTCAACACCACAGGAGCCGTCCCTCTCCGCCACGAGCTCCGCGACCTCCAACTCAACTACCCGGAGCAATTCAACCTCTATCTCCTCGGCCTCCGCGACTTCCAGGGCCTCGACGAAGCCAAGCTAGCCTCCTACTACCAAGTCGCCGGCATCCACGGCATGCCCTTCAAACCCTGGGGCGGCGTCCCTTCGGACACGGACTGGCAAAAGCCGGGAAGCAGCGGCTTCGGCGGCTACTGCACGCACTCGTCGATCTTGTTCATCACCTGGCACCGTCCCTACCTGGCTTTGTACGAGCAAGCCCTCTACGCCTCCGTGCAGGCCGTTGCCCAAAAGTTTCCCCTGGAGGGCGGCCTGCGCGCCAAGTACGTCGCGGCCGTCAAGGAGTTTCGGGCACCGTACTTTGACTGGGCTAGTCAGCCTCCAAAGGGAACGCTGGCGTTTCCGGAGTCGCTCTCAGCGCGCACGATTCAGGTGGTGGATGTTGATGGGAAGACTAAGTCGATCAATAACCCGCTGAATCGGTTTACTTTCCACCCTGTCAACCCGTCCCCGGGCGACTTTAGCGCGGCGTGGAGCCGCTACCCGAGCACGGTCCGGTACCCGAACCGGCAGACGGGGGCATCGCAGGACTCAAGGATTGCGCCGATTTTGGCGAATGAATTGGCGTCGTTGAGGAATAATGTTAGTCTGTTGTTGCTGAGTTACAAGAACTTTGATGCGTTTAGCTATAACAGGTGGGATCCGAACACCAATCCGGGCGATTTTGGGAGTTTGGAGGATGTGCATAATGAGATTCATGATCGGACGGGCGGGAATGGACATATGTCGAGTCTGGAGGTGTCGGCTTTTGATCCGCTTTTTTGGTTGCATCATATGTAGGTGGCCCCCCACCCCCTTTTTTCTCTTTTTCTTTCGATCACCCATGACATGACAGGCCCGTCTCGTTCATGTTGCTGACATTGTACTCTCCCCTCCTTCCAGTAACGTCGACCGCCTCTGGTCCATCTGGCAAGACCTCAACCCCAACAGCTTCATGACCCCCCGCCCGGCTCCCTACTCGACCTTCGTCGCGCAGGAGGGCGAAAGCCAGAGCAAGGACACGCCTCTGGAGCCGTTCTGGGACAGATCTACTGCCAACTTCTGGACGTCGGATCAGGTAAAGGATAGCACCACCTTTGGATACGCTTATCCTGAGACTCAGAAGTGGAAGTTCTCGTCTGTACAGGAGCATCAGACGGCTATCAAGAAGTCTGTCACGGCGTTGTACGGTAGTAATGTGTTTGCTAACTTTGTTGATAATGTTGCCGACCGGACCCCGGCGTTGAAGAAGCTGCAGGCTACTGGCGAGGAGAGCAAGAGCGCTGTCTCGGCGGCTGCTGCTCATGCACTTGAGCTTTCGGGCGCCAAGAAGGTGGCCGCTAAGGTTCATGATGTGTTCCAGCATGCCGAGGAGAAGGTACAGAAGCCTGTGGTGCCTGTTGAGGAGAAGGCAAAGGCCGAAACGAGCACGCCCGCAGGTATGATGATCGGTTCAAGCATAAAAAGCTCATCCATGCTAACCATCATCGACAGGCCCAATCCCAGAGAACCTCAAGTACCTCGCCCCTGATGGCAAGTACACCGACTGGATCGTCAACGTCCGCGCTCAGAAGCACGGTCTCGGGCAATCCTTCCGTGTCATCGTTTTCCTCGGCGAGTTCAACCCCGACCCAGAGACCTGGGACCACGAGTTCAACTGCGTTGGTCGTGTGTCCGTGTTGGGACGGAGCGCCGAAACCCAATGTGGTAAGTGTCGCAAAGACAACGCGAACGGCCTGATCGTCTCAGGCACCGTCCCCTTGACCTCCGCCCTGCTGCAAGATATCGTGGGCGGCGAGCTCCAGAGCCTTAAGCCTGAGGATGTCATCCCGCATCTGCGCGCCAACTTGAAGTGGAAGGTGGCCCTCTTCAATGGCGAGGAGTACAATCTGGAGGAGGTTCCGGATCTCAAGGTCAGCGTTGCCTCGACGGAGGTGACTATCGATGAGGAAGGTTTGCCGCACTACTCTCGTCAGTATACGGTCTATCCTGAGATCACCGAGGGGAAGCCGTGCGGACACGGCCCGGAGGATCACATCTAAACGGGGATCCAACATGAGATCGGAGAAAGGTGCAAGAGGGTGTCCTGTGTGATGGGATCAAGAAACCGGGTATCGTTATTTCTGCCGTAAAAAATGGCAAAATCCAGAACAAAAAGAAACATATTTTTTCATCGCCGTAGCCACCCAAACGCCTTCCCAATGCAAATGAACAAGAGATAACAGACAAGACCACCAGTACCGTAACGCTCAGAATTGGATACGACGCGTGCGTCCAGTGTACTTGGAGGTGGCCTTGACAATCTTGCCCTTGCGCTCCATCTGCTCCTTCTTCTTGATGATCCAGCCCTTGCTGCCCTTCTTGATCTCGCCCTTGCCGCCCTTGCCCTTCTTTCTCTGGTCGAGGATATCGACACCGTCCATGTTTTCGACGACAGCGCTGATATCCTTGCCATTGGTAGCGTCCTTGCCGACCGTGAGAACCAGGTAAAGCTTGACGTTCTTGGTGTTGGGGTCGTCCTCGAGCAGACCGGCGCCGAAGCCAGCCTTGACGGCAGCGGCAGTGATCATCTGCTTTTGTACGTCGTTCTTGGGGTAGAACTGGCAGACGGCTCTGCCACCACGTTTTAGCGAGGCGTAGAGGCCGTTGAAGAAGCGCGAAAGTCTGGTGGAGGGGGTGGTGTCGCTGGTTTCGGCGTTGCATAGCCACTGGATGGCACTGATGCTGATGGCGGCGTCGAAGGAACCGGCGCGGAATGGCACGCCCTGGCCGATATCTGCGAGGAAGAGATCGCCCTCGACGTCGCGCTGTAGGGCCGTGTCCAACATGGAAGGGCTGATGTCCATTCCTACCCAGACGTGGGGGCCCCCTTCATCTTCGGGGACGTCTGAGAGAATCTCGCCGGAGAGACCGCTGCCGCAACCGATGTCGAGGATGAAACTGGGAGACTTGAGGTCGAGGAGCTCGAGGGCACGACGGGTCATGGAGGCCTGAATGTTCTGGATACGGGAGCTGGTGGTGTACTTGCGAGCTTCGGTGTCGTCATAGTGGACATCGGCCGCGCTGGGTGTTGTTAGCTTTGGGGGAACGAGGAGGAGTGCTTGTCGCGAGGCTGTCGTTGAGTAGTGAACCTACAGGGTATCTTCGGGGCGAGACATGTTGGGCAGGTTGGATTGAGACTAAACAACTATGGAACAAGGCAATTGGCGACTGGGTAGAAGAGAGAAGTTATCTCAGTCCAGGAATGCGACAAGCAGAGGTGGAAATGCGCCGAGTAGCTGACTGGATGGATGGTGCTGCTGGTCAGCCTGGTCCTGGTGCTCGCGCTCGTGCTGCTGCTGGTGCTGGTGCTGGCGAGCGGTGTGGTGGGACACAAAAAAGTTTCGATGGGCCCTTTTGCATGTGGGGTTGTTCTGGGGTTCCCGTCTGCCAAGGGCGATCGCTGGTGGGATGGATTGGCGGAGCTTATCGATAGTCTTATCTTATCATACCTTAACGGCCGCCAATTCCAGCCCATGATGACATTGCCGTGTCTGTCAAATGCGGCCCCACTTTAAAACGCGGTCTGTTTAATTGAACACGTCAGGGGTAGAGCAGTGACGGTCCTTGGAAATAGGGACCGGGACAGGAGCTCCATAGAAGGGGTTCTCTCCAGGTTCACCACCGCAGCCTTGAGCTTTCTCCAGAACAACATCTCCATAAGGACCTGACCTCCACACCACCAGCCAGTTCCCATATTATGCCCGTCTAATTCCAACCCAACATATTGTCAAGATGTGGATTTTGCCTCTTGTTGGCTATCTCGGCTCCATCGTGGGCTTCTGTTTCCTGACCCTAGCTATTGGTACGTGCTGCTCGCCCTTGAAGCTCCTGCGGGAGACCGGCATGCTAACAAGGCGTCCATTGCCTTTCAGCCTCGGGTCTATACTATCTGTCCGAAGTCGTCGAAGAACATACCGTTGTTGCCAAACGCTTCCTTACTCGATTGATCTACACCATCATCGTCATCCAACTTCTACTATGCCTCGTCGACCGATTCCCCTTCTTCCTCACACTGCTCAGTGTCGGCTCCCATGTCATCTACTTGGGTAATATGCGGAGGTTCCCCTACGTCAAATTGACAGACCCGCTCTTCCTGTTGTCGTGCGGTAAGCTTGGGCAAACAAGCCCCTTTCCATCCACCCCTTCATTCCGTGTGCCTATGCTAACATTGGCTGTCCCTGCCAGGCCTCGTTCTTGTCAACCATTACCTGTGGTTTAAGCACTTCTCGGGCCACCAAGAGCGCGCCTACCAAAACATGACTTCTTACTACGACATGCCATCCAACGTTCCAACCTTTACCGAGATCGCATCCTACTTCGGCATCTGCGTATGGCTGGTTCCCTTCGCCCTCTTTGTCAGCTTGTCTGCAAGTGACAATGTCCTGCCCACGATGGGTAATGAGGCCTCTTCGAGCGGTGGCGCTGGCGGCGTTGGCGGTGATGGTACAAGGGCAAGACGAGGACAGGGCCTGATCAAGTCCGTTGTCGACAACATCCTGGGGGCTGTGGGAGGAGTCACGTCCACAGTGGGCTGGAAGAAGTCCGACAATCGGCTATAGGAGGCCTAAGGGACCGTGAGAAAGAGGAGGGCGAGTTATCACTAATTGCATGTAAGTTCTCCTGTTTGGCCAAATCATGTCAACCGAAGGCTAATCACACACCTAGATTGGTATCGAGCAAAAACAAGCGTATCATTCTTCATCCTTCTTCGTCCCGCCCATGTCTTCATCAAGCGTTCCCGTCAAATAAGCAGCTCTGCTGTACTGTTTGACTCTGCATCCTTCCATGTTACCCACGCCAGCCCGCCGGTATCTCAGGTATCGCATTCTGTCGTAACGAAAAACGAAGCCGCCCTTGCGAACTTACCGCCCAATGCCTAATACCTCTACTTACTAATACAAGCTCATCGATCAAAGTGCCCGACTAGAAAAGGAGATCCAGTGTCAACTCTTCCCACGCCTGTTCGCTTCTTCTGTCTGGCTCGCTTCGCGGATGGTGCCATTCAGCCGCCTCATGCCTTCTCAGTTCTCGACCTTCGACTCTTCGCAGCTCCTTCAGGATATCTTGAACGGCACTAAGATTTCGAGCCGTCAGACAATGGCAGGCCTCTCCGCTTATTGCATGGGCACACCCTAGGTGTTCGTCGTCCACATGGATGTCGGTCGCGCCAGTCAGGTCCAAGGCAGGAACCAACATAACATTCGCCATCGGCTGAAGAACCGCTAGTTCGACCATGCTTCCGAAGTCTCGCTCAGATATTGTCGAAGGGAAGCTGACATCCAAAGTCAGTTCGCTATGCTGCGTCATGAGGTCGTTAATAGGGAAATCGCCGCCAGTCGAGACGCTGATTGTTGTGACGTCGGAAACATGCTCCCGTCGCGATCCGCTATATTCGCTGTCCAAGTCGGAGTCCGAGCTCATCCCATCTGCCCATCCGGCCCGGAGAGAACCAGCAAGCTCTATGCTGGCTCCGTCGGTTGTGCTAGTCCCATCTTCGTTGTCGTCGTACACGAGGATGACCGACGTGGATGCATGGTACTCTTCGTCATCTCCCTCGTCCTCATCATAATTGATGTAGGGAGGGTAGACGACAGTCAAGGTTTCATGCCCAAGATACCAATCGCTGGAAGCGACATGAAGGGTGTCATCATACTGGATGGTGTAGGCCATTCTTTTAGGCTTTTGGGTGCCTTTGCCACGGCCCAGAGGTAGGGGTGTTGTTGAGCTTGATCCAGAGCGGTGTTGGATGTCTTTAGGGGGTTTGGAGCAAAAGGGAGAAACCAGCAAGGTCAACACCCCCGTGAAACGGGCTTTAAAAGGCAGAACAACAAAAGCTAAGGGCTTCGCCCTAATCGGCCTACCGGCAGAGGATCCCGCCCGCCTTCGATTCATCGCCGGGCATCAAGGCCCCGCTATTCCCCTTCCCATCCTTCGGGATATCTTTTCCTCACGGAACGCCCAGGGCAAGCTTAGGCCTTTTGACATCCCACCATCATGGCAAACTGCATGAGTGGCGTTGTGTGGCAGACCGCTGGTAACCATAGAGGGCCAATCGCACCGCTCTGCTAACGAGAAATCTGTCGTACCGTCCTGAGCACGCAATCGTGGAAAGACGGAATTGGGGGAGAGTCTTGCCCATTGGAGGGTGATGGGCGTTGGTGATGGGTTCGGGTCTTTTCCGACACGTTAGAATCGGTATCTCGCAGCTGTTTTCATGTCTGTCTCAGATTTATAGTGGTTGTAGAAGGTTTTGGCAGCAGAGGACTTCTACAAAAATCAGGGGAACCTGGGAATGTATATCTGCTCTCAGAATACGATCATCACTGGCGTTCTACCACAGACTCCAATGCTTTTGCGCTCTCCCTTTTCAGCATCTCTCAAACCGACGGTCAATAGCCAAAGGAAACACCACCAGGGGCACCACTAAAACCTCCTCACTCAGTGTCCCAGCATGAACTATTCGAGGGATCAGTATTTAAGAACGTGTCCTTCCAACCCATGACAAACACCGCAGCGGATATCATAAAACCTTCCACGCAAATAAACGATTGATATACTCTGTCATATGCCAAACTGTCATTGACCGCTTCACACCGCATGGGTCTCATGATCAATACTGCAGTTGCAGTCAAAGAATGGCCGTTTCCCTCCTGCATCTATCCGTCCGCGCAACTCCGCGCAACAAGGTTGTGCGATGCAAACTCCAAGAGTAGCCCTCATAGAGAAACCCAGTAGCTGTCTCCCCGTCTGCTTGGAGCTTTCCCCTCACCCATCCGCCCGTGTCCTTACTACCGGATACCCTGCAGTAGCCCCAGTTCCCTTCTCGCTATCTCCTGCCCTCCGTTCCGGCTAACTTCGTGGAAGTCTTCTGGAAGCTAACGTCCATGTTATGTCTCCTTCAACTCACCGCCGGGTGTGTACATGAATGGCTCCTTCTAGCTTGGAAACAGCACCACAGTCGGATCCATCCTGACGTTCACAATCGTATTCATGCTTAGAGGTAGCCTATCTCAACCTCTACCTTTGAACATCAAGCCATCAGTCCCCATTTTTCACATCCCACCCCCATTTTCCGCCGTCCATGTCTTCCCAGATCCTTCCAGTTAGGTGGTTCCAACATCAACAGAGAAACATACCCTCTTCTCACTCCCCTCCCCTTCCTACTTCCCACTCCCTCTAGTCTCCCGGGTAGGCAAGATGACCATGAAAAACTACCCCGCGGGACGACGGAATACCAGAACACCATGGTACCAGAGCATCACAATGTAACAGGAGATCGCGCAGGATACCGGCCGGTGCTTGTGTGTACATGTACCTCTTTGTGATCTTTGTGTTAAAGGACTTAAAGGACCATGCATGTGCTGTGGCAATGGGTGGGTGTTTGTTTCTTTCTTTGCTTGCTTGGGGATGCTTCAGTTGCTTCCAACGGTTTCTGTCGGTACTAGTGCACTAGTAGAGTCTCTTGGTATCCCTGAGCACACCGTGGATAAGTCTATACCTGTTGATCAAGACTTCTGTTGGCGTTTTCCTTCGGTGAATGTTCTCTACCCTTCCCCCCTGTTTCCATTTCTTTCACTTCTATGCTCTTCTGGGTGCTCAGTGCTAGGAACTCTCCTGCCACTTGCTTACTCCAGAAACATAACGGGTAAACCACGGGTTGAGGGTCACTGGTCGCTATATCTCTTTACAACGGATCTTCATCAAGATGGCAGCGCACATATATCCCTATCTGCTCTCACCTCTCTCTCGTAAACAACGTAACCTACCATCTACTTCATCTTGGTCTCTCCAATCCGTGATTTTACCTAAGAGAGGGATTTTGTCATACATCCACCAAAATGCCTATAGCAGCTCCCCTCGCCGCGGCTGACGAACCAATTCCTGTTCTGCCATTCCTGGATCCAAAACAGCAAAGCCAAGTCGGCCACTCGCTTCCACCACACCATACTGAATCATCAGTTCTCCAATATCACCCGTCCTCTTAGTTTCTCCCATGCGAATATCTTTAACCAGTTGCTCAGCCGAAGCATTGCTACTGCACCCAGTAAAAATATCAGCCATCCGTTGTTGCTCCCTTACCTGCCGTCCTTTCTTTTCACCAGGCACCCTTTCACTTCCTTCCGATCCATCCCCAGATCCCCCCAGACCCTTCTGCTTCCCCTCCCCTGAATACGTCGAGCAAAGAAAAGCATTAACCACCTCCAACGGACTCAAACTGAAACTCCTCCCCAAATTCCACCACCCCCAAAACAGCACCAGCGTAGCCACCGGCCCCAGCAGACTAACAACAACCGCAACACCCAAAGCGCCTTGATCAGCAGCGTACTGAGCCCTTTGTCTCGCACTGGTATACGTAACATTCTGTTGCATGAAGGGTAGCTTCGTCCCGTTTTGTACCTCTGGTAGGTCGTTGTGCTCGGCTGCCGCGCGGATGGACATCCGGAAGGCGATCTCCCGGAAACTGTTGATGATGTCGTCCATGGGGTCTTGGAAGGCGGAGGTGCAGGAGGAGTAGCCGCCGACTTTACCGGTGTGGTCCTCTTGTTGTGTGTTGTCGTCGTTTTCTGACGACTGGTCTTTCTTGTAGAGGACGGGCATGATTCCGGTGTTTTGGGTCAAAAGTAACAGGCCGTCGTACATGACGATGGTTTTGGAGTCGAAGAGTAGGTTTCCTAGGGAGTGCAGGGGGAAGAGGGTGGAGTGGGAGGGGGCGGATAGGGGCCAGAAGCTGGATCATCGTGTGCAGTGAGCAGAAGGGTTCAATTACCGGGTAGGCAAGAGAGCTAGAGAAGGGACTTACAAATCATCAATATGCTCATCATCCCCCCAACTGCCCGACTGGAAACTGACGTTTCCCCTATCCAGAAAGATATTGTACATCATCGAACCGGGAGTTAGCAGACATCGGTGACTGATAGTTTTCCCGACAAAGAGGCACGAGGAAGTGTTCTTGTGAATGACTTGAACGGAAAGCCCGTTCTGGAAGTCCTCAATCTCAGGCCCATGCTGGTAGGCATCGAATGAGATTGCCGTTTGGAAGATGGTTGCGTTGACGTCCTGGTTGCGGACCGTTCCGTTCTTGTCGTACTGAAGGGTTAGGTTGTAGGGGATGTAAGAGGTGGAGCAGTTGACGACGTGGAAGCCAAATGCCTAAGAAAGTTCGTGGTTAGTTCGTTAGTGCAGAGCACATTATCTGAGTAATGATTCTGATAGAGAAGTTTGGACGTAGTATCGTCTCTCCTGCCTATGTCCAAACGTCCGGTTCATGGCAATTAGAAGGTACTTACCGGAACGCTTATCGAACAGTTATCGCACTGCGCTGTATCAGGAATCCGAATAGGCATTTTGGCTTGATACTCGCGAGCAACGCTTGCAAAGCCAGCGTTGAAGTCAACGCCGCCGTATCCGCTCTCTTGAGTGTCGGTCACGTAACCGGCCCAATCACTGCTTATATTGGGCATAATCGCCAGGTCAATCTTGCCTGTGTCCAGAACGTTCACTGTCTGGACAAAGGACGCTCGCTGCATCAGGGGCCCGCGGAGTAACGATGTTAGGGCCAGAAGAAGGCATACTGCGTGGACAAATGTGTTGTTAATAATGGAGCTTTGGTAAAGTTCGAGAATATGAGGAAAGACTGCCCGAGACCGATGGGTCGTAGACTGAGTCCAAGCAACAGGAGACAGATAAACCCCTTACCCAAACTAACACGCACAGCCCTCGCTCCACGCAATGCCTTCACCGCCCCCACGACACCCGTGGTACCAGCCCAGTAATAATGAAGATTCGTTATCAGCATCTTGCCTTCCACTGCTCTTGACCAAAAGCAAATCACCGAAACTTCGGCAAACGCAACTCCCAGGAACGTGTTGGCAAACGTCGAAGTGTAAGCCAAAAGCACACCGGGCTGCATCTTTCCGGACCACTGACCATCGACCGGTTCGCCGTCGCTTGAGAGGACGATGGCCATGGCCGCGCCGGTACCTTGAGGTGGTGTTAGCGGTTCAGGCTTGCGCTCTTGTTAAGATGCTGAGAGTATTGGTGTTGCGTGGGTCTTGACTCACAAGCAATGCTTAAGATCAAAGGGAGGAGAGCCAGGTATGGAAACCTCCTGAAACCTCCCGACATCCATGGGTGTTTCTTGGATTCGTCACTTGGAGGAGGTTGTGTCTCTTGTTCATAGTCGTTGTTTGGTGACTGTTGTTGTGGATGATCTTGGAGTGGAACTGGCTCGTCGAGCGAAGACTGCGGCTCCTCTGTGTACCTCGGTTCATATCCGAAAGATGGATGATAACTGAAAGAGCCTTCGCCTTCGCCTTCACTCTCCAATGATGGTGATTCAAAGACTTGATAGTCATCGATGCTCAGTTGCTGTAGATATTGTTGAGGAAGCAGCTCCTCCCTTGAAGAAGCCATGGTCAGTTGTAATGAGACGTTGGTAGATGTGAAGGCGGTTGCCTAATGAGACCGAAAGATTGTACAGTGAGATGGATGCCGTCTGAGGAGCTGGTTAACGGGCCACTACACTGGGAGCATATCGAAGACAACCCCAAGATGGATCAAGTCAGCCATAGAAACAGCGGTATGCCCTCTATAAGTGTCCAGTGCTTCTTGACGATGAGGTTAAAACAGCCCAAGACAGGTCGGTTGAATGCGGGCCTTCACGGTATACTCGCATTGCCACGTCTTGATGCCTGTTAGAGGCGGTGCCGAGAATTGACGATAATACGGACCGAAATGCAGCTGTTTGATATAAAGAATTTGGGGGCTACCTTGTTAAAAATAAGGCATAGTGTCTCTGAGGTGTCGCCAGGGAACACAGGCAGGAACTGTTGTAACAACCTTTTAGGAACTCGACAGGAGGCATAATGCTGTGGATCGTCATAGAAACTTACAAAAGGACCGGATAGATGAGGATTAGATGGTAATCCGTTATTCTGTCCAATGCAAGGCCACAGCTGGGTAACCTGGTCCGGTTGATGCTACTGCCGTGCAACCGGACAGTCTCTTCTCTTTATTACGCCCAGTCCACCGCCCCCATACTTTCGAGGTTTTGACCAAGGCCGAGAAAAGAATCACTTTGAACTTGACGCAACGGCTGAGGGGCGAGTAAAGAAGATATGTTAGCTATTCCTAGGTATCGTACGCAAAGAAAAGCAGCATGCCGGTCGAAGGCAAGCATACAACGTCAGAGTGTCCACAGCTTCAACTCCCAAGTTCCATGCGGCTTCGTGTTTACACCCATCAAATCCGAACAGGAACAGAGTCCCTCCGAGCAAGCAAATGGCCCTCAGCAACCAGCGAGTTTTTGCATGGCACTCGCCTAATAAAGTCTTCCAAATTCCTCAACGTTGACTCCGCAATCTCCGTCAACGCCTCCTCCGTGAAGAAAGCCTGATGCCCGCAAATTATCACATTGTGGAACGTGGTCAAGCGCATGAGCTCATCGTCCTGAATAATATGCCCACTGTGATCCTGGTAGAACAGGGCGCTCTCTCCCTCATAGACATCAAGCGCGAGCCCACCCAGTTGATGACTCTTGAGGGCGTCAATGACTGCCTTCGTCTTAATCAACCCACCGCGCGACGTGTTGACGAGCATGGCATTCTTCTTCATCTTGGCGAGCGTCTGCTCGTTGATGATGTGCTTCGTCTGGTCTGTCAGAGGACAGTGGAGAGACACGAAGTCGCATTGCGGCAGCAGCTCGTCGAGACTGGCGTACTCGCCGTACGGCTTGAAGGCATCGGTAGGATAGGGGTCGTAGGCGATCAGCTTGCAGCCGAAGCCCTGGAGGATGCGAGCAAGGCTGATGCCGATCTTGCCAGTGCCAATAATACCGACTGTCTTGCTATGAAGGGTACGACCGAGCAGGCCATCTAGGTTGAAGTTGCCCTCGCGCACGCGGTTGTAGGCTCGGTGCGTCTTCCGGTTGAGCGTCTGGATCAGGGCGATGGCAAACTCGGCAACGGCTTCGGGCGAATACGAGGGAACGTTGGCGACGAAGAAGCCTAGACGCTCTGCTTCTTCGAGATCGACATTGTTGTAGCCGGCGCAGCGGAGGAGGATGGCTCGTACGCCCTCTTGGCGTAGAGCCTTCAGGACAGGCGCATTAAGCGTGTCGTTTACAAAGACACAGACGGCAGTGGCACCGACGGCAAGAGAAACAGTCTCAACAGAGAGAGGGAAGTCGTGGAAAACGAGCTCAGTGCGAGGAACCTGGGAGCTTTGTGCATGGGAGTTGTCCTTGTTTGCGTGGCCGTAGCGGGTAGCGTGTACTTGGGAAAGATATTCCCTGTCGTAAGGCTTTGCGCTGAAAACGGCCACTTTCATGGTTGTAGCTCCGCTGTGGGTGTCGGCGTAGTGGTTGGAGAAGTCCTGGGATAGTGGGGTAGGCTAGCGTCTGATAGTGCGCTTTAGGGGCAACTCTATTTCGAGGTCAAAGTTGAAGGATGAATTGTAGGTCTGTGATGATTGGACACCAGGAGAAATGTTGCGGTTGAGGAATGTAGCAATACTCTGTGTAATAAAGTATCGCAGAAGAAAGATCATATCAGCGCAGGAGTAAGCAGATGGTTCCAAGATCTCTAACAAATTGATGTTACAATGTGGTTTCCAAATACAGAGTCAGGAACTTGGCGCCTCCATCCTCCTTCCCGTAATGCATCATATCTGTTAGTAGAAGCCCCTGCCCATCCACTGAAAGACTAACATTTTTCCTTTCAGAAGCTCCTGCCCCAAGCGCCAAGCAACACTTGGCTTACGAAGTGTCCCGGGCTTTGTCTGCTTGTGACTGCAATCGCCAAGAGCGCCGCTGAAGAAACAGCGACCCCTGCTCCGGTTGGGGATCACAGGGGGAAGAGCACTCGAGGCAAACACGCCGTTTTCGCCCTTGAAACGAAGCGAAAAACCAATTTGGAAAAGTTCGAAACGAAACATCTTGTTTCCATCTACCTGGGACTGTTCCAGACGCTTACGGTGCTGTGCCTGAAGCACGATACCCCTGGGCTCTGGGGTGATCTGCACTAAATTTAGCGCGTGGGAGCTAGCTGGGGGCAGGACGGTGCTTCCCGTTGGCGACCCGTGCGGCCCGCTTGATGACCGACATCTCGGGGACGAAAAGATGACTTAATTACCGGGCCGCGAACATAGTAGGCAACAATAATAATTTGGCAATCTATAAGGTCTATATCATAAGACATGGAATCAAGCATCTTGCAACGTTTCTGACCTGTATTTGTAGGAATATAAGGAAGTGTCCCTCGAGTTCAAATGGGGCCAAGCAAGTGGAACCGGTCTCAGGGGTAAAGTAAATAAATCATTGATGGGTCGACCGGCTAAAAATATGAGAACATGGTCCCTGCCCGTGCTTAATGCTACGGCACCGAAGAATCGAAGTACGCCTTCTTTTCCGTCCATAACTCCTATCTATACCATGTATATGCCGTTTTCATCTATCCCTAACACCTAGAACGATACGTGAACTCGATACTCCTCCGTCACGGCCGGCGCGACCGGTTTCTTGGTAGTAACCTCCGAGGGACTTGGGGATGTGCTGATGGATGACGAAGCAAACGTCGGGCTTGTCGATATTTATGCCGAAGGCGATGGTGGCTACTACGACTCAGAACGCCTGCGCTTGAGCTGAGGGAAGTCCTTGGCGAGGCGGTTGAAGGTGCCACGGAAGAGACCCTCGGCGAGCTTCATGATGTTGGCCTTGTGGATGCAGGCAACCTTCTCCTCCACTCGTGATTCCCTATATCGCCTCCTCAATGCCTGTTGTTCGAGCAGTCGTGGCACATGTCGCCGGGGTATTGGACACTCTCGCCGCAAGTACAGGCCTTGCAGGCGCAGATATACTGCCCGCCCTCCGCGGGGGACTGGTACTGGTAGCCAGAGGAGTCGCTCCCCCTCCGGCTCTGATGGGAGCCAGAAAACCCGTCGGAGAACCCGTAGTAGGGGTCGAATGGTGCGGCCGGGGCCGGGGCCGGGGCCTTGATCTTGTGGCCTTTGGCCTTGTTGTCTGACTTGAAGAAAGGCATTCTTGATCTTAGCAGAGGCAGTTGCTCGCGTCGTTGATGGGTTTGGTCTTGGTGGTTTCGGCTTTGCGAATATCTTCGAGGTCTGGTCTTGTTCTTGGGATGCCTCTTCGAGGTCTTTCAACGGCTGAATAAAGACTTGGGAGGGCTATGTCTTACGTCGCGAAAGTTAGCGTGATACTTGGTAGAGGGAGTAAGAGCCGTAGGCCTACCTTCTGTGAGCTGATGGATGGAAAATTGACTACAACGATGAGGATGTCAGCGATAAGTAGAATGAAAAGAAATTCGAAAGCTCAGTCTGGAAGCGGGGTCTTTATCAGCTGTCGGAGGTCAGCTCTTCCTCAGAATCATCTCAACTTTCCGTCACGCTGTTACAAATTCAGCAGCTAGCGTGTTGAACCGTTTCAGACATCTAGTCACTGGCAGAGGTAAAATTAAAGTTAAGGTCAGGCGTCAATAAGTCTCCACTCTCTCCCTATTCTGGTATCAGAACGTGTGTGTAAGGCTGAATTGCGAAATCCCAATCTCGTTGAAAGTTGGGGCTTCGACTGGAGCCAACACAGTAGAAGGCGTCCCGGACGAGGCAGAAGGCGGTGAAAGCAGGGTTCCCAAGTTGAGCCGGAGACCGGTCGCGGTTGCCTTATCATCACTTGCATGCCGAGGATGCTTACTCCTTATTACCTTGACTGCGGTCTGAGTGGTGCAGCTGCACATTCGAGGCGAGGCAGATTGCATGCTTCATGAAGCAGACTCAAGCCTTGCCAAACAGTTGCGTGTATCAGCATCGCTTCGTGTAAATGGAAGATATGAGTAAGATCAAGAAGATTTTGCGTAGATACAGTCTCCAACGTCAAGAATAGTACAATATCCTTGTTGACGAGGCCTCCCACGGTAAGGTACCGACGACCGCATCAACGGTGTCGAGGACCAGGAGCGGGCCGAGGCCGGGGGAGGATGCATGTCGTTGAAAAAAGATTGGTACGGGTAGTAGCGACTCATACTCTGCCCCAACTGCCGTCATCTATCTCTATCGGCAGCAAGGGATGGACATGACACTTTTCTCCGAGATCACACCACTGCATTTAATTTCACGATCTCTCTCGTTCCTTCCACTCAAAGTGTCCTGCAGCAGAATGACCAATGGGGATTTGGTAGGCGTGACTGGACTGGAAGTCATATGCAAGGCACCATGCACCAAATGGCAAGCGCGATAATCGAACAAGCGCAAGCAAGGAACCGAATAGACAAGACAGCGGAGTAGAGCGGAAGGTTGAAGAGCAAGTGAGAGGCACGTGAGGGCAAGAGTAAGCCGAAGCTGTTCCGCAGTCGGCGAATGCCGCCGGTGGCTCATGGCTGCAAGCCGCCAAGAATTAAATCGATCGGTGAAAGAATCGAAAGAGACAACCTGCAGCGGCTGAGGCGCTTTACAGCCTGGATGCTCATATCCCAAACCGAGCCCAATAATTGCTGAAAAGTTGCGGCTATACCTGCATGAAATTGCAAAATCTGTTGTTGATTCTTTTCCGACATCTCATCCATTGACCGAAGATCCTATCAAGCCACTGGAGAAAAAAAGGGTCGTGAGGCAGGTGCATGCAGGCCATCATGCAGCGTGTAACCAAAACGTGGGCAGAAATCAGGTGAAAATCCATCAAACATCCGAAGCTCCTCACATTACGGTTGATCCTTCCAACGGAACACATTGAACTCGAGGAAAGCGCAAAAGGACAATGTGTTTTAGGCCAACGAAGACGTATCAAGCACAGAAGCCCGTCATTTCCACCAAAAAATAACAAGAGCGACAACCTCTACAAAGACGGCCACGAATCGCGGTTCAATGAATCCAAACACCCCTCATTTGCCACACCAGTGCTTGCGAGCCCTAACACAATGATGCGCCCGTGTTACACAGAGCACTGTCGGGCAACACATGCCAAGCGACCACCAACACCACGATATGATGTATCGTCCGAAAGGCAGCCTCAGGTCGATCCCCTACCTTTTTGTCTGATAAGGAGGGGGAATTGGAAGACGTAGTTCGTTGATCGGAAGCACACCTGGCCGGTCCCTAGTGCCCCGACCCCGAAGCCTGGAGGCCGAGATATCCGACAAGGCCACTGTACAAGATGCAGAATGCCCCTCACTATTGAGGTTGAGGTGTTCTTACTTATCAGGGTGGTTTTTCTTTCCAAGCCCAGTAGCGCAAGTTCCCTCGCGAATGGACTGCCAACAGGCCTTGGTCAGACATTGCTCTTCTTACAGAATAATCCTCCCAATGGGAGCGAATATGGACATTTCTTGTACAAGCGCTAACGCACTGTGAGAGCCAGGGAATAACACCTTTAAATCCGGGACACATCGTCGTCCCGCAAGCACAAACCTCAACTCAAACCTTCCATTCATCATCATTGCCTGTTCGTACTCCCGATCTCTCAAAGAATTGAAGCACACTGAAGCAAGTCCAGGCCTTCAGAAGTCGCACAAGTCATTGAAGAAAACACTCACTCCGTGCGTTGCGCGGTTGCAGACGGGGCACAAAGACCTTCCTCCCAAGTTCCAGGATCAGCCGTGACGATTCTGGGACATGGGACGAACGACAAACTCGCTCCTCCCATGTAGCAAGGCAAGTTAATTTCATACTGTACCACAAAAGAATGTCACACTTCTTTTCCGTGCCGTTCCTTCCATCCCCTCATGTTATCCCCGCTCATACCATCCTTCCTTTTGCTTCAGTCCGCCCATGACAACACCATCACCACTAACTTGCCCGCCCGTGCATGTCATCCGTGCCGTCCGTCTGCCGATTGTTCTCCTTCAGTTCGGTCCCGGCTTTCTTCCCAAAGTTAAATGTCGTCCCAATTCCAATAGTTCGGTTTTGGTAGTTGCCCGCCCGTGTATGACAGAACGGGAATCCAGTTCGTTCGTTTCTCGGGACTTGATGGCTGAGGATGGCTTCCTCTTCTTTAGCATTACTGGCATGAACGGGCAGTAACGGGTGTCATTTCTGTTCACACGGCACGAGGCTGGCGAAAGAGGGGAAGACATTGAAACCGTCAATATTGGACATATCGAACTAGAACATTCCTACCTTCACCTACCTTGTTCCTCCCCGCGTCTTTGTTGAGGACTGAAGAAAGCTGACAGGCAGGGGCAGGCAGTGCCTTGCTCCGGTGATGAACGATAGACCAAAGGCCTAACGGTTAACAAGGAAGTGTCAATTGAACGCCAAATCACTCTCAGTCATTGCCATTGCCACTAACACCTGCCTTGAACCTGCCTTCAACCTGATATGAACCTGATATGAACCTGACACGAACCTGCCTTGGACCTGCCATGGACCTTGGACCTGGAACCGTGGGCCTGCTGCCACAAACCTGGAGCCCCAGACCCAGACAGCCAGACAGCTTTCATAGAACCAGTTCAAGCATTGTCACCAGTTCATGTCTGCGTAACATTACCTGAACTAAACAGGATCACCAAAGCGTGTCAGGCTTGACCTTGCCTTCATTGCCATGCCGTTTCTCATGCAAGTCGCGGATAGAGGGCTTGACAGATGACAGTTCATATTACGGGCTGGGGAGGGCCTGGTAGATGAGTAGGACGAGGACGTCCACCAATACTCAAGTGTAGAGGCTTCTATGGTGAGATTGTGGGAGAGTTGAAAAGGGGATCTAGATGTCACGGCGGTGATTCTCCATCAACATACATACCTTGACATAAACCTGGGAGCCATCGCACTTGCCGTGCACATGGTGTAAGAACAAAAACGATATACACTAGCTTTAAATCGGCTCCTCTGTGATTTGGTTCTTTTTCCTACACTAGGGTGTGATGAGAGCATACGCCAATGCAATAGCCAGTATTCCTGGCCCAATACAACCACGATACAAAATGATGATGATGCCAAGTCCTCTATATCGTATCCAAATGTAACTTCCGATTGCGACCTTGACAAGATACCTACAAAAGCAAAAAGAAAGGCAAAGGAAAAATGCAACCGTAAAATGCAACCCATCCGACCCGATAGAACACTACGACCCTACATGTTACCAGCCCTTACACCCCCACCGCCTCCGCTCCTTGATAGCAACCATACCAAGATCTAACCGCGGCTACAAGTTATGAGCAAAACATGATAATACCAAGTGATGATGATGATCCATCTTCGACTTGTGCCCTGTCTAAATACACCAAGAGAATTGCTATAACCCTTGGAATGATGGAAAAAAAACAAGAAGATGAAGTGAAAATCATACCGCCTACCCACGTAACTGTCCATACATGTATCGAACCTTGCGGAAGCGGCTCTAACCGTACCGATTCCATTATAACATCACCATGTAGCCATTCATATTTTCTTTCTTTCCATCACATAAGGTAATGATCGAAACATCTTATCCCCCCCGTCCAACTCACCCGCCTAGCCGTATCCAAAAGCCATCCAAAATGACCCCCATCCACTACACCATCCAAACCAAGATACACGCAAATCTACCACTTGCCATAGCTGCCAAATTTGAACCGTCCCTGGACTGCCCTGCTCAAGTAGTATAATAAAAATCAGGCCTCATATCCCCCAACTTATCAATCTGCTTCTCATCCAGGCCCTCAACCCAATGATCCCTCTCGCCCCTCAGCCTCTTCCCATTCTCCGCCCTCAGGAGCGTCGTCATGAGAATGGACCCGCCAAAAAGAAACACGGCCAAGAACGCCATCACAATAGCATGGCCCGTCTTGTGGTTAGTGTAGATATTACTGCTGATGACTCCGGACAAGTTACCCCAGCCGATAACAAAGCCCAGGACAACACCGCGCTTGTACACGCCCTCGATGTTATTCGCCATCCAGGTGACGGTGTTGGAGATGCAGGGGTAGATACCCAGCGCAGCTAAAAAGACGCCGGCGTACTGCACAGCGGGGGAGTTGGAAGCCAAAAGCATAGCGAAGCCGACGACGCCGATGACGGAGACGACTATGTTGCAGAGCCCGCGCTGGCGGGTACGGTCGGCGACGTAGCCGATGACGACGGTGAAAACGGCGGCGACGGCGTAGGGAGGGACGGACATGAGCTGCGACCGCACCGTCGACGTGTTCCAGCCGAGATCCTTAATGATGGCTGGAAGGAAGAGCGAGAAGGCGTACAGCGGCATGTCACAGCCCATGTAGATGACCATGCCGAGCCACATCTTCCAGTCGCGCAGGGACTGGTACAGGTACGCCATCTGGAAGGTCTCGTGCTCGGCCGAGGCCTGCCGGTCGAGCTTGAGGCGGCGGACGACGCGGGCGCGGTCGTCTTCGGACAGGAATTTGGCCTCGTCGGGGAAATCGTGCACCATCCAGAAGGAGACGAAGCCGATGACGATGGTGAGGAGACCCTCGAGGATGAAGATCCAGGCCCAGCCGGGCCGGTTGCCGATGCCGTCCATGTTTTCGATGGCGGCGGCGAGTAAGCCGCCGAAGGAGCCGGAAAGGGCCGCGGCGGAGAAGAAGATGGCGGCGCGGATGCCGAACTCGGAGCGCTTGTACCAGCACGACAGGTAGTAGTTGACGCCTGGGAACAGACCGGCCTCGGCCAGCCCGAGAAACCATCTGGCTGCCATCAAACCATCCCAGTTGAAACAGAAACCCATGCCCAGCATGCTAGCACCCCAAAGAACCCTGCAAATTTTGGTCAGCATATTGCACGGAGCACCTGAGAAAAAACGAAGAAAGTGTGGGTGAACTAACATGATGATGGGAATGAAGATGGAAGGACGGAACCTCTTCAGCATAATATTCGTAATCGGCTCAAACACCGCATACGAGACGAAGAAAATGCTGAGAGAAGCGCTGTACTGGCCATTGGACAAGCCCAGATCAGTTTGAACACCGGCGATCTTAGCATTGCCGATGTTTGTGCGATCTAAGAAGGCGAGAAGATAGAGTAGGCATAGCTAGGATACATGTTAGATCGTTCTGAGCGGTGAAAGGCATGAATAGTATGGACTCTGGGTCGCTTACCCATGGAATGAGCATGAAATCGAGACGGCGAACGAGTTTACGGTCCTAGAGTATGTGTTGTTAGCATTACATGAGGGCCATTGCAGAACCTGACCAGGGAGAGTGGAGAATGAACATACAATTTCTGCCTTCTCTTCATCGGTCCGGTGAGCATCAGGATCGGGCGGAAGGTTGACGCCCTCTTCATGGGTAGAGACGCGGTGGCCATCGACAGACGACTTTTCCTTATCTTCGGTCATGGTTGATGAGCTCTCGACGTAGTACTTCCCCTTGGATCTGAAGGAGAATATTCGGGCTGTGGTGTGGTAGAACAGAACGTGTCAGTTGTAACCAGTGACTGAGCTTCCACGGTGAGGTGCTGAGTTTTCGGGTGGTGCTGATGACGGGAGAGGTTGGAGCCTTGCGCGCCGTTCGTTGTCTGTCTGGATTTCCAAACGGCAAGATGTGATAAGAGACCGATGACTTATAACGTCCTCGGAATTGCCTCTGAAGCTCTCAAAATAGGCAAAGCGGGAAAAATGATATTGCACGGGAAGAAAAAAACACAAAGAATGAATGGATGAGGTGGAAGTAGAAAATCGGGAAGATGGGACGAGCTCTTATCTGCAAATCGGCACCAAAAAGGGAGGGAGGGGAAGGCAGGGAATCATGTATCATCATAACGAATCAACAATGGAAATGATACGAATCGAGAACATGACGAACCCATTGCTCATGTTTGCCCAATACGGGGCAGCCTGATTCTGGAATTTGGCTGGCGTGGGTCTTTTTTTTTTACTTCGGAAATCCTCACGCGGGAAGCGTCACTCGGTCCTAATCTGCCGAGCTGTCGCAATGTCTTTTTCTTTTTTGCGTTAGGGGCGTCACAGAGGGATTGTTAAAGCCGGTAGAGGTGGAGTTTCCGGAGCTTTCCCCAGACGAGGGCGAACGAAACAGAATTCCACGTTGCGAATTTGACCCACGCGAAGTTGGCGAGATCCTGGGGATGTAGATCGGAGCAAAAGAGGAGATTGGCGAGCGTCGAAGCAACCCAAACCGGAAGTTCCGCCGCAACGTGACAAGTTTTTGGCACTCACTTTAACCTGGATAACTCGCCGGCCAGGACGCAATTGGTCGATGGAACCCTCCTACTGTGTCGAAGAAGCCCTCTTCAAATGTTGACCCTATTTGAGATACTGTAGCCGGGCAACGATTGCACTGTTAGTGTTTGCTGTACCGGTACAGGCCAGGGAGGGGAATGGGGGGGGTGAATTGGAGTGAGGGACAGAGAACAATGGAATGTGTGGCCCAAAATAGGATAGTCCCGAGGACGGGGACGATGGGTGCAGGTGGGGTTGATAATGCGGAGAAGAGGAGGCTAAACCAGCTGGGGCAGCTTATAAGTAGTTTGCAGCATATCCGACACGCCGCATATGCGCCTACGGGCCCCACTGGGACGCCACGGACAGATGGCTGATGGACGGCAGATCCCATACGTATTGTCCCCATTATCCTTAACCACCGATTACCAATGCACTCAACACCACCTCTACCCCTGCTCCTGGCACACCTCATCCTCGGTGTTCGTAGAGGTACATGACCGCCAGCCATGAAGGCATATCAATGATCGTGAGCATGGATACTGGGGTTGGGCAAACATTCACCTGGAAGTGGACTCCCTAATGCTAGGAGCCTCAGGCTTGCTGCTTGCTCCCTCCTGCGGTCCCAGCATGTTGGGATCCTGGCTGATATTATCCCCTCAATCTCACATCTTACTAAGACGCTTTCTAGCATCTGTCATTACAGAGCTCACCAGACTTGTCAAACCGAACTCCAGAGTGTTCTGTTGCATAGGTTGATATTCCACCAGGAATACCCCGCTTCAGCAACCTCAACAATAATACGATTCGGGAGGGGTGCCTTGTTGGTTGGTTTCCGGACAGGCTTCTAGCTGACTTTCTCATGTCCGTGACCCACATATGGTGAGATTCTCTCGTCCGAAGACGAGGTGTTCAACGCGACCGGAGAGTCGGACAGTTATACCCAGACAGGGAGGTGCATTTTCATTTTTCTAGAACCCCCTTGGAACATCGACACCAGTGATGCCTGCTTCGTGGATCGTCAGAGGCTAGCAAACGAGGGAGCAAGAAGTACTTGTGCTCGTGTCTGAACCGCCAAGCGGGAGTGGTGTGCTGTCTCACATCACTTGCTTGTTCCATGGCCTTGGAACATGGCAGCCGGAAAGTAAACCCTAGCAGAATTTTGGGAAGTGCGTAAGGGAGTGTCTTTTTCATACCGGACTTGACGCTCATGTTGAGTACCTGATGGACCAGGAATGCCAGATAAATGACTTTTCTTGACCAAGATAATCTGGCATCCGTCATCTGTGGGCGACATGGTGTCTCAGCAGGCCCTGTATCACCAAATCCTCAACCCTAGGGGGCCCCCTCAAGCGCACAGCAGCAACTGGTAACTTTTGGCCATTACGGCCTTTAGTGAGACTCATGTACCAGATTATTCATTGTTGACGGTCCGAAGAACGGCGTGCTCGGCGACTGCGCGCGCAGAATTCGCCAAGGAGGTCATTCATGTTTCAGACAGGAGAAGGGAGGTTTGACACAGACTGTCGTTCCGAATCTCTGGTCGTTGCTGGCAGAGTGTTGATTCGGGGAAGGCTGAGTTGATGGGCGCGCTAGATGAAGGAAATGCATATGGATGCACCACACCATCCCGTCCTGAGGTCAAGGTGTGTTGCAACCCGAGTATTAGTTCCGAAGAGAGAACGTGTTGTGCACTGTCTTGGTGGACAATCCGTTGAAACCACTTTCTTAGTTCAAGCTTGGCAGTTGTTTCTGTGTCTGTCCACGGCGCGCCATGGACAAAAGCATGGCTTGTTTGCTCCCATGCGGACGCCACACGAAAAGGGGCAGATGACAATGCCCGGTTCGAGGAGAAACGAGTCAAGAAAGGCCGCGGTGTTTGGAGTTTGATTAGTTTTTGGGTGGACCAAGTTTGCTTTGTGTGAAGGTGCGGTCCTTTCGGTTTACCGTTGCTGGCCAGCTGCTGTAGTCCGTCGCCCAAAAGGCCAACAAAGCGGGCGAGCATGGCACTATTGAATGCTTTGGGAAACTTTTCAGGCGTGTACCCGCTCAGACGACAGCGTATGCCATGGTCATGATTTGTGGGTTATCGTTTGGCAGGTCTCGCCTGCAATAGCGGCCCATGAGCAAGCAGCCGCTGTCTGGTAGGACTACTTGCGATCCACGTGCTGAAGACGTTCCGCCAGATCTGTGGCTGTACTCAACAAGAAGAAAAGCAATTAGCTATGGAAATATTGACGACGTCTTTGGGAAATATCGAAGGATTTCCAGCTCCTGACACTAGTTGAACCGTGTCACCAAGCTGCTGCAAGCGGCCGGCTCGTCCATTGCGTCTGTCCAACCTGCCTCCAAAGGGAACCGTGGCCGTCTCGCTAAGAGGCAAACTGTGGCCTCTTTGACTTTTCTGGACCAGGACAGAGGGCAGAGATGGTGGCCAATGTGTGTAGGGCTGTAATCCGGTACTTGTACGTGTCTATGGCTAGGGGCATGGGCTGTAGTGTTTTGAGAAGAGGCTAGAGGACGCTTACCTGGACAATGTCGGCGGCCAAGTCTCCTCTCGGCTTGGACGGCATCAACCCCATGATAGCGCCATCGATCGGGACGGGCCAGAGCAGCCTCTGGGCTAGCTCGCTGGGTAGTGGTACGCAGTGGGCCAGGACAAGAGAGAAGCTGCCAAGACGAGAAGCGGTTTTCTAGCTTGCTTCTGTGCTTCCTGCCCTGGATCTAATAAAGCCACCATTTGCTTGGTAGGTCACTGGCAAACTAGGGACTGGACCTTGGACACCGGGTCAGTCAGGTACCCATACCCAGGGGCCATGTGGCATGGACAATCTTTTCCCATGGCGGTTGGGAATTCGACTGCGGTGTTGTCGATGAATTCATGGCGGTTTTCTGTGGCTCTCGACTCGAGGGCTGTGCGGTGGAATGACATGGCTGCAGGAGCAATTAGGAGAATTGTGCCAAACGACGAGCAAGATCTGCCAGCTCCCGAAGAGGGCCATGTCGAAGGTCTCTGGAAAGGTGCAGTGCGTCGGGTGTCCGGCTACACGACCAAGCGACTCGCTATTCACCGCTTGAGGTTGGCTGTTGGGTCCATGGCGATCCAGGGGATCCCTTCTTGAGCTGCTGCCGTCCAGATAGGCAGGTGATGCGTATACTATGATTGGAGTATGGGTACGCTATGCGGTGGATGCTGTGTTGCCATGGCGGCAGGGTACCTCGAGGCTTTTGGTGGTGGTGGTATATTGGACTTGGCGTCATCAAACACCTGCACCGTCTGCGCCGTCTGCTCCGGAATGGCGGCGGCAAATGGCCCCGAACTTGACAACCAGGCGTCCAGGCTGGATCTTACCGTGGGGGGCGGCTGATGTCTCTTGGTATCGGTCCGGCTTCGGCTACTGTCATGTCTGTGGACAAGGCAGCCGACGGGGTCAGGCGGTCAGCTGAAGAGCACTGTAATGATGGGTGTTCGTGTCGTCGTGTTTGTGTCGCAGGTCACTTTAAAGGCAAAGTGCAATGGATAGATAGAGTTCCGATAGATGGGGAATGTGATTCCGGATCCAAAGCGCCGGGACTGCTTTGCTGGGAGCGTGGATTGTGGGTTGTGATGTTTGTGTTCGCAGTAAGGTAAAAATGGACGATGCCTGGATTCCTGGAACGGTAAGGTGGATGTTTGCCAGACGGCACGCGGACCGTGACCGGCATGGAGCCCAAAAATCCCGTGCTCCACTTCAATTTGACCGACTGAATGGAGGCTTCCGTGTGCGTTCGGACTTCGGACCATGTTGTTGAAACTCGGTGCCCTGGGAAACAGAGGCAATTAGTGGGTCACTAACAGTAAAAGAAGTCATTTGTTACTTGTCTAAACACCCTTTGAAATGTGCAAAACAGGTCGTTATCTTTATCTGAGAGAGGTCTGAAACCGAATCAGACAATGAAACAATTCGTTTGAGGCTCAAAATAGGATATGATGATGTATGATGGTGACGTCTGCCTTGAGGAGCACGCAAAGAGCGCAGGGTGGAAGTGTTAAAGATTTGGTCACTTGGTTGAAAGGTCTGGGGGCGAGGCTCTTAACAGTATGGGAGATATTGTACCGAACTACCGACAGCCTACCTACCCCTCCATGGACAACGGGAAACCCCATTTTGTGAATTATTAATTTCAGCGGCGACGATACACCAAGAAGGCTATTCGTTTGGCTGGAAAGTTACGCAAATGATGCGGAAAAAGGTGAACCGTAACAAGCTGTATCAAGTTTTGCTATATTTGATCTTTCATGCCTCTTTGCTCCCTCGTTCGCTCCCTCAAACTTATCTCCCTTTCACCTCCCGTCAGCCGTCGTCGGGAGCAAGGCCCCTGTAAGTCTGTGACATCTACCGGGG
Organism: Neurospora sp. CHS-2018a; assembly: GCA_009802275.1. NCBI lineage: Eukaryota > Fungi > Ascomycota > Sordariomycetes > Sordariales > Sordariaceae > Neurospora > Neurospora sp. CHS-2018a. Next base: position 51,749 of record RAKG01000050.1, read on the forward strand.
CTCCACTGTTAGTTGGATAGTGCGTGGGGTCATCTGGTGCGGGGAGATCTGCGCTTTCTCCATTCCCGCCTTAACCTTATCTTGCCCTTCCCCAAACTGTTTTTCTTCCCCACAACCACGCTCCACCTTCCCCACTTTCAATTGGTCTGGCCCCTCACCCCTCATTCTTTGAATCTGACAGCTGCCAGACATCGCTCAATGCCTGACGCCTGCCATACAGCTGTCAGTCGGGGACATCGGATGAATGAGATGTGACCCACTCAGTGCACTCAGTCATCAACCACACCTTACAGTATCACCAAGAGGATAAGACAGCCAGACAGCGGCCCAAATCTACACTACCGTACACGACCTGAGGATATTGGTGATCCCATCTCTTTAGTGGCGAGGCACATAAACTTCGGCACTAGCCATCGGTACTTTCTAGTTCATAATTTGACGATCTGAGAGGTTGAGCTGCTTCAAATTTCAAGCTGCTCACTGCGTTAACGACATCGCGACCGATCCACGCCGAGTCACCGACATACGGGTCCGAGCCATATTTCCCAACCTGAGCTCCCTCGGACCGTCCATTTGCAGACGAGCAGGCCGGTCCATTCGTGGCTTCATGGCGGCTCCAAAGAAAGTTTGCATTGTTGGTGTGTTCCTTCATGTTTGCTTCCACTTCCAAGCCATCAGCGCCTACTTCTGCCTTCTCTTCTCTGTAGCTGCCTTCTGTTTCCATTTCTATGCGCCCGCCTTGTCTTTTCGTTTCTTTTCCTCTTCAACACCACGCGCCCGCATGCGTTCTCAACCCCAACCCCAACATGAACACCTATCGATGCACTTTTCCACTCATCCACTCTCATCTCAACGCCCAATATCGCCACACATCTCTTCTATGCAGCCACGAGTTTCTAATCATCTCCTGGCATAGGTGCTGGCCCGTCCGGTCTAGTTGCAGCCAAGTCTCTCCTCCACGACCAACCCAAGGGGACCTTCGATGTCACCATCTTCGAAGCCCAGAACCGTCTGGGCGGTCTTTGGCCCTCGAGGAAGGATGACCACGCCGGGCTTGTTCACCCGCTCATGGCAGCTAACCAGAGCAAACATACTGTCCAGTTCAGCGACCTGGCCTGGCCTGATGACGCCCCCGAATTTCCCAGAGCTTGGCATATTGGACGCTATCTCGAGGGATACCATGATCGATACTGCCGGGACGCCAAACTCCACCTTGGCGAGCGCGTCGTTCACTCTGAACTGCTGCAACCGTCCGACCAAGGCGTCGAGGGAGCCAAGTGGAAGGTCCGGACATGCTCTCAAGATGGCCAACAGCTCGACCATACGTTTGACTACCTGCTTGTCGCATCCGGTTTCTTCGGCAAGCCAGTGATACCTCCACTGGTGGCCGCCAGTGGTGATATCCCGGTTGTCCACAGCAGTCAGTACAGGACTCTCAGCGCGTTACTCGAACAGACGAAAGGTGCAGGCCGCAAGATTGTGGTGGTTGGAGGCCAAATGTCGGGTGTTGAGATTGCCGGTACTATCGCAACCCATCTCTCCTCGGCACTGCACTCGCCTGGTTCAAGCACTCTTCGGGACTTAGACAAGTACTCGATCCACCATGTTTCCCAAAGGCCTGTCTGGGTCTTTCCACTGTTTACATCTCCAAAGGTGCCCATCCCCACTGCATTGGACTGTTTCCTTTCGGTACTTTGGGCTAACTACTGTATCTTCTACTAGCCTGCCTCGCCCGCACCGCCGTTCTTGCCCATGGATCTTTGTTCATACAACCTAGCCAACAGACCCGATAATCTAACCAATATGCAAGGCCATGTCTCGACAGAGGCAGCAAAGACACTTCATTCAAAATTCGAAACAATGCTGGGGACTGACCAGTCCGACTTCTCACCCAATCTGGCCATCACAAACACCGACACGGACAAGCCCCCTTACCTGGCCGTCAGTGACACTTATGCAGACTTTGTCCGCACCGGGCTCATATCGGTGTCACATGGAAAAGTAGACTCCCTGACCGGCAGTACTGTTACCGTCACAACAGCTCGGGGAGAGGTAAGCAAAATCGACAATGTTGCGGCAGTAGTGCTAGCAACTGGCTTCGAGGCAGCATCATCCATCTCTTTCCTACCATCCTCTGTCCAAGAGACCCTGTCGGTGGTGCCCTCTGACCTGAACACTACTGTTGCCTTGGCCTTTCATGGTACCCATCATCCAGCAATTCCCTCCTTGGGGTTTGTGGGTTTCTACCGATCACCTTATTGGGGTGTCATGGAGATGCAAGCCCGCTTTGTCACAGCTTTGTGGACGGCCGGAGGACCTGCTTCTTCGTCACTTCCTCCCAAGATGGCCGTCGCTCTTGGTGAAGATGATTCTATTGAGCGGACTTTGGCTCTACGAACTGATCCTCGAGTTTCTCAGTTTCCCATGGGCGATTACCCATGGCTCATGCAAGAGTTTTCGAAGGCTCTAGAAATTGACCGCATACCACCGTTGGGGAAGATGCCTAGAGTTCCACCAGCTGACAAAAGCATGGACATCTTGACACCAGCACGCTATCCGGCAAAGCGCTTAAGCGAGGCACAACGTGCAGAAGTCACAAAGTCCATTAAGCAGACTGAGAGCACAACATGGTCTGGTGTTTCCTCGGCAAGGTTTGTTGCAAAAGCTGTCTTCCGTTCCCTCTTAGGCGAGTGGAAGCTGGAGAGGGATCTTGTGAGTCGCCTTCCCACTCATCCGAGCGGGCATTTTAGCGGTACTGCCAGGTTCCTGCTCAGGGAACGTACAAGAGATGGACGTGAAGCCGAGCACGATGCTGCTTTGGAAAGGGATGACGATATCGGGTTGGAGTATCTCTACGTTGAGGAAGGGATGTTCGCTGCCTCCAACGGCCTCTCTTTCCGTGCAACAAGGAGATATGTTTGGAGGTATGATGAAAAGAAGGACAAGCTAAGCGTCTGGTTCGTCAAGACGGACGATCAAAAGAGGGCGGATTATCTGTTTCACCAAGTGGAGTTCATCATTCCGGACACGGAAACCGAGGGTGCACCCCAAGCATGGCGAGCAAATGCTGGACATCTATGCATCGACGACTTCTACGACGTCGACTACCGCTTCAACTTCAAGGCCATCAACCTCAAAGATTGGTCTCTAGCCTACCGAGTCAAGGGGCCGAAGAAAGACTATATGATTGAGGGGACATACACACGGTGAATCGGCGATTGGGATTGTTCACATGGGAAGCAAGATGCAGTGTGATAATGGCACCCATAGTAGCGAGCCACAAATGATGCTATCACAGACCCTTGATGTGAGTGAGCCTTGAGTGTCAAGAAAAAAGCAAGAAAGTTTGCGTTGACATGTAGTCGATGTACCCACATGCGCATACATAGGTGGATGAGAGTGCCGAGAGTTGTGATAGTGCCACAACCAATATCATCTTCCATCCAGCAACCTGCGTAGTGGCGATGGAATCCTGGAGGTGCGATAAATGCGGTGGCTTTCAGGCCATTCGTCGTCTAGAAGCTGCAACGAGCCACCCAAGACAGGCGTGCAGTTAATGTTTGCTCTCTGGCAGTTGTCTTTCCGACCACAAAGAAGGTTTCGGCCAAGGAAGCCAAATTGCCAAGTACATAACGGCTCTTGTTTGATGAACAAACATGTATGTCGACGTGAGAGAACACCACAGACCACAGAGATGAGACGACTGAGAGCTGACGAAGGGCACTCGAGTGGTTAAGAGGCAAAACAATGTGAGTCCTACCTTTTGGCGTCTAAGACACTTTGCGATTCTCACCACTCAACGCAGGCCAGGTGACTAATGCAGGTACAGCTACGAGCGGATCTCGATGTTACAGCATCATGTCACTACAAATCAAGGACATCAGGCCCCTGGCTGTCTAACGATGAGGTACGAAGAAGTCAGTACCCTCCAAAGACCGCAAGGGACAGCGAGTGGTCAGGGAACCAATGCTTTCACGGAGCACAGCAGAACGCTTTGTGTGTTTACAACCACGGAGCCGCTACCTCAGGTCACTGTTACCTAGAGGTAGTACCTGTTGGTAAGAAGTAGGTTGGTAGGTGAAGATGATCATTGCCCTTGGTGTTTGTGGCCTGGTGTTACCGCACAATAATGTACACTGGAATGAAGGGCTCCGATTTTATGCCGCTTACACAAAGCTTCGATAGATCACTAATCCTATAAAATCCCAAAAGGCCTGGGAGGGAGACCGTCGCTCGCGCCTACTGTCGCCTCATCGGCAACCTACCTGATCTGCCTCATATTCCTGTTATCATGGCTGGAACTCTGTGCTCGTTGTCTGCACCGCCAAGCCGGCAGGTTACTTCTGTAACCGTAAGTCCAGCAGACAATGGGGTTATTATCAGATTGGATCTGCACGTAGTGTCGTACCTTTTGGTTCAATCACCAATCGCGACCAGGATGAGGCGGCCGTTGTCGCATCCAGGGCACGCAGCTACCCGTCGAAACAAAGGTCCCGGGAAGTCATACACACCAGTCTGGCCACTCAAACCAACGGAACCTTTGTCGCGGCGTGAGGGAGAGAGGGCATATCTATAACGCTTTCTCTTCCAGTGGGTCGTCGTCTCGTAGTGGTATGTTTGACTTCCCCTACCACCTCATGAATGACTCCCTCGCAGCTCCTGGCAACGGAAGTTTCTGAGCCGTAGGCCGTGGGCCGGCTTGGTAGGCTGTGCCATTGGTATCGAAAACGAAGAAAAGAATCTGTAACATGCCCAGGGAGGAGACGGGAAGGTGTGGTGCCACCGTATTTTTGGATGGAGAGATTTGGCTGAGAGATGGCGATTATTCTCGTCCTTGGAGGCTCCCGTGATTTGGCAGCCAAGAAAACCGTCAAGCGTCACCTACCCAGTAATCGTGGAGATCTGGTTTTGCTTCTTTTCTGCGGTTTCTTTGTTTTGGAGTTCTCACCGTTCCTTTTTATAAGATTCTCCAACCCTACCCATGGAGTTTGGGATACCCTTAAGTGGCTGGTTGCTGCTCACACGACGTGGACTATTAGCAAACCTGGTCTGGAACTAAACTGCATACGTCCTCACTGACCTCACACTAGAGGGGCACAACGATGCTGTCATTCCCTCTGCAGAGGGCAAACAAGCATCCCGTACCTACAATGGCCCTACGCATATGGCCAGACCCCTGTTCAACACCAGGTTTACAGAGGTACTAACGAGTATCCAACCACCAAAAGTATCAACGTCGAGGCCGGCAACTACAATCACACTGCTTTCTGACCAGTGTCCGATACAACCTGCATCTCTGGCAGGAAGACGTTTCGTTTTTCTTAACAAAGGCTGCCGGCCAACATTGTCTTCATTCGCATCATCGTCCGTATCATGTTTTACTCCAACACTGGGAGCACCAGGTGCGCTCACATTGGCTCAGATTCATCATAGACAGAAGCCGGAGCACCAGAACCGTCTCGTCTGGGAAGCATATTGCAGCTGATGGGTTCCATATGTTGTGAACCTCGACGACTTCCGCTTCGACCAATGAACCCGGCGCATACTCACAGCAAGGTCACACAAGTAATCTGGTCCGAGTCCGTCTCCCTGGCCAGACGGACTGGGACATAGCAGACCAGCTCAGGACCAGGAAAGCAGAACGACATGGAGAAACCGGATCGTGAGCCCGTCTCGGTTATCGAGTGTTTCCCCCGTGCACAACACGACAGCTTGCCAGAGGATATCTGCTGTCTCTTGTTGGCGTTGGACAATAGCCGTGTTGGTGTCCAACTGCCATTTTGAGGTATGCCCTTCAACTCTAAAATGTGCTTGCTAGGGTGCTTCTGGTTGCTAACACCTTAATGGTAGATGGCCCGCCTCTTCATGGGATGCGTATCAGACAGTTGGAGCCCCAGAATGCATTTGCTTCGCACCCGACCTTCACACAAAGACGGAAGGCAAGTTTGCTTTCCGACTGGACCGGTGGCTTGCATCATACAACACTAAATCTCCTGCAGGACACTGGTTGCTCTCCGCAAGGCCCATGCTACTTCCCTCGTGTTAGGGACGAGAGAGACGGATTCGTGCCTCGCCATATGCTGGGAGGAGTACCGCGTAGTCCGAACATGCTTACCACTTATACAATGCTCGGCCAAACATCAGGACCTGTTCACCACCCAACAGCACTCCCGGAGCCCGGAAGCGCAACTAAACTAATACATGCTATACAGCGGGATTTTCACAGTTTGTTGAGCATTTTTCCTCAATTTCTTTGCGCATTGGTGGCGAAAGCAGTTGGGGTGGGATTATAAGGATCAAAGTCCCATCTGTTGGAGGTTTGGCAAATTTCAAGTACCGCGTCGAATTGCTGCCAAAAACCAAGACCGCCATCTCACACCAATTCGAGACCCAAGGCCTGTTGCTATCGAGTTTCGTCAGGGGAGGTCCAGTCCATTCGTGCAATCGACTAAGCGCGTGTTTTGTGGCTGCCGTTCAGCTGTCTTTCATCCCGCATCTTCCCCAGACAAACCATCATCCAAGGTTTCTGTTCTCGACACCTTCCCTTCTCTTCTTGTCCACTGTCAACCCACAGCCAATTCACACCGTTGATCACACGACTCACTTGCCTAATCCATCAAGGGACACCAGATCTGCCGACTATCCATTGTCCTGGAAATAGAGGCGCCGTCAGGAGGCTCAATATTTGATGCGAATTATACGGGAGCAAACATCTTCACAATACACGGCTTGCATCTGATACTCACCTCAGCCTGACTTCACTAACGTTTCCGTGGCCGGCTTCCCGACCGATCGGCCTCTCGAACCGCACCGGCAGTGGCTCGTCATTGGTGTGTGGGGATAGGCCTGGCACGCTTCCAAGCCTTCCAATTCTTTGCTTTTTCGTTTCTGGACGTGGGGAGTGACCGTTGGGTGGGTGGGCTCGTTCCGGATCCTACTGGTTCGATGAAGCCAGCCTGCTTCTACAGCCGCAAGAGACTCACGCCCACACACGACGCCCAGCTACCACCACACAGTCTCCAACCCCGCGGGATCTTCTTGGGCATTCCTGCTCGCTCTGCCGCTTTCTGCACTTGCAGCAGTCTTGCTTTCAGAAGCCAAGCCACGTGCGGTCCAACACATTCCAAATCGGGATCCCGAGCCTAGTTTGTCAGATTGCTACGCCGTCTCTCAGCCCAAACACAGGTCTGAAGCCAAAGACAAGGCTTGGCCAATTAATCTATCCCTGTTCCTAAATACACTTAAGATATTTTCGCCTCCCCTCCTTCACCATGGCCGAGTTCACCGGCACCACCCAGGCTCAGGTCGAACAACCGCCTGTGGAATACAGTCAAGGCTACATGAATCTCACACAGACACAGCGGGACACCATCGAGCATGTCGAGAGGATTGGCGCCTCTCTGAGCCTGCTTGGGGTGTTCCTGATATTCATCGCCTATGGCCTCTTCAAGCGAGTACGGACAGTACCCAACACCTTCATCCTCTTTGCGTCTATCGCCAATGTCGGGGCTAGCACGGCGTGCTTTATCGGCTATGCGGGTATCGTGGCCGGCGAGAACTCGGCGCTCTGCCACACTCAGGCGTTCCTTCTTGAGATGTAAGTGAGGTTATGGTGAGAATCATCTGAGATGGACAACGCGTTAACACACTTTTGTCCAGGTTCATGCAATCAGACCCGTGGTGGTCACTTGCCATGGCAGTAAACGTCTTTCTGGTTTTCTTCTTCGCCCTAAACCCCAACGCTTTTCGCGACTACCTCTGGCTGTATTGCCTGGTGTGCTATGGACTTCCTTCGATTCCGGCAATCGTCCTCCTCGCTCACAGTCCTTCCACCACTCGCTACTATGGAAATGCCACGGTATGGATCCCTACCCTTGTGGAGGCAGTTTGGTCATGAGATGCTGACTATCCTCACAGTTGTGGTGCTGGATAGCCGACACATGGAATCCTCTGCGGATTTACACCTACTATCTACCTATCTGGACGTGTATCTTTCTCTCTGGACTGGTATACCTCGCCGTGGGCTACCAGGTGTTCCACCAGCGCAACCAGTTGCGGAATTTGACATTCAGTAACCAGGGGAAGAACTGCTCTGGATCTGATCATAGGGAGCACATAGAACTAGGCGAGAAGCACAGTTACGGAATCAGCGCTGGCCGGCATTCGCCATGCCCTACTGTTATTCCCATGGTCAGTTTATGCTTTGCCAGCATTGGTCTTCATCCACTTAGCTCTTTTGCATTCTCCATCCTCCTCCCCATGTAACACCATGCTACGTCACTACTGTCGTACCACTTCCCAAGCATGCGAGATCTATGTCTACCCCTTGCTGACACTTCCTTGCCGCACGCACACAGGATCTCTCTAACCATCCAGGATGCTATGGCACCGTCACGACCCAAGTCGAAGTCAACATCTCCGACAACACCGACATCCAACCGATGACCCCGACCTCGCCAACCCCGTCCATCACCGAGGTCCCCCTTGCCGCCCACCCCCCGGGCCAAAACAACAGCATCCACCCTTGGGCCTCCAACTACTCCTCATCTTCCTCTTCCAGCGAAGACCACATCGTCCCTCCCACCGCCGCCTACGCCGGCTCCGGCTCCCCGCCCTTCCGCGTCCATGTCCACCACGCCGTAACCAACGTGACCACCACCAACGGGGTCCCAAAATCCAGCCTCAAGAAAACCACCTACACCTCCCAAAACCGCACCTACAACCACGGCCCCGGCTACGGCCACACTTACTCCTCCTACAACCGCACCTCCAACACCACCACCACCGGTCACCACGTGCACACCTCCTCCTGCTCCAACTCCCACCACCAAAACCGCCAGACCAGTCGCTTCACCCACCAAACCCGCTTCCACACTCTCTTCTCCTCCATCCGCCGTCCCTTCCGCAAATTCTGGGCCAAGCTCCACCGCCTCGACCCCATCAAGCTCGCCTACCTGCGCACTTCCTTCGTCTTTGCCATTTCCATCTTGGTCACCTGGACGCCCTCAAGCATCAACCGCGTGCATTCTCTCTTGTACCCGAAGAACACGAGTTACCCGTTAAACTTGGCCAGCGCGGTGGTACTTCCCTTGCAGGGGGTGTGGAATGCGGTGATTTTTGCTGCGACTACGTGGGTCGTTTTGAGGGAGGAGGTGGAGGGGTTGTGGAAGAGGAGTCTTTTTGGGAGGTGGTGGGATCGGAGACGAAGACAAAAAAGGCCGGGGACGGGGATGGGGATGGGTAGTGAGGGGGTGACAAATATGATGGGGGGGCAGAGGGGGGTTAGGTTGGGGAGTGATGGGTTACCTCCTCCACCTTCTACTGGCCCGGTGGGAGCAGTGGGAGTTGATGGGAATGGAAAAGGAGGAGGTAAGGGGCACAAAGCGTGGAGAAACGGTAATGGAGCATACGGGTATGGCGTACCCCATGCTCGTGCTATGAAGGATGATCTCGAGACGAGGAGCCATTGTAGTGGCAGTGGTGGTAAGAAGAAGAGCGGCAAGAAGGGGCCGATGGATCCCAATCGGTTGGGCACCGTGCGAGTCATTAGGGGTGGCTCGTTATGATTGTGTCTTCGACCTATTTTCTTTTCTTGTTTCTGTTTTTCTTTCTTTTTCCTGTGTGTATTGGTTTGGGTTTAGGTCTCATGGTCAGCGTCGTATAATGATGGGATATCCAAAGCGGCTTTTTTTTTATCGTGTTTGCTCTCGGTTCGGCTCGTGGTATCAAGGGTATGGTGTGTTGGCTTTGCTTTTCCCTGGCTCCTCCTCCCTTTTGCAGGCGTTCTGGCTTTTTATGTAGTGAAGGAGCGGGATGAAAAGAGGGGAACAACGGTGAGAGGGATATACCAGCGATGGGCTTCACGGTGAAGGTTGATGGAGGAACGGTAAAACCGGCTCGGTGTTTTGTCCGGTAACAAGTCATACTAGGCTCTAAGTACGAAAGTGTCCATGTAATATAATGTAACATTGTGAGTATCATAATCTATCATCCCATCAGGTCTGAGTCCACCATCCAAATGCACATATGTGATGTGATAAGCGTGATCAAATGAGTCCCGAATGCCTTAAGGGTCAACCAAAACACCAAGGAAGGCTGCGAAGACTCCTGATGTTGTTGCTAGAAGCAATTAGCTAACAACGTCCAAAACACGGTCCAACCTCGATGAAAAGAAGTTATGGACAATTTAAGATGCTTGTTAGATCGTTTGGAAGCCCTTACTACGTGTCAATAATGCCTACCAAGGGAGTTCATTCGCGTTTGAATAATTCTCAAAGGACAATGGAAGAAGCTAGATGCATTGAGATGTGCCGATGACACCACTTGTACTATTCGAAACCCTTAGGACGATGAGAATGACGCCTAATATGCTCTTGATGAAGAGCTTTTAAAGCGTCCAATAAACGCTTGATAAAACTACACATTCCCTTCACGCTATGACATCAGCTCTTTCTTCAGTTCAGTAATGTCTACAACATAGAAACTTCGTTGACAAAGCCAGGATCTTGTCTCCCAAGAAATACCGGAGGTTGAGGCATATACGAGTACGCGAAGAGTGACGTTGTAAATGCAACTAGGATGTTAGATAGATGATTTTGAAGTCTTTGGCAAAGAAAATAAATAATTGGAATGCTACATGTACCATAGGTACCTCTAGGTACCTGCAACATCTAGGCTGAGGTAGAAAGAACACAGACTTTCGTCCGTTTCACAAAATTAGAATAGCAATGAATATCTTGAGGCAAGAGTATAAGTGCAGGTAATTTGACACCACGCAGAAAGTTTAATTCGAGACCAATCTAAATTGAAGAAAAATCTTCCCTAACGTCTAACATGCTGTCCATCACGCCTCCACAATGAAAATCTATGCCTCTGGAAACAAAAACCAGGCCTCCGCAAATAAAAGTAATACCTCAGTGTTAACAAATGGCCCCTCCAATTTATACGTTGCCGCCTTCGCGGCGGGCCATCCGCTCGCGTTCGAGCTCAATGACGCCCAAAACAAACTTCCTCGGCAAAACCAGAATCTCGTCGCCCAAGCCCTTATCATCCTTTAGGGCCTGTTCCAGGATGGTCGTCGAATTCTCGAGGTAGCTGACCATGAATGCCTTCCAGGCATGCCTCTCAGCCTCCGATTCCTTCAGCGGCTTCGGGTAGTACGGGTCATTGAGCTTGACCGCTTCCACGGCCAAAGCAACCCCGGCATCATCGAGGGTGATGTCCCTGACCTGGTTGAAATCGAGGACCCACATCTCTGTTTGCCGGCAAAAGAAGTCATCAAGGCCGCGGTAGGTAGAGGGGCCGACGTACTGCACCCCGGCATCTGCCTCGATATTATCGAGGTCATCCTCCAGTTCCAGGGGGACCTTCTCGGTCGAACTGGTGCCCAACACAAACTCAACGTCCCGGGCGTCGGTCCTGGCCCCCCAATGCATGACGGCAAGGGCAATGCCCATTCTGGAGGCAAGTGCCTCGATGTCGAGGTTGAGCTCGGTGAGCTGGTTGAGGTGCAGCTTGAGGTTCCGAAGGGAGAAGAACATGCCGCCGCTCTTGCCATTCGTAGAGCCAAGGTAGACCCGCACCAGGCAGTCGCTGTTGGCCGGGTCGGCCAGCGCCTTCTGCTTGCCCCTGGGGGCGCAGTACTTCTCGATGAGAAGGTGGCGGGTGCTGCGGGGGAGAGGGAGGATGCGCTCGGCGACGAGGGCGTGGGTGGGGACGGTGCAGATGTTCTCTGCTGCTTTGACGAGGCCGGGTTCGACATCCCAGAACTCCGTCCTGTTTGCCGGAACGAAGCCAAGCAACTTGGGCACCCGGACCTCGTCCACGTGGTAGACCCTGTTGAAGAGTCGGGCGATTTTGCGGTGCTGCTGGAAGTCATTCCACAGCTCCGGGTTGTTGCGGTCTTTTGCAAGCTTGAGGATGACCGATTCGCCGTCCTGGGCGAAGATGGCGCCGCAGGCGCCGGCACCAATCTTGCGGAAGGGGGTGTCGCTAGTCGGGGTGTGGTGGTCTTCTTCGGCGGAGGAGGAGGACGGCCAGGTAGAGTGGAAGGAGAGGGCACGGTGGAGGTCCTTGAGGAGGTCGGATTGCTCGTGGGAGGTTTTGGTAGGGGCGGGGGTTAGGGAAACGGGCAGCTCGGAGGCTTTAAAGATTGCTTCCAGTTCGGCGGGGGGATAAGGTGTTGAGGAGGAAGGGGAGAGGCTGCGTCGGACTTGAAGAGGCATCTTGTCGTAGTCGAAAGGGGTACGAGTAGTAGGCGACGATGTGTTGGTTAAACGTCCAATGGTCTCGAAGAATTTGCTAGAGAAGTTTTCAAAGGAAAGAAATCAGATGGGAAACAGACAGGAGACGTAGGATTTTATGTCGGACGCATGTTCGAGAATTTCGAAGGGCGTAGCTGCCGGCATGCAAGTCCTGATGTCCGGTCCGTAATGTACCTGCTATGCATAAGCTACTGAGCCTTCCCAAAGCTTTCTGGAAGACTGAGAGTTACTGCCAACGCATGGCTCAGATACATACCATGGAAACAACACTTCATTCCACTTGGAAAGGTGAATGCGGCATCGCATTCAAGTGGGAGGTGTGAGTGAAGGGACCGAGATAAGGTCTTGCACGCTACAAAAGCAGCGGGCGAAGGTGCAGTGCAGCCCGGCCGGGTCCACCCACTTACACGCAGTTGACCAATTAGAGCACTTCTTTCCGAAGCTGTCCAATCATAGCACGAGGCCTGCATTCTTTGAGCGAAGGAGCGCCGACAGTTGGGATGAACAGGCGGTTCAGTTGGTAGAATCTTGAAAGAGTTGGTTGTAGCTCGCGGTCACGGCATGTGCTTGCGTAAACAACGAGAGAAATGATTTTGATGAACTACTTGGAAATGAGGGCTAAGGTTGAATTAACGGTGCTGATTTGCCGAACATTAGTGCTGCTGCATATAAACAAAAGGGTACTAAGAGTACAAGCTTCTCAACGCCCAGCAGCTGTCCAGCCTGTGATCTATAACCCAAGCCAACAGATAAAAATGGAAGATAACAGGGTTCACTAATGATACTAACTCAACTAAGAACTGGGAATCGTGCAAAAGCCAGGCACCGGCAGGCAATTATCACTTGAAGATATTCCGGAACGAAGTGTGCCTCTTCATGGGAGGTTCCGGGAGAGAAGGAGGATTGTTGCTCATAACCGAAGACGCAGAGGGAGGGCTGATTCCGTTCTTATCTTTATCAGTCTGCTGGTTTGCTTGTGAATTCCTCCGACCATTGTATGACCCATCTGACTGTCCGTAATTGCTTTCTGCGATCTGGACCTGTCGCGGCGGTACAGGAGGTACAGACATAGGTAGTTGTGGCGGGCCACGGATCGTGGCCTCCGTAAGTGCATTTCCGCGCGTATCCCCGACTACATTAGGGGTACTCGCAGGTAGTGGTCTTCGTCGAGGTGTGCTGGAAGACCTAGAGGCTTGATTTGTAGCGGATTGTGGTTCGTCTTCGTCAGATGTGACATCGATGAAATCTCCGTACTCGTCCGATTGCTATTACGGTCGTCAGTTAGCTGCGTTGTATTTCGGGGAGGTCGGGTAAAGCTTACCCCTCTGAGTTCCTTGCGCATCGCCAAACTGGTGCACACATCTTTGGCCTCTTCAATAGCCTTGCGTTGTGCTGTCAAGGCTTGTCGTCGGTCCCGTGTCTCCTGATTCTCGGCAGCAATGGACTCAACCACCTCATTGGTCATCGCCATGACTTCAGCGGGGTTGAAGATGCCATACATGCCTTGGAGAAGATGGCGCTCAACCACCTGGGTGATGACGTTACGAATGAATGTTTTGGCAGATAGCTCGTAGAAGATTAGCATCTTCTCCAGAATCTCCTCGGCTTCTGTGTAGGTTGTTCCAGTCTCAGCGGCCTGCTTCTTCCAGGCCACCAGACGTTCTTGGTATTCAGGGTCGTAAGGCTGAACCTCGAGGTTCAGATCTTGCATTAGGTGTTTCAGTTCTTGGTCTGCTTCGTCCATCAGCGCCTTCATATGCGAGTCCAAGAAGTGACGGCGCAAGGGCTCTCGCATGCGCTGAGGCCAAATATAATTGATGACCTCGCGGAGAAAATCGTTGCAAACCGCTCCAACGTTATCCTTATGCTCCTGTGCTAGTCTAGGCCAAGGCTCCGAGTGGCTTTGGAATAACATGTAGACCGCTCTGGGAGTGGAATCCATGGGAAACTCGGATCCTCGGATCTGATGAAGGAGTCTGCTGACCTCTAGGCGGGCATATTCGGACTTGGAGAGGCCCGATGTGGATTGTTTATCGGCCGCCGAAGGTCCATTTGAAGCGGAAAGCTTGAACTTGCGGCCGTCAGCTCGGATTCTGGCCGAAAACCGATCATTCTCCTCGGCGGCACGTGCCCGGAGATTTTGCGCCGGCGTTCCCTTTGGATCTGCAGTTACACGGAAGAAATTCTTGTTGGGAGGGTTTTTGTAGAAGCCATGGGCTGCTGGGACAACGAGCTCATTGGAAGCATAGAAGAGTTCAATGAGCTCTAGGCGCATCTCTTCAGGTGTGTTTTTGGCGGTGCCAAGCGACCTGAGTTCGGCATCACAATCATCCAAGGCCTTTTGAATCTGTCTGCGTAACGCGTTGACATGCCTCCCAATGTGCTGCTGAAGCTGGAGACTCAGCCTTTGCTTCAGGGCGCTGGCTCCGCACATAGATGCCGGGAGGGAGCTCCATTTGCCCTTGGAGAAGAAGTCTCGTTCAGACGACCGACGTTGTTCCGCAGAAGGCCAGGGTTCTCCTTCACTTCGTGGACCGGGGTTCAACAGGACGTACCAGCCCAAACGAAAATGGTTACGCCGGTCATTGTTCTTGACGAGCTCGATGAACTTGTCCTCAAGCCCAATGGAGTCGGTAAGGTCTGGCTTGGTGAGAACACCAATGGTGCGGGCACCGTTAGGGTCGAAATGTCGAGCCTTGGTAAGGACCGGAGCCTGGACGTAGTCGGAGTTCCCGCCAACGACGGCAAGAATGATGGTACGGGGACTCCGCATGTAACGATCGGAAAGCGCTTCGATGATACGGATATCTTCAAGAGACTGATCCTTGTTCGGATTTCGTACCAAGCCAGGCAAATCGACAAGAGTCAACAGTGGCATGTCCGGTCCTTTCTTCTCCACCACCAAGATGTCCCTTGCGGCAAAGCGACCTGCAATATCCTTTGGAGCAATGAGTTCAGCGGCTGCCATCACTGTGAGATCGAATGGGGAGCTACTGCTGACCAGGCGGCCAAACTCGAGTAGTTGTTCCTGCTCACTGGAGGGGCGGTTTCTGTCGGGAATGATGGAGACGATGATGCTGGACTCGGCGGATCTGCGCAATCTGATTTCGGTAGCAAACCTCGTACACGCACCAGCTTCGCGAGGGAACGGAATTCCAGTGATAGCTTCGAGGACAGAGCTTTTGCCGGCCGACTGGTCGCCGACGACGACAATCTGAGGCAGTTTGACATTTTCGAGTTGGGCGTATTGAAGTTTCTCGAGTAGATCAAGCAGCTGTCCCTGTTCACCAGCCAGCTCGCGGGCATCGAGGGTCGAATCGAGGGAAGATGACATGACCACCTAGGGGACCTGATGACGAAGTAGGAAAAGCTAGAACAAAAGGGAAGTAGTGAATTTGATTTGTGATTATGGAGGGGGTATAAGAAACACAGTATGCCGTACACGTACAGAGCTCAGATGATGACAACGGCAAAAAAAGACTGGATGTTTGCCTTGACGGAAAATAGCACACCAAAGGTCTCATCCGCGACTTTTGCATTTCCACAGCAGCAACGCGTGGTTAACAAGAAGAGGGTGCAATTTGAACATGCCTTTAGTGACACTTGCCAAAAGACATGGTTATGAGGTATCACGTAGAAATCGTAGCCAGTGCAACCGCGATATGAATAAGCCAAGGAGAAGGCCATTTTCATGAATGTCCAGTAGAGCTTTCCTGATGGCAAGATTGACAACTCGAAGGGAACGCGACGGATATCATCCATGGCGACAAAGAAAGCCTCGCTGAAACATCTTCGGAGGATGTACGTAAAGTGGGATATAATAAAACGGTCAGAGTTGTTGGTTGATAGCTACCAGTTTAATGGTGGTTGCGATGACGATGAAGACTTCCAGGAATCTCGAGTTGCGGTTGTTTCAGTGCAAACTAGTGATGAAATCGATCCGTCCGACTCTCGGCGGAGCCGGCACTGATGTAGCTGTGGCTGTGCAGGAGCCCTGCAAGGCTGCCACGTGTGGCTGATTGCTCTTGGTCCACTTGTGGATTGTGCCCAACGGTGGATCAAGGAAGCAACGTCACCCCGCATGACGGCGCCCAGCCTCCAGTCGAACCCCAGTTCGCAGCGGTGTCGACCACTCACTGTCACGCCTTCCGCCTTGTCGTCTCCAGTTGATTGCTGCCTTCTGCAGAACACGCCGGCGCTATCATCGTGGAAAGTTAGCGCAGGACAACACACCTGGCACCACTGCGGGCACCACTCTCACGCCTCCAAATCCGTAAAGTGAACCACTGCACTGCTGCACCACCAAAATTCCCATCACACCCGACCTCGCGGCGACCCATCCACATCTTTGCGCCTCAGCCTGACAAGAAGATCTTTCCGCCGCTTTTCTCCTCCTCATCCTCTTCCTTCCTCGAATACGATGCGGCTGTACTAGAGCGACCATATCCCAATGTCGCCCTCGTTAACACGACCACCCGATCCCACTTACACCTAACCTGCCTGTTCACGCGAGCCTCGAACCACGAACCCGGAGGCTGAATCCGACATCCGATCTAGCGCACGCTCCCGCCTGTGGCCGGCCACAGCACAGCGATCGCCATGAACTGGATACTCGAGACTGGAGATGCCGACCACGAGAAGTGCAATGGCGATGATTACGTTGGCCCGGGAAACAAGGATACCTGGTACCAGTTCATCATCTCGGTCTCTCTAGGCATCTCGGCCTTCCTAGCTTTCTGTGTAAGTACCTTTACACGCGCGCGCCCATCATGGTATCATAGCATCATCCGCTAACCTACATGTCCCCAATATCCAGGCCCTCCGACCACGATGGAAGTCCCTCTACGCTTCGCGAAAGAGGGCGTCCATGGCCGATCCCTCGAATGCTCTCCCTCAACTCCCAGATACCTTCTTCGGATGGATGGGCCCCCTATATCGCGTCACCGAGCAGCAGGTCCTCGCCTCGGCCGGCCTTGACGCCTTCGTCTTCCTCAACTTCTTCAAGATGGCGATGAAGCTGTTCGTCATCGTCTTCTTCTTCGCCCTGGCCGTTCTTGAACCCATCAACCGGGCTTTCCCCGATGACGTCGACACGTCAGAGGTCCCGACCACCGAACTGTTTCGCCAGTATACCTCTCCATACGGCCACACCACCCTTTACGATGACGACCCCGGGCAGCCTGATGACAGTTTCAAAAAGAACAAACGCTACCTGTGGTCCTACCTCGTATTCACTTACTTCTTCACCGGTCTTACGCTATTCTTTATGAATCGCGAGACCTTCAAGGTCCTCCGTGTGCGCCAGGACTACCTCGGAACACAATCTACCATCACTGACCGGACCTTCCGCTTCGCTGGGATTCCAAAGGATCTGCGCACAGAGGAAGACATTAAGAATCTGGTGGAGAGATTGGAAATTGGCAAGGTCGAAAGCGTCACTCTGTGCAGGAAGTGGAAAGAGCTTGACGATTTGATGGACCAGCGGCAATCTATCCTCGCCAAGTTAGAGGAGACATGGACTGCTTACTTGGGCCAGAAACCAGTGCAACTAGCTAGGGGTCTCCCTCCAAACACGGCTGCCAATGGGGATATTGAGAACAGTCGCCTCATCCCAGAGCTTGGGGATGAGGAAGCGGGCGAGAGCGGCCGTCTTCTCGGCAACGGCACTTCCAATCTCATCTCGAGCGAAAGACCGCGACCTCAAACTAGGTTTTGGTACGGCTTTCTCCGCTTGCAGAGCCGCAAGACCGACGCTATTGACTACTACACGGAGAAACTCCGTGTCTTGGATGACAAGATTCGTGCCGCCAGGAAAAAGGACTTTGAGCCGACCGACCTTGCTTTCGTGACAATGGACTCTATTGCAGCCTGTCAAATGGCGATTCAGGCGCTCATTGACCCCCATCCTGGTCAGCTGCTAACAAAACCCGCCCCTGCACCATCCGATATCGACTGGAGGAACACCTACGCATCGCGCCTAACCAGACGTGTGCGATCCGTTGCAGTGACGCTCTTCGTCGCGTTCCTCACCGTCGTATGGCTTGTCCCGGTTGCCTTCTTGGCCTCTTTCTTGAGCATTTGCACCATCGAGCATTACCTCCCTAGCTTCGCAAAGTGGCTCAAACAATACGACCTTGCCAGAGCGCTTGTCCAGACCGGTCTCCCCACGGCCGTCGTGTCGTTGCTCAACGTTGCGGTTCCGTACTTCTACGACTACCTCTCATACCAACAGGGCATGCTCTCGCGCGGCGACGCCGCCCTCTCCGTCATCAGCAAGAACTTCTTCTTCACCTTCTTCAACATTTTCCTCATCTTCACAGTCTTTGGCGCCGTCACCTCTATCATCGATGTTCTGCGCGAAAGCCTGAAAGACACCACGTACATCGCCTACGCCCTGGCCGGCAAGATCGAAAACCTCGGTGTCTTCTACACTAACTTCATCATGCTCCAAGGCATCGGCCTGTTTCCCTTCCGCCTGCTGCAGTTCGGCAGCATCTCCCTCTACCCCATCCAACGCATGGGCGCCAAGACCCCGCGCGATTTCGCCCAGATCGTCAGCCCGCCCATGTTCTCCTACGGCTTCTACCTCCCCACGGCCTTGCTCGTCTTCATCCTTTGCCTCGTCTACAGCACCCTGCCGCAGGGCTACAAGGTCGTCGGCCTCGGCGTCGCCTACTTCACCTTGGGTTACTTCACCTACAAGTACCAGCTCCTCTACGCCATGGAGCAGCCGCAGCACGCCACCGGCGCCGCCTGGAACATGATTTGCTACCGCATCATGCTCGGCCTGCTAGTCTTCCAGCTGACCATGTCGGGCTACCTCGCGCTTCGCAAGGCGTTCACCGTCGCTCTGCTCATCTCCCCGTTGCTGATCATCACGGTCTGGTACGGGTACTCGTTCCGTCGCCACTTTGAGCCGCTCACCAAGTTCATTGCGCTGCGGAGTATCAAGCGCGGCGAGGACAGGGGAGGAAATGCGATTCTGGATGAAGATCTGGATGGCGAAGGGGAGGAGACGAGGGAACGCATTAGGAGGGGGAGTACCGTGGATGAAGATAAGGAGAAGGGGGCGAAGTTTGTTAATCCGAATCTCGTTAAGCCGTAAGTTTTTCTTTCCTCTTTCCTGTCACTTTCTTCCCAATCCCCTCCACTTGGAAGCAGATTTCTAACAGATGTCACAGTCTCGAACAACCCTGGGTCTTCAAAGACGCCCCACCACTTCCCTCCCCCTCCTCCGGCATTTCTGGTTTAGAAGATCGCTACACAGATGAGGAGTCCAACCCAGGGGGCGGTGGTGACTTCTACAACTCTCGTCGTCCCACTCGCAATGCTAACGGACTCCGCGTCGAGACTTCACGCGGTAGTTCGCAGAGTCGCGCAGACACTGGTGGTGGTTATGCAGACCTATTAGGCGGAGATATGTACGTTGGTAGGGGAGGCGAAAGAACGCCCCGGACTCCGGCTGACACGCCGAGGAGTAACGCATCTTCGAGTGCGGCTAGTCTTGGTGATACCCATATTTGGAGAGACGGGTTCTGATTTCTATAAGGACGAGATGGTGAAAAAAGGGGGATGTTGTATTCCATACGTCGTTTGTTGTTGCCTGTCTGTAGCTGGCTGTCACTGCACTGTTTTCATTTTTGGTTCTGGTTCGTTGGGACGGCGTAGTTGTCTTTTTTTTCGCTTTAGACATGAGATATGAGAAACGTATATTTTTATCACGGACCTATCCACGCTCCACGGGTGTGGTGTTGTATATACCTTACACATTGCAGACATTGCTATCAATCATATAGATGGCTGATGGTCGTCTCAATGCCCAAGATGCTTACCTACCTATGTTGGTCGGGGATGGACGTCAGGGTATCCTATACCTGATGTTTATAAGGATCCAAGGCGCCGTGAATACCGGTAAGCTTAATGGTGTCTTGCCGTAACGTGCCGTGTTGGGGTTACTCGCCGCGGATGGTCGACTGCAGAAGTTCGAGAAGTTGAGGGTGTTCGAGATAGGGTTTAACGACATGATGGGAAAAAAATGATAAGATCGTATTTTGTGGTCGGTCTTCAACAACATCGACATAAATAACTCACTGTAGGGGGAAACGCACACGTTATTTTGAAGTTTTCTTTCTAATCCGACAACTATATCTACAAACTATTTCCCACTCGTCCTTGTATTCGGAACGGAGTGTTTACAAATGAGCAAGCCATTTCCGACCGATATTCAGCAACCTAGGACCGCCAAACTATTCGAACCCCTCTCATCTTCCTGGCCTAACATTCCCTCCTCCGTTTCTCCCTTCCTTGACCTCCTGCGCCATTCGAGGCTCCAGCATCTTCTCCTTCCTCATCCTCATCATTCTCAGCAGGCCGCTTCCGTCCACCTTGACTAACTTCCATAGCCTCATCAGCTTCTGCAAGACCACTTTCACCGGCCTCGTCAACATCCTCATCAACCTCTTCCGCCTCGCCGTCTTCCTCTCCCTCCTCAAGACCAGACATCCTAAGCGTGAACTCGGTCTTCAACCTCTGCAGGTACGACATCAACGCCGCATCGTCCATGCTCGAATCCAGGGCTTGCCTGATTACGCCAGGCAAAGCCAACAGAAGCTTGTTCTGCCTCGCTTCTCTCGCCTTCTCTCCACTCTGCGGTGGCCTCTGACCATCTCGCAAGACTTTCAGAACCTCCTCAGCTTTGTCCACTGCCCATTCAGGAAGAACACAGCGGGCTAGTTCAATGCCGTAGTCCTCATTTTGCACGGGACCTCCGGCGAGAGTGTGTGGCAGTGTGATTTGGGTGTTTTGGCCTCCAACTTGGCTTTGTCCTTGGAAGTGAACGTTCAAGACATCTCTCTGATAGGATGCGTTCAAAAGTCGAGCTGATACGATTGGCATTAGCGGTGAATGAAAGGAGAGGGATTTCCACTGAACCTACCAAGCGTAGTGAAATGCGTTGCGAAAAAGACGCGCGATTTCATCTTGATCAACTTCTCGCTGACAGCAAGGGCGAGGGCCAGACCATCTCTTGGCGAAGTGCCTCGGCCGAGCTCGTCCATGATAATCATGCTTTCTGTCGTAGCTTGCCTAGACATTCTGTCAGATGATTATCACCGAGTAAGTGCAGGGAAGGGAAAAAGATACCTCAAGATAACATTTGTCTCCCTCATCTCCACCCCAAATGTTCCCAGGTTGTTCTCAGGCGCATCATCCGTGGAGACCCTGGCAAATACTCTGTCACAGATGGAGATGGACGCAAATTGCGCAGGAACAAACGACCCCATCTGCGCCATGATTTGAATGAGGGCAACCGATCTGATGAACGTGCTCTTACCGCTCATGTTACCGCCAGTGATGACCTGGAAGCGTCCTGATTGATCGCCAGAGTAGACATCGTTTGCGATGTAGTTGCTTTTGCGGATCTCCACAATGGGATTCCTTGCCTGCTTGAGAACCATGCTGTCAGTGATCATGGGTCGGACGTAGTCCTGGGTGGTGGCAGCTTGTGTGAACGAGCAGAGCATATCGAGCAGTGCAACAGCATCGCTGATATCGAACATGAGACTCGAATACTCTCGAAGTCTCTCTTTCAGCTCGATAATCATTTTATCGCTCTGCATCGTTGCGATGTCTGCCTGAAGCTGGATAGCCCTGCTCCTCTGGAGAAGCTCGGTTGTCTGACATTTGAAGTGCTTTTTGTCACGGGTGCCGTTGATAATGTCGAGGCCGGCGATCGAGACTTGCTTCCACTGGCTGACCTTGCCGAACTTCCTCTTTTGAACATCGGATTGGTTGTTTTGCAGTTCACGTTCGACATCCGAGTAATCAAACTTGAGGCAATACCGCCGGTTGCTGTCCATGCACAAGTCTGCACCATTTCCCAATACCTCTAAGCTGCGTCAGTGATGATAATCTTGATGCAGGGAGATTGACCTACCGTTGAACTGGTTGTTTAGCATATCAAAGTACTCGTTGAGGTCATTCGTAAGATCTTTGAATGACCTCCGTGCTTGTTCAAGAACGGCATTACGGCCAGCCTGACGAACTGTTAGCACCGTAAATACAAACCAAGAAAAGACGACTGACTTTGACGGCCCACAACCGATTGTTCCTCAAATCGATTGGGGTTTTGCTGTAGGTAGCATCCTTCTCTATCATCTCTTCCATGACGCTTTGGATGGGCTCAGTGTGCTCTGGTGCAAACCTATCCTTGGTCCATCTCAATAGGCGGCTTCTGCACCCAGCTGCTTCAAGTATACTATGCAGTGCGTCGATACCACGAAGATATTCCTTTAGCATGAGCATGTAGTTCAACTCCTGTTCCGCTTTGGCAAGCTCCGTGTGGGTTGGTAGGAGTAGGCCTTGATTCGTACATCCGGGAACGCCTTCCTCCAGAGGCTGGCGTGGTTTGGGTTGTTCCTGGTTAATCTTTGAAAGAATTAGCATTCTAGAGGGACTGGAGAGTGCTGAAAGCAACTTACCCATACAATGACGCGCTCAAAGTCAATCCGAACAAGCTCTTTGAGTGCTTTGCGCAACTCACCAAAAAGCTCTTCGTTGGTAGACAACTCCTCAACAGATTCATACCGTTCTATAATCTCTTCCTTGTCTGTACTCGGCTGCAGGAGGGTTGTGCGTAGCAAGCGTTGTCCTTGAGGAGTTTGGGTACTGTTCAGTATACCGAAAAGCGTCGATTTCTTTGCAGTGGCTCGTCGTGTGTTCTGCAGCAGCTCCAACGAGGCAACGGTGGTGCGATCGATACCCATGGTGTTGAGTGGCTGGATATACCTGACTCGTAGCGCGTTGCTGGCGAAATGGATGTTCAGCTCGTTCTGTACATACTTCATTGCCTTGATATTGTTAGCCAACGATCTATCTCCGCAATGACGCCGATCACTTACAGCAGAAAAGGCACACGGAGTGTAGAAGTTGTTCTCAAGGTCTGACTTGAGGGAAATCACCTGATCCCGAAGTGCAAAACGCTCAATCATCCTGAGCCCTTCTGCCTCACTCCAATGTTCCCTTCCCCAAAGCACTATGGGAACTGCTGGGAAGTCTTGCTCTAGACAAGAAATGAGCAAAGACTTGCTGCTATTGGTCGTGACGCTGTTGACAACAAGGAACTTTTCCGGTTTTGACGGCATCTTCCACAATGTGTCTCCCAGTCGCTGATACATGTACTTGTCATCGTTCAGGACTCTGGCTAAATCCACTTGCCCCGTAGTGATATTGATGACTGCAATGCCAACCACTTCCGCAGAGCGACTCTCTGATACAGCACAGATAACGTGATCCCTTTCCTCCGAAGTAACGGTTGGAGCTGATGTCTGAACAGCTGATTCCCTTGATGGAGTCGTGATGAGAGAGGATGCAACGATGCGGTGTTTCCCCTGGAAGCTTGACTCTTCAGCATCTGAGTCGGAGTCGGAGTCACTCAAGACAGGCGTGAGCAAGGTTGATCTGGTGCTCATTGCACGACTCTTGGTAATGCGATCGTACAATGATGGGTAAGATGTTCTCTTGGCGTTGTCTTGCTGAGAATTGGCCGATGGGTAGGATGTACTCTTGGGGGTATCTTGCTGGGAATTGGCCGGAGAGGAAACCATGGAGACGGGGGACTGGGTGTAGAAGCTTGGAGCAGCCGGCTTCCGTCTTGTACCCTCAGCCTTTTTCAGCTCAGCAAGACTCAACGAGTTGGATGTGCTGCTCCGAGAGCTTGACTGAGACATTACAGATGGAGTGAGAGTTCTGCTGGAGTACCTGGCTCTGGGGACACTTGTGCCGCGGTCACTTCCTTGTTTTTCTCCCCTATCCCGATGATAGGAAGACGAGCTTGAGGTAATACGCGAAGAAGGGTGTACTATTTGTTGGCTGGGCGTTCTGGGACTGTTGCGACGAGCACCTATATTGGAGCGTCGTGGCTCGACGGGAGTAGAACATCGTGTACCCGTGCTGGCCGGCCGGCTTGGTGGTAACGGTCTGTGTTGGCGTCGACCATGGGCTGCGGGAGAGCTCGAAGCTGAAGTATTGCCAAAGTAAGGGGAGCTGCAAAGATCTCTTCTAGGCCCTTCTTCAACTGCCGGGCTTTCGGTAATACGACGCTGGGGCATGAGGTGTGGTGGTCCTGGWCCAGGACCCCAAGCTCTTGCTGCCGTGATGTTCTCAAAAGCAAGATATGGGCGACCCGCTCCCGCGGAGTTCCCGTTGGAACTCGGATAATAGTTGTGCTCGGGACCATGCTCGGGACCATAGCTGAAGTTACGGGTATCGGAGATCGGAGTGTGGGGAGCATGGGTGTTGACCGGGTGGAAGGGAACATGGCTACGGTCCATGGTGTAGTTGCCTGTCACATAGAAGTTAGCTCCTTGCTACTAGTTTTCTTTGATAGATTTGATTCTGGACTTGATGTCGTACCATGGGTATCAGGCAAGTGGCGCTCATGACTCTGGTACACAGGGTATCCGGGCGGGACCTGCCTCCCTCTAGGATCCTGCCAGTCGTACTGGGCGGGAGTGTAAGCTGGCAGCTGTGGACGTCGGAACGATTCAGAGGTCATATGGAGGGGCTGCCTGGGCTCGATAAAAACATCATTTAGGAGCGCTGATCCCCTGATGAAGGCTTGATGGCGTGGCTCGCCTCCGATGGCAGCACCGGACATGGCTCTCCTGCGCCAGTCATCGGACTGTAGGCGAGGAAACCGACTCTGGTGCGCTTGAAAGTCTTCTTCCATGGCGCCGGATGGTGTTGATGTCGATGTATCGGAATGAGGGCAAGTCGGGGTTGGTATTTTCTGACTGGTTGTTGACATTCGAGTGAGAATCTGGGGAAAGGGTGCAAGTTAACGCTGCCACAAATTGCGGAATCAGAAATTCAGCGAATGGAGTACGGCGCGATTTTGCCAGGTGCGAGAGAGGAAGGAGCGCCCGGGTCAGTCAACTTTGTGCGTTGGAAGCTCTGCTCTGCGCCTTCCTAGAATTCATCAACCTATGGTGCAAGAGACAGCCAAAAAAAGACATGCATTCGCACCTTCCTCCCAGTATCCAGGTGATGAACTGATGCCTTACACTTCCTGCTGCACTTCCACCTCCACTCATCTCGTTGGTAATTCCTTGTTCGGTGTGGCTCACTGACCTAATGAGAAACTGACAAAACTCGGCTCAGAAAATACATGGCCAGGACCGAACATCCTTCAAATCTCCTTGACGAAGCCTACCTCAACCACACGATCCATCGCCAACCGCAAATTTGCAATCTTTGCCCGCGTGTTATCCCTGATCCACAAAAACACCGACAGCATGAACCTCCGAGCAATTGGCGCGCCAGTCTTGATCCTCATCTGCTCCTTCCCAACCACGTACAAAATTTTGGAAGCATACGCACGATCCAGACGAGCCAATTCCGCCGCTGCCTTCTCATCGCGGAGCTCGACGGGGAGTTGCACGCCATCGGGACCCGATGCCCCTGACGATTCTCTCTGGTGAGAAGTCTCCCCCTCTGTGGCCTCCCCCTCCCCTTCGCAGTCCGTATCCTCACCCGTCCTCAACTTCTCTAACGCTCTCATTCTCTCCATAGCCTGTCTCACTACAAACCGCCTGATTTGTTCGTAAATCAAAGCCGCCAAGTCAGGACTTATCACATGATCCATGAAACCATGCTTGATCACCAGCCTATAACACCCCGGCACCGCAGTGAAATGCGACACAGCATACCTCTCCTCCGGCAACACCGTCGGCGCCTCGACTGGATGCAGATGGAAAAACACCGCCACCTCCGGGATCGCGACAAACTTGGTCACATAGTGCGTGAACACCGCAGGCGTCATCACGCCCGTCTTGTCAAAGAAGATGCCAAACCCACGAATTGAGCTTAGCGGGTCGCCGCCCCATACTGGTTGTAATCGTAGCCGACCACCCTCATCTTTGTCCTTAATGATAAGATGCGACGGTTTGAACCTGTCTTCGGCCTCGGCGCGCCATTGGTTCTCCTTGCCGAAGCGCCAGAGCAGAAACAGCGAGGTTAGGATGCCGGAAAGCGTGAGGGTAAACCAAGCGCCCTCAGGGACTTTGATCAGCGCTGCGGAGAGGTATAGGCCGTCCACCGAGGCGAAGACCAGCCAGGGAACAAACACTACGAAGGGTGAGAGCTTCCAGACGATGAGCGAGACGAGCGTGACCATGCAGGTGTCGAAGAAGGTGACGAACATGACGCAGACGCCGTAGGCGTTGCCGAGCTTGACCGTGTCGCCGTAGACGGCGGTGACGAGGATGGCGCCCAGCATGAGTAGCCAGTTCACAAAGGGGACGTAGATCTGCCCGTGGAAGGTCTGCGAGGTATGCACCACTTTGACTTGCGGACAGTAGGAGAGTTTCATGATCTGGCTGATGAGCTGGAACGTTGCCGTGATCATGGCCTGGCTGGCTACTATGGCAGCAAGAATGGCGATTACCAGACTTGGGTACAGGGTTCCTGGAGGCGTCGCGTTGAAAAAGGGGTTCGTGTAGGCGTCTGGGTGATGGCTGATGTAGGCTGCTTGTCCGATGTATGCCAACAACAGGCAGGGGTAGGTGTAGCACATCCAGCTCAGTTGGATGGCACGCAGACTAAAGGCTCCTAGGTCGGCAAAGAGAGCTTCGACACCTGTGAAGGACAGAAGAACACCGCCAAGCATCCTCCAAGCGCGCGTTTTGTGCTGGATGAAAAACTGGAAGGCAAAGTAGGGGCTGAAAGCCTTCAAGACCGTCCAGTCAAAGGTGACTAGGTTGTAGATGCCAAAGGAAAAGTTCAACCCCAGCCAGACGATGACGATGGGCGCAAATGTGGAAGCAAGCTTGGATGTACCGAGTGGTTGAATGAGAAACAGAAGGACCAGGATGCCGCAGGTTGTGCCGGTGACAGTGGACTTGGAGATATCAGGCTTGACGACAGATAACCCCTGGACGGCACCGAGGACAGACTGAGCCGGAGTCAAGACACCGTCGGACATAACCATGGAGACAGCCAATACGCCGATGACTTTGAGAAGAACGTGAGTGAACCTGCTTCCTTCGAGTTTGGCGCGCAACGTGCGGGTAGGCGGTTTGAGGTCGCTGGTTAGATGTCTTTCCATCCGCACAGTCACTTCTTCTCGCGGATCGCGCTCGGTGATGTTGGCCTGCATGTGTTAGCGCCCGGAAATCGTCAACGATGAAGACGCAAAGCAAGAGGCTGGCACTTACAAATCTGGTAAGCAACGAGTAACAGCTGAAGGTACCACCTTCGCCCTCATTATCCGCATGGAGAATGACAAAGATGTACTTAAACGTGACGAGAATAGTAATGGACCAGATGACAACCGAGAGAACTTGGAGTAAATCCCTGTGGGTAGGCGGAGCAGTGAACGTTGACGAGAACACGTAGAGCGGACTGTACCAGAGACATGGAGTGGTTAGATCGTCATCAACAGGGTAGACAAGAAAAAAAAAGGGTTATACGTGTCGCATCACTCACCTCGTCCCGATATCTCCATAGATCACACCAACAGATTGGTAAGCCAACCACAACAAAGTCCTTCCCTTAAACACCTGCTTCTTCTTCTCATACCCGCCTCTCCAATCGTCGCCCTCTTCGATATCAAGATGCGAATGCGAGGTGCCGGCATCATTGGACGAGCGACTATCAGCCGGCCTTTTCCCGCGAGAGATGATGCTGCGAGGGTTGTATACGCCTCCGACTAGCTCGGGGCGGTGCGAGCTGGACATGGAGCTGCCTCTTGAGCGGAAGTTCACGCCGGTTGAGTGACCGGTGGTGGGTTCTTTGTCTGGATCGTCAGAGTCTTGATCCTCATGGCGATGGTGTAAGGAAGGCTCTTCGATCCTGATGGTTGTCGGGATGGGACCTGGGGTTGGTTTTGCGGTGTTGTTGTCCATGTTGCGGTTAGGGGTCTGTTCTGAGGCACAATATGGAGGTGAAGGGAGGGGTGAATGAAGAAGGACGACCGTAAGGGACGTAGTAAGGAGGACCTTGCAAAGGATCTGGATGGATGGATGGATGGATGGAGAAGAGAACCAAGCGCAGGGCAGGCGATAAAAGCACGACCACCGCACACAAAGAAGTCGAAAAGCAAGAGATCCTACTACTC
Source organism: Neurospora sp. CHS-2018a (assembly GCA_009802275.1). Taxonomy (NCBI): domain Eukaryota; kingdom Fungi; phylum Ascomycota; class Sordariomycetes; order Sordariales; family Sordariaceae; genus Neurospora; species Neurospora sp. CHS-2018a. The sequence goes on from RAKG01000050.1 coordinate 80,126, forward strand.
TTCGCTCAAAGAGCCTTCAGTCCTCACAAGCAGCTCGAGATGCAACGTCGAGCTCCCTCGGCCGGTTATATATCCGGATGTCGCTGGTATCTGACGGGAGGATGGCAAAGACGAAGAATAAGAGGCCAACCAGTCCCGCCAGGAGGGAGAAACTCCCGTCAAAGCCTGTCATCCTCTTTGCTTCGGCTAGTCCAGCCCAATCTTCGAGGAGCGATAAGCTCTCTACTCGATAAAGCTAGCCCCGGGGGACCGGCGTAGAGCGTAGAGGTATGGTTGGAGGTAAGGTAGGGGTAGCTACACGGTAGGGATGATGGGGGTCCGGCCGTCGTCGTGGGGGGACACAACCTGGATTGTACCTCTTAGAGGTATCGATCGACAGGGATACCAAAGCCGGATATTCGTGGTATTGTGAAACGCCTCTTTTTTTGTTTTGCATGTGGTGTCGTAGGGGTCAGGAGTGAGAATGCCTGTGGCAGTGGATGGTAAGCCTCTCGCGCTTGGGAGATTCCTGATTCCAGTCCCGGTCCCGAATCACAGCATCTGACAGCAGACAGACAGCAGGCATCTCTGACACAAAGCAGCTGTGAAAACCCGGAATCGCATACTGAGTGAGCATGATGCATGCATGAAGCAATAACGCTTCTTGAGCGTGCGCCTGAGCTTGAGCCTGGCGTGCCTAGGCCATGGGTTCACTGCACTGGACTGCTCCAGCTGCACCCCACTGGGTGGTGCACGGTCTGGTGATGACGGGGGAAGAAACACTGCCCGCTGGGTTTGTGATGGAGTTGCAAAACGACCCTGCCGATTTACCAGCGAGGTGTAAGTGAAGAGATACTGTATTCCAAAAAAAACAGTTGAACATGGGATGAATGATGATCGTCCATTCACAGTAAAGCCCCCCTGGCATGATGCCGCGGGATACAAGCATACCGGTAAGTAGAGCGAGCAGGACCCTCAACACAGAGCTCTCGGCCCATCAGCATTCCATTCCATACACTCTATGTCCAGAATAGGCAGCCCGAAACTTCAACCACTCGGAGGATGGAAAGGAGGTGGAGGGGTAGCTTTGAGCTCCCTCAATCAAGCTTCAGCTTGTCGCACTGGATAGTACGAGACCCGAGGGATGAGACTCGAGCACGAGCCCTATGTTGGAAGCCAGGGACAAGATTGTAACCTGACATCCCAATGACAAGTTTTCCTTTGTCGATGTTCGTCTCATTCATCCCACTGGTGATCCATGGTCTATCGTATCTCTCACAGCCGATGCCACCCTTCCAAACCCGTCATGCTGGATGAGGTGGTTGAGGTCCTCGAGCTCTCGGACTGCAACATTCCACTTCCATCCCCGTTGCAACCCGGGACAGGTCCTGCTTCAACACGGCATTGGACGGACCAGACCAAGTCCCATCGCATGTGTGCGTGAAGCTTATCTGGTCCTGACTGCCCTGGTCCCTTAATCTGCAACACTGCATTTTGCATTTTGCATTTTGCATCAGTTGCATCAGCACTGCCACCCGCTCTATTGAATCCTTCGAGTTTTCGACAAGGAGTAGCACGTGGGTTGGATGGAACTGTCATGTTGGATGGATGGGTTGGTTGAATGGTGAGAGGATGGAGCTTTCCGGGAGGCCTCCCCTCTCCCTGTTCCTTCGTCAAATCCGGGACTGAGAGTGAGCGAGCGAGTGGGTGATGGGAGTGACCGCGGTTGAAACAGAAACATACAACAGAAAAATCGCGCGCACACGCGCGGGCGGCTCAAACTTCCAGTGTCGGGATATGGAGCGGTGGAACGTTATTGGTTGGGGATAACTCCGGCATCTCGCTTCGTTAGGGCGTGCGTGCGACTGTGCAAAAGCAGAGGTCCAAATCCGGAATTCTTCCTTTCAATGGAACGAAGCGAAGGTGAGGAGACCGGTAGCATCCAGATGGCCGAGGGGACGGGAGGGTCGTGGAGGTGCCTGGAAGAGTGGGTGGGGTGAGACCCTGTCAAAAGACAAATCAGCAGCGCTCTGAGCGCTGACAGAAAGCGAAAACGAATTCACAGTAAAAAGAAGGACGTCGCAAAATGGATGAATTACAATATAGTGAAGTATCGTTTGGTGTTGTTCGCTCTAAGGAGTGACATCGAAATAAGGTTGTTTCGCCAAGATTTCGTCTTGAACGCCTGGTGGTCTCCACCCACCCACCTACCCCCCAGATCGTCCCCGACCTGGGCGCTCTAGGCGCCATGACGCTTCCCCTCTCCTTTGCGCGGCTTATTGCGGGGAAGCTTTTGAACGTTTTCTTTTCACGTTGATCGTTTGAGGAAGATTCACGATATCAAATTTGATGAATTTGCACCGCCTCAAGCCATAGCTTCATGTTGTTCATTGTTCTTTCTATCTCCTGCATCTGACGTGGTGGTCTGACGCTGTCCCGATTGAGATGGAGGCACATCATGCCACACGCGACCAGAGAACCCGCTCCAGACTCCAGTCCAGTGACAAGAAAAAAAGGAGAAAAAAGGACAGTCGCAAATCTGGGAAAGCCACTTGACCCTATCTTGGAAGCACAACTTTTATCTTCCGTTTCCACGGAGGTTACACCTAATGTGCTTTTGCCTTTTGAAGAGTTCCCCTTTAGGGCAACAAGACATGTGATCGAGGTATCCTTCCTTCGGGTCCTGTACCGGCCATGTCACACCATGTAGAGACTGGCAAAGTATTCCCGTTCTCCTGATTGTCTCAACCAACCTCGAAGCCGAGAACATCACTCTGCTCCCCAAGGAGTACCAGCCCAAAGTCCGCGAAAAAGTAGGCGCTGTATCGTCTTGCCATCCTACCTCTAGGCCATACCCCAGGGAAACCCATTCCAGCTAGTCTTCTAATCCATCTGGTCAACGGTCTGCGCCTCCTTGCCCTTACCCTCATTAGGACGAGCCTTCTCTGCGCCCTCTGCCTTCTTTCCATCCTCCTCGGTAACCGCAAAGCGCCAGCCGAAGGTGTCCTCGATTTTTCCGAGCTGGATTCCCTTAAGCTGGGAGAGGAGCTTGAGGCAGATATCGCCAGCGTCCTCCTGGCTCTCGGGGAGGTAGGTGATCGTCTCCTCGTCAGCGTCCTTGTTGAAGGACACGCGAGCGTGCTCCTGGGTAGCGGTGCCTGAAGCGAGAGACTGGGCAGATGACGGCTTGACGCGTCTGGTGATTGAGCGAATGGGGACGAGAGCGGCGGCGGTGCCAGCGGCCATAACTTCCGAGAAGTTGGGGAGTTCGGAGTACTTGATCTGTGTGGATGACAGTGGGGTGTTAGCAACTGATCCGATCCAGATACTCGGTTGAGATCCGAGGGAGAGAATATCTCCGACTATTGTGGTACCATCCTTCCGTTCGGCAGTCGTGCTCCGGTCAAGGGGATAGGTGGTAGGTAGCATGGCATGCCGGTAGCATAGGCCATCCAAGGTCCAGACCTAGATGATGCCCTCCGTCGCACGCACTTCCGGCTCGGATCTGAATCGGTACTTCCAGTCCACCACTCTTAGGCCCCCGATCAGATCTTGGCACCATGCCGTGATCACCGAACAACCAGCGGGAAAACCGGGCAGACAACAGCCTGTGGTGTAAACAAAGAGAAGCAGAGGGAAATCACTTACCGGTCTCTTCTCAACCTTCCAGCCAAAGCTCTTGCCAATCTCCTGAATACTGTCGCTCGTGACACTATCAATCACGGCCTTGCTGCTGGGCACGACAACCGTCACATCATCATCCCCTCCATCGCCACGAATCACACCAATAAATCCGCTGGTGCTGAATTCGTCGACCTCCTCGTGTCTCGCGCTGTCAAGATGGAGGGTGATATCATACCCCTCCTTGCGTGCCTTGTCACTCCAGCGCAACACAGGCGCATAGTTGCCGCCAACTTTAGCGCTGCCCGTACCGTTGGGCGCCGCACGGTCGAACTCCTCCAGAATCAGGGCCTTGACCGGGTGAGAACCATGGTAAACACCCGTGGGAATCACAAACACCGAGAAGAGGTACTCCTCGGGCGGGCTGAGTCCGAGCTGCGCGGAGCTGCCGAAAATCTGGGGGCGGATATAGAGGGCCGCGCCCGTCTCGTGGGGCGGGACGTACTCGGCGTTCAGAGCGACGGCGGCTTTCACGGCGTCGATGAACAGCTCGACGGGCACGGGCGGAATGCTGATGAACTCCGAGCTGTGCTGCATGCGTCTCGCGTTCTTGTCTGCGCGGAAAATGGCGATCGAGTCGTTGCCGGGAAGACGGAAGGCCTTGAGGCCCTCGTAGGCCTGTTGGCCGTAGTTGAGGGCGGGCGCCATGCCGTGCATGCGCAGGTAGGGGTCTGTGACGAACTTCAGGGGGGACCATTTGCCCGTCTTGATGGAGTAGTGAGATTCGACATGGCCGTTTACTGTGAAGTGAAGATGGGTAGACGTTAGCGGACTGTTTCTTTTTCGTGTTACGCGTAGTCGCGGAGATTGGCGCCATTGTATCTGCTCGTCCAACCCATGGACACGATATGGATGGTCGTAGAAGAGACGTAAAAGTGAACTGCCACGGAAAATGCAGGGACTCGGGTCAAGTTACTACGCACCTTCGCGGACCTTGAATCCGACGTTGGACCAGTCGATCGTGCTGACCGGGGGAGGAGGGAAATTAGCCATGGCGCGGATCACTTCTGGGACTAGGCCTGGTCTACTGCGAATATTATTGAGGTGGTTGTTCTGGTCAACAGTTCTGGTGGTGATTCTTCGTCAGCTTCAGGAAGGTTAGAGGGGGTAGATTGTCGCAAGGTCGCGAGTTGAATCTGAGAAAAAGTTCGAGTCTTTGTGCAACACAAAGGATACCAGAATTATCCCTCAGGCGAACCGCAACAATCTGTAGGCCTAACTCGAAGAAGCATGTCACTTAAGGTACCTACCTATACCGCTGACACTTTGCACTGGTGAACTCAACGTCTTCAGAATTTGTTCAAGGTACGAAAAGAAAGGCAATAGTCAAGAAAAGCAACTGTCATCCAGTCCTCGAGGTTCCCAAGGGATCCTGCCGCTCTCCGATATAGGGCCGAGACGCATGCATCAATGCCGGCTATATGAGCACAACGTGTAAAGGGACGCCGATGTCGTTGCCGTAGGCTGACAGGGGTTAAATTGATGACACAGCTTACTGCCCCGCCATTTCCTTACCTGCCCCGCACCAAGCAAACCCATCCCGCAGTGGGAGGTAAGGGAATGCTGTCCTTATGTTTGAACAATAAAAGATGTGGACAGTTCTGGTGATGTCATCGTCACCATCGCGAGATTTGTCTCGATGACCGTCTGTTTTATTTCTTCTTTATAATAGAGAGTCTTGAGACATGGAAATGGGATAATGCACATGAGCATATCGTACGACGGAGCTGGTACGCGGGCGAGTGGTCTTCAAGATACATCGAACGCAACGCCCAGTGTATAGTAGTAGGTACCTTACGATACACCTCTCTTGCTCTTGTTCACACATCACATCATGTCAAAATGCTGTTTGTGACAAGCTCAGATGGATTACTGTAACGACAATACTGTGAATAGAATCTGATCATGTGTTTGCGGCTTATCTCGATGCATATCACAATTTTTTCAACTTCTCGGCAAGACGAGAAAACCTCTTAAGAGAAATAGATGAAAAAAGCCTTTTAAGAGAAACCGATGAATCATGCCAGCGCCTGGCTACCTTATTCTATATATATACTACCTTGAGGTGCAGTGTAAAAATGTTCATGATGCGCCCCATTTTCCGTTTCCCATAATCCCATGCTTTCCATACCACCCGTCATCGTTGCCGAAAAAGAAGAAAGAGAACCACCACCATGTGCATCGCCGCCCGTTGTAGTGTTCGTCAAGACCGTGTCCTTTCTGTTGCTAAACGAGTTCCCTTAGCTTTCAGATATTGCCATGCAGTGCTTGGTGATCGCAGATCGCTGGGCATATGGATGCACTTCTGTGTGGTGCTGTAACAAATGTTGTCGAAAATGAAAAGAAAAGAGAACAAATCATAAAGGGGAGAAGGCAAAGCAGGCACCCCCCAATGCTGGAAAGGGCTCGCGATGCAAATGCCAAAAATTCCACCAACGCAAAACGCCACGCAAAAAGGGGATGCTGCAGCAAAGCAAACAAGCAACGCCCGGATTGCTCACATATTGCTTGAAGGTGGAAGAGATATAGAACTTCTCCGTCGCTGATGCTCGGCAGGAACCCTATATGTTATTGAGTCGGTAAATGTGGCCTCGAAGAGAAGGCTACTGCTTACACGACTTGGGACAGCTTCTGGAGAGCTGTGAGAACGCCTACAAATCACGTTAGTAACTGGTTATCAAACGAAAGAAAAGAAAAGAGATCTGCTTACCACTAACGCCCTGGGTCAACGTCGCCTTAGCCTCAGTGTTTCTATTGCCAAGGCTGACAGTCACCACCTCCTGTACTGTTCCCTCAGTGGCCATCTGGTTGGCCCACTTGAAGACCTTCTCGTCGTCACGACCGTCGCCAATAACCATGAGGAAGTCAACCGGTGATTTGTGCTTCTCATCCGGCCCCATCCGTTTCTGCAAATCATCAAAGATCCTCTGAGCCGCGGTGCTCTTGGTCCAATCTATGGGCTCAACAAGCACGCAACCGTCCATGGGAATAGCGTGAACGCGTTGCTCCTCGCAGGCGTCATTGATATGGCTGGCTAAGTCGGAAGCTTGTGTAGCGGCCGTCTCGTAATCATCCGCAGACTTGTAGTGGAACACCAAGGAGCAGCGACGTTCCTCAATCGCCGCTCCCGGCGTACGCTCCAAGTAGTAGGTCATGATGTCCTGGAGTGAACTCTTCCAAGAGCGGATCTTATTGGAATCGGCCATTTCGGTCCAAGTGTTGCTTCCGCAATCCTTGAGGTAGCATCCGCTTTCGGCGATGAGACCAAGGTTGGGCACACGACGGAAAATGCGGTCGAGTTCCTCTGGACGTCTACCAGACATAACATAAATAGTGTTGCGCTCATCGAGCAGAAGATCGTTGAGAACATCCAGGGTGCGTTGAGGGCTGACCGGAATGATTTGATTGACGGGTCCCCAGCTGACAAGAGTTCCCTCGAAGTCAAGGATGAAAAGGTGCCGTTCGGTGCGCTTGTATTGCTGCAACAACGTGGTCATCGAGAGGCGAGGTACTGCAGTCTGGTCGCGGCTATGTTGCTCCTCGTAGACCTTATCCAGGCGGAGCATAAACTCGGAGAACCAGTGCGAGCCGGTGTGAACGTTGACGGCCTCGTACAGCTTCTTCCAGCGGCGCTCCTTCTCCTCGCCGTCCATCTCGAGGGCCTTCTTGATGGCATCTGCACAAGCCCTGTAGTCCCAAGGGTTCACCGACAACTCATTTCCACTGAACAACGAGGAAGTACCCGTGAACTCAGAGAGGATCAGCGAGCCGTGCTTCTTCTCGCTGAACTTGCCGTCCTGACAGAAAAGGTATTCGTGGGATGTGAGGTTCATGCCTTCACGTTGGCTAGTGATCATGAGAGCATCAGCGATGCTCAACAGCGCAAGGTACTGGGCATAGTCAATGTCCTGCTTGAGGTAGACCACAGGTTGATATGCCAGGTTGGCCCAGGAAGAGTTGACGCGAGTCACAATGTCAGAAACGGTAGCGTCCAACTCGCTCTTTTCGCTAGTTGAAAGGGCAACCTGAATGAGAACGACCTTGTCCCTCCACTCAGGGTTCATGTTCAAGAACATCTCGTAGGAGAGGAGCTTCTGACGCACGCCGCGGACGTGGTCGAGCTTGTCGCGGGCTACAATGAGCTTCTTGCCTGCGTAGCGCTCACGCATGATGTCGAGCCAGCGCTTAACTTCGCTCTCTTCACGGTGACGACTGAGGCTAACAGGGTCAATACCGATCGGGAGGTTGATGACGTCGACAAAACGGTCCTCGAGCTGAAGACCATCTGGGGTGGCTTCAACGCTCAGAATGCGGCTGCAGGTCTGGAGGAAATGTCTGGCGTACTCGCGGATCTGGAATCCGATGAGGTTGGCGCCGAGCATGCCTTCAAGCAACTCCTTGCGAACGGCCAGACATCTAAAGACCTCTGAAGAAGGGAAGGCAACGTGCAGGAAAAACCCAATCTTGGCTTCGGGAATCTTCTTCCTAATCATTCCAGGGACCAAGAGGAGGTGGTAATCGTGGATCCAGACCGTGTCTCCTTTCTTCCAGTTCTTAACAATCTTGTCGGCAAACGCCTGGTTGACGTTCACGTAGTACTTCCACGAGTGATCCTCGTACGCCTTGCTCTTCGGGTTGTCCGGGATCTGGTAGTGGAAAACGGGCCACAAGATCTGCTTGCAAAAGTGGGAATAATGGCCGTCGAAGTCTTTGTCCGAACAGAAAACACTCAGCATGTCGTGCTCAGTGGCAAGTCTGTCCTCGATGTCCTGGAGTTGTTGAGTGCCCTGGAGGGCGTCCGTTGGCATACCCAAGGTGCCAATCCAGGTGTACTCTCCAAGCTTGCCATCCCTAGCAGCTGCCACGGCGGCGTTGCGCAAGCCACCGTTACCCTGATCGGCGCTAACGATCTTCCAGTCGGCATGTGCAAATACGCGGTCATGGCTCTCGCTCCTGACGAGGCTCTGTGGCTGCGTAATGCCTTGGCGACCCATCTCTCTGGCCTTCTGGTTCAGAGCACGGCTGCTGTTGACCAGCGAAGGAGGCGGAGGTGAGTTAGCACGGGACATCGGCTGGTCCGGCCGGCCGCCCCATGTCGGAGAGCTTCGATCGATTGGAGCACGGTAGCCACCATCGGGAGAGAAGGGCATTTGGGGAATTTGCACCTTCAATCCATCCTCGTTTGTCCAATGGTCATGGTGCTTGCGGTCTTCCGTCGGTGTGTGCGGAGGAGTGATGTGATGATGGGCTGGTTGGAACAGGCTGGGAGGTGTGTTGGGAGATAGCTTCTTGGCCTTGCTGGCTGGCTTCTGCGACGCCGAAGCACCTCTTGGCCGTGCACCAGGCAGGTTGAAATGAACGGTCTTGGGGAGAAAGCTGTCAAGGTTCCCGTCAAGTCAGTAAATGTATCCATGACCTCATTCCCGACATTTCATTGTTAGAACCCACCCATCCGAGAGGGGTAAAAGACTCGGACAAGGTAGCCTGGTGCAGAAATGCAATGCAAACGCAAGGTGAAAAAAAAGTTCAAACTGGTGAGAGCTTACAGCGAGGCAATAAAAACAGTCATGGTGGGCGGCTGTTAGTGCTGACAAGCTGATAGGTCGAAATTTGGAAAGACTGTATAATCTGCTGAATGGTATATAGATTTGATGGAGATGATGGCGACCGGGATGTCTGCTATCGGTCGTCTGTTGTGCTCATCAGATATGGCAGTGAACGCGTCGCCGAGCTCAAGGGCGTCGAGGGTTGTATCGGGACTTTTAGGTCGCGTCAGAACTGTTGGGCGCAGGAACCGGGCGTTCGATGTCGGAGGCGAACAAGACGAGATGGCGGTGCAGACAATGGACGTGCGTAAGGTAGGACGAGTCAAGTATGCGGGACTCGGCAGAAGTTGAGGAGGTTGGAGATGGTCGAGCTTCCGCCTGAGGAGGGGGACTCTAGGTTAGTTATGAGGGAAGAAGGAAGAATTTCATTTGGAATGTGAAAAAAAAGTGACCAGAGGACATGGGAGAAGCTAGTGGTAGAGCATGACCAAGACCACGGGGTCACGGGCAGGGTAGGCAGCATACCTTAGTTTCAAAAGCAGTTGCTTGGGCTGGAAGGCGCGATTATTCTTGGTCTCTACTGCCAGGGGATTATGCCGGTGAAGGAAGTGGCAGTGGATGGATGTAATGGACTGAGAGTTCAAAGACGTGAGAGTCTTTCTTTGGGAGGAAGAAGAAAGGAAACTGTTTTATTTATCGAGTGTCAGCCCAATTGCATGCACTTCCTTGACATCTGCTGCCCAGACACATGCAGCGGGGCAGTTAGGTGAAGCTGCCCAAAAAGAGATCGAGATAGTTGCTCGTAGACGGCCGTCGACTGGACGAGCCGGGTAAACGAACAGGGCAATGACGAATGTGGTGCTGAGGAACTTGAAGCAGCCCGGCGTTGTAGTGGAGCCCAGCCTGAAAAGACTGCATTGACCGACACTGACGTAACAGCGAGCTAGCTTCCGGTGCTAATGCACAAAGAAACTATCTACCATCCCGCCGCCGGCCCATCTCCATTCCCATTACGCCCACAGTACTCACAGTGAACAGAAAGGCAAGACCGGCTCGACAGAGTGGTTGTTTCCAACCTCAGACGCGGCACGATCACGTCAACGGGACATGTGTACTAGAGAAACAGAGCTCACTTACTCGGAGAAGGGCAAGAACTATGGGTTTGGTCCCGAGGGATGATAGGACCTTTTCATCCGGTGATGGGTCACGCTGTTGATGATAAGGACAGAGGCAGATAGAGGGAGCTTCAGGTATTGTGGGAAAGAGTCAAGGACGACAGAGTGGTGCATATTATGGACGATCGCAGCTTGTTCAAGATGATGAACGGGGATGTGAGGACTCCAGCAAAGAAACCGCGAAACACATGGAAGAGTGGAGGGGCTTCGGTGATTTTTATTTTGGGCAGCGGATCGCTCGATTCGATCGAAGGATGTCGACGGGAAGGCGGGGCCGTATGGGCCGGGGATACCAAACAGAAACCTCACAAGCCACTCCGAGATGGGCTGGGCCATACAAATCCTCGAAAAGCAACACACGGCCTCCATCTTTTCCGGTATGTACCTGTCAGATACTAACCACTGCGCCAAACACCCAAAAATTGGAGCTCCATCGAGGTGATGGATTAGTGGCAGCTCTGGACCCCCTATATTCGACACACCCCCCCAGCTGAACCGAATATTCTATTCGTAAAGCTGGACAAGCCATGGGAGCGCCCGCAGTTCAACCCACTGTCGCTTAGTTTCTGTTTGGCCCTCACCGGGAATCGACGTCGACCCTCTGTCGCTTAGCTTTCTGTTTTACTCTGGCCGGGAATCGAACTCGGGACCTTCTGGTTGCCAAGAGGGCGCACGACTAGCGTCAATCGGAATCGAGGCAAATGAGACTCTTAATTGTCAGATACTAACCACTGCGCCAAACACCCAAAAATTGGAGCTCCATCGAGGTGATGGATTAGTGGCAGCTCTGGACCCCCTATATTCGACAGTACCTCAACACTGGCGAAAGAAAGAATGGTGTGGGTCCCGGCAACTGAAGAAGATCTTGAACATGCAATTTTCAGTCCTCTCAGCCATGAATGGCTGGGTCATGGCCAAGCAATTCGCTTGGGTAGCAGAATTGTCACAGGCCCTGTTTGCCTGATTGTTCTCTCGACTCCTTCTGCCTTGTCTCTTCATCCAATACTCTGTAATATGACCGGCGTACGTATGCCTACCTTGTGCCCAGCCGCCCCTGCCTCTAGGTTTCTGCAACTCTGTCCTGTGGCCGGCCTGTCATCTTGATGATGACTTGAAGAGGGCCCAAGAAGGAAGCACGTTTTGGCAGTTGCGCCAGGGAACAGGTTGAATTTCCCCTGTTGATGACAGGGATCACGTTGGAATCGTGATGGACATGGACGCACTGTGGCCGTGAAAGGTGGATGGATGAGCACCGAGGTGAGGGGCCGCAGTCTGACAAGGGTTCGGGGTCCGGAGCAACCTGGAAAGTGACATGCCCCATGGTTGTCTTTTTTGTCAACTTCATCCCGTCTCGACATTTCTTCCTATCCTTTGGTCTTGCCATCTGCCAGAAGCTTTAATCTTACTCGTTATCTTTCCATCTGACGGTCTGACCTGACCTCAAGATGCAGGACGGACTGCAGCTCCCATTTGACATGAGCATGACGTTCCTGTGCGATCCTCCCGATTCGATGTCTCGACTTTGGTGAGACTCGAGATTGCAAAGGTGTCAAACGTGCTTGCTTATCTCTTTCTTCTCCTTCAGAAGGATGTACTCATCTTTTCTGGAATTAAGTGGTCAGCAACCAAGCCCAATCTGGGGCTTGCTTTGTTTCACCAACACCACTATCACTTTACGACCATCCTCTTTCCTGATATCCTATCACGTAATCTTACTTCTCAGTACGCAGCTTCCAAAGGGCCACATGCCTGCGGCAGCTGATGAGCTCAAACAGCTGTTAGTAAATAGGGCCTGGCCTTACCCAAACAGCAAACCGGTGTAGCAACATGTTAGTCATAAAGATGCTCGTGATTTCCACAGAGTCCGCAGCCTGTGGCCGAGGGAAGGAGTAACTGAAGGAAGCCCATCAAGGTTCTGAGCTCGCCGTCCAACCGGTTTCTTTCAGCCGGCGCTAATGTGACAATCGACGTGACGTGCTTTGCACCAAGAGCCTCGTCTGTAAACGTCCATGGAGTGACATGCATGTGAAATATGTTAGTGCCGAGATCAACGCTGTGAGAAGGTTGCATATGTAGAGGTGATAATACTGGTCAGCACCACGAAAGGTACGCGAGGCATAGGACTTGCGGTTCGCAGTTGACACTACACCTCTACCGGAGGGGGGAATGGTTAATTCTCGTGAACTTCGAGTTAGTGCAGACCGGTGGCAGAAGACAGAGCCTTACAAAAGACTAGCACTTACGCCGGCGGGAAATCCTGGTTTTCTGTAGGCCGGAAGTATCACACTAACCGTTTGCCCACCGGCAGAGGTGTACCTACCTCTGGATGCCTGCCGACCTGGATCAAAACCTTCTCAGCATCATCACCTTCACAGCCCATCCATGATTCGTCCTTGGCGCCTATCTGCGGCCTCCCGATCGTGGAACCGAAAGTCTTCGATGCGGTAGGCTTGTTTATCTGGAGTAAAGTGTCAAACTTCCCACACGGACCTTTGTACGCCTTGACTCGCGATCTAGGGTGGTTGAGCGCCGTTGCCTTTTGAAATGTGGTGCACACATACATGTATCCGCAAGGCTGGTATCTTGGCCCAGACCGGACTATCAAGCAGCAGCATCGACGGGTATCCTTTGCGTAACAGACTGGGATCGGGTAATCCCTGGGTCTAAACTGGAATAGCTCTAGTGCAAACATGGGGACAGCACTTGTACATTTACAGACGCACATGGGAAGAGTATCACTGGGATAGTCTGGAAGCTGGCGTTGTGTGAAATCTGGAGTATCAAAGGGAAGAAACTGAAGCCAATCTAGGTTGCCATGCCTTGGCCCTTCGCATTGACCGCGAATATCAAATTGCCTCTGAAAATCGAAGACCAATGAGATATTTCACCCGAACACTCCAACCCATCAAAATGAGTTGAGACAAAAGACAGGGAATCGGCCCAGCAGCCGGCTGTAAGACGCCGTCGATCCGGCAGGCGGTTTGATAGTCAGAAACTCAGAGGCGCATTGCATGCTTCCCAATTTCCGACCTGGCAAGCGATGGGATGGGTTTTCGCCGAATGCGGTGCGATGCTACCAACACCAACGACCAACGGGGGTGCGGTTGTTTCGCAACCCATCCACAGTACACAGCACATGGCAAAGAAAGATCCCGAAAAGGAGACGATTTGATCATCCCCAGATTGGACCCTCAAACCAGAACCCCTCTGCCCGGGCGTGCTTCCTCCAGTGCTTGGTCGACGGACCCGAAGAAAGACGGCACGAAGGGCTACACGAACACCGCATTCGTTCAACAAAACCTCTATAAAATCTCCGGACTCCGGTCACGGGGTAGGGTAGACGAGGCCAGTACCGTACCTTATGAGCATATGCTAAATGGATTCTACGATGGACACAACAGAAGAAGCGCGTTTGCGTTTTTGTTGGTGAGCATGACATAGCAAACTCTTAGAGGTAGTCTAGTCCTGCCATCGTGGATTTCCACTGATTGTCGTTGCTGTTACGTCCGGTCGGTTCTGTTACTCCGGCAGAAGTCGATCTTTCCTTATCAAAATTTATCGAAAGCTCATCCGGGCGGCCAGATTCAACGCGGTACCACTTTGCCGTCGTTGGTACCTCCCGTCTAGGTTGCCCAGTAGGATTGACAGCTTTCGAAACGTGCTGGATCTACGGACTGATGCCCGAAGACTACCAGACAACTACACTAAAGTCGGGTCGGACTCGCTTCAATCCGTTGATCGGCAGAACTTCAGAAGGATCGACGGCGCTTACCGGCCAGGCTTATAGTGGCGTACGTACCACAGTAAGCTGGTGGTTGATGACCTACAATGATACTGACAGTTGAGTCGTGACGATCAAAAATCTTGAGAAGTGATGAGAGGATTTCGGTCAGATGAGACTGGACTGCCGATGGCTTCGAAGTGTGTAAATGGAAGTTGCAATACGCAGAAAGACGGATGGAGGAAGGTTGTTTCCCGTTCTTTTTCGATCGACAAGATCTTGGCGGTCAGGCAGCCAAGAAATGGGCGCTTACAAGGATTGTTTCTATGACAGCAGGAGCGGGGTGAATTTTCTGTACAGCAGCCAAGCCCAACCGTACAATCCAGCCCTGGTTTGTTTGTTAGTTTGGTACAAAAAACGGCAACTTTGCTGGATATAGGAAAGCGTTCGGCTTTCTATCGGTTAACCACCGTAGACCGATATCTTCCAGTCTTGAAGGAGACGGAGAGAGGTATAAGAGGCTTCTGTAGCGCCTTAAACCCTTGTCATTGTCCTATGATGCTTCAAACGGAGACCAGTTTCGCTCTTAGGAGGCCAATAAGAGCTCCGAATCTCCCCTATTTAACCCCAGTCCGAAGAACCAAACTAACAAACAAACCAGTATTGTATTGTAGAAGGCGCAGTTGTCTTGGGAAGGCCCGGGACGGAACTTTCCACAACAGCAAGAGCGCCGAAGCCCAGAACAACGCCAGAGTTCCAGTGCTTGCCGTTTCAAATGGGTGTGACCCGATATCTCCCGAGATGCCACTGCATTTCGAGGGCTGCGGTTGGTTCTTGACGAAGGTTGGAGAACAACATTTCCAACGGCAGAATTTGGAAAAGGCTGGTTGTTCTGTGTTACAACGAATTTCTTCACGATGGAAACTTTGAATTCTTCAATCTCAACGTCGTATTGGTTGCTATTTTCAACGCCCTCATTCTACGCCGCCTTTTCATGAAGAAATGGCTCACCAAGTGCCGATCAAAGATGTCATCGCGAAAAGCATGAGGCATAACCGAATGCTTCTTCATTGGTGTGACGGGCAAACGAGAAATCACAAAAAGCGTGAGGCATTTGACAACATGAAATGTGACAAGAAAAGAAGGAACAGATGAAATCGAAATCAATGACCGTTGGACTTGCCGTCTGATCTCCAAGTCTTGGAAACATGGAAGTCAAGAAGGAAAAAGCGGGGCCGGCAATCACGGCGACGCCGGACAGCGGCACGGCGGGGCGGGGAATGGAAGGCTCCTGCTTCTACAGAACCGGGAGGGAACCCATAGGACCAGTGGAAGCCTCCTTCCTTGGTGTGCTTCACAAGAACAAGAAACGCAAAAGTGAAGAAGGCACGAAGGAAAAGCGGCCGAGATGTTCCCCGCAACTCGCAAGACTGGACGAGACAGAAAAGGCCCGCAGTGTGCGTGGTTCATGCTATTGCTTTGGGAAATCTTAATCGCCATGCCGTCTTTGAAAGCGGTCTGCAACTCTGAACATCAACGAGGATCTGTTTACTAGCTCCAAACGCCATGATCAACCAACGTCTCTCTACTATGTAGGTAAATGCATATCACTATCCTTGTCTATATCGTGGCATCTATGTAACGCGCTGCATGATCCGCGCAATGAGAACTTTTCCATCAAATGCTCGCATCTATCAAAACCTAAAATGAATACCGCCGGGTATCGCTTAACGTAACCACGTCCGTCTGTCTATGGTGCTTTCCTCCAAATCCTTTTGAGCGTCTTTCTTGGGTCCTGGTGTGATCGCGCGAATTTGGTGACATTGAAGCAGCGGCTGGGAAATTTTTACCGATCTGCAGGCCCATTCCATCACTTCTGTCGCTCTTGCCCAGCGATTCTGGAAGTTTGGCAGAGGCGCAGTCGGCAAACACTTATCAGCCTCACAACACCACCATCCTTCGAGTCGAGGTGGTGGTGTGCTGCCAATTTGCGTTTTGACTCAGTCAGGCCTCTTTGGTGAGCCGATAATAGTAGCTAGGCTGACGTCCAAGAAAACTTGGCTCGTGAACATTGCCGTGTAAGAGTGTTCCTGGCAGGTAAGGTATGTAGTATCCGAGGCCGGCACGCTCGTTCGTGCGAACTGCTGCAAACACCACGGAAGCAGGCCAAGAATCAAATCACACCGCTGTGAGGCCTCCACGGGTCAGGTAGAGCCGGTGCTCCCGGGTTCTCTGTTGGCTGTAGGAGGGTAGGATTCGTTCCCGCTCTCTCCTTTAGTTCCTCCATGTCCTCACGGCCTTGTCCTTTCCGCCAGATCCTACCATCTTGCCATCCGGCGACCAGTCCACGGCGTATACCTGGAAGCGAGTTAGAAAATTTTCATGGATATCACCGATGTCGGGGGTTTTCGGTTCACATACCTCGTCTTCGTGTCCGGGAAGGTCCATGGCGAGAGTGCCAGTGCGCACATTCCATGCCTTCAGGGTGGTATCTTTGCTAGCCGTGATCAGAAGCCTGCTATCGGCGGACCAGGAGCATTGGTAGACCTGCAATATCAACGGGTTAGACCTTTTTCCTCAATGGTACGAGAGGTATATCCAAATCAAAAGCAAAAAACTTACGGGCGCAACATGACCCCTCAAGCTCTTGAGGAACTTGCCGTCCCTGGCATTCCAGAGCTTGACGCTGTTATCCCAACCAACCGAGGCAATCAAAGTGCCATCAGGAGAGAACTGAACCTGGTTCACCTTGTTCTGGTGTCCCAAAAGTCTAGCAACGGGCTTGGTACCGTTGTTTGTGGGATCCCACAGGTACATGGTAAAGTCGTCACTGGCAGATACTATCCGCTCAGCAACCTTGCCATTGATCTTGGCCGCTCTCTCGAAACGCTCCTTGGCCTTCTCCCTCTTGCCCTCCTCGGTGGCAGGGACGTCCTTGGTGTGGTCGAAGTATGCGGTCCTAAGTGCATGGTCGCTCGACAGACCGATGTGGTTGATCCAGTGAGCGTGGGATGTCAGGCTGTGTACCAAGGTGCCCTTGACGGCGTCGAATACCCGGATAACCTTATCGTGCGAGCCAGTGTAGATAAGATCAGTTCCACCCCATCGCACGCAGGCAACGGAGCTCTTGTGACCGCTCAGGACGTTCTCGGTGCGACCTGTGTTGACAACCCAGATTCGGCAGGTACCGTCCTTGCTAGCACTGGCAATCCTGGGAGTGCCGTCTCTCCACAAGTGGTAAGGTTGCCACGCCGTCATCAACACCCACTTGGCGTGGCCCTTGAAAGGCTGACCAACAGGCTTGCCGGCCTCGGGATCCCATATCCTTACTGTGCCATCCATGCTGCAGGTCGCTAGTTGCTCTCCATCGGGTCTCCAGTTGACGCCGAGAACCCAGCCGGTGTGTCCTTTCAGTGTGTGCTTCGGAGTACCAGTATTTGTATCCCAAATACGGGCTGTGTTGTCGCCACTGCCGGTAGCAAGGCGACCGGACGAAATAGGAGAGAATTGGGCTGCGAGGATGGGTTGGCCGTGACCGGGAATGCGATGGGCAAGGCGCGAAACTGCTTGTACCCTGAAAACGGCCTGGGGCTCGGCACTGAGTGTGATGGTGGTTCTACGCGGAGATGTCAGCAAGACATATTCGTCAAATTGTTGCTTTCCCTGGGCTGTCATACTCGAAGGGGTTCTCGACGCCATGCTTCTTGAGAAGGCCGAGGAGGTCGGATGGGTACTGGTCGACAATGATATCCTTGCCGGGAATATGGATGCGGAATCGGTATGGGGTGAACTCTTCGCGGTCTCTCTCGAGTAGTGTGTTGAGCAAGACGGAGATGTTCTTCTCGGTGGCATCGGCAAAGTTGATTTCGATCACATCGGTCATCTGGTTGCCATCGCTGTCGACGAAGTTGGCCTTGAAGGAGCCGAGCTCAGGCGCCAGTATCGGGGCGACATCTAGCTGTGTTGTGGTGCGCTCGATCTCGTCTCTCTTCTGGCGCTTCGACGGGGGTGGTAGTACTGTCGCCATTTTGAATTCTGTTGTGCTGGAAGTTGTCGCTGGAATGTGTTGCGATTCTCGACTTCCAAGTGTTGATGGGATTGGGGCCTTCTGGGTTTGCACTGCTGCCCCTGCAAAGGCTGGACGCAGCAGAATGCGGGCAGTCCAAAATTTTGGCGGTGATGGCGCGCAAAAATCACTTGGCATGTCCCACCCCAATGGAGCTTTGACCCACAATTGCTTCCTATTGGTTCTCCACATATAGATGTTTTTGGTTTAGCGCTGTTAGGGTTTCCCCACGGTGGAGCTGTCTTTCATCGTCACTCGTCTTTTCGGCTCCTCCAGTTCGACATTCTGAATCCAGAACTTCCACTTGATCCATCGTCATCATCATCCTCACATCCTCTCTTCCAACACCCAGAACACTCCAATTCTACGTATCAACCATCAATAGCTCCTATGTCACTTTTATTCATTCTCTCTCTATCTACAAATCCTAACTGAAACCAACCATGACCATTCCCCGGGTTTTCATGACTTCTCCCAAAGACTCATGATCCGACATGATGTCTTTCTCTTTACTGTGTATGCCACAAACGCTCCGCCAAGTTTCAAGACAAATATGCACCATTCCTTGTTACGATTACAGCAATAACAGCACGCAGCTATGGTGATTATCGGTTTTCACCTTGATGGACCGTCGCTCCCAAAGATCGCCATCATCATGCTCGGAGGCATCGCTATAACTCGGAGGATGAGCGTATACCTTCGTTCCCTCTTGCTGGATATGGCAGAAACTCGGATGTCTACCTATTGAACCACTATTCACCAAAACCTCTCCGGATCGATGTTCGGGCTTTGGAGACACTGATATCACGGCAGCTCCCGCACCCGGCACCTAGCGTACCAGGACAGGTTGATTCGGGCCCCGGTTCGGAGGAAGGGAGGCACGACCCCCGATTCGAATTCACAGTGTCTCTCCACCTTGGCCATCGACAACTGTTTGTGCCAGGAGGTACTCACATTGACATCCCTGAGAAGACCAGCATAATGAGCTCCGCGCAACTTGTGAAACACATACGGCTCTTCACCAGCTGCTTCCTCCCTTCCTCGTCCTCCTCCTATCCCTTTCTCACAATTTCCAGCCCGGTTTAACCGCAGTTCTGATGCTGCCCGCGGCGACCGCCGTAACCAAGATGACAAGCTCGGGCCTTGCGAGATGCCATCGTCAAGTTGTTTGCGAATCAAGGGCAGCACATCCGCCCGAGTCCAGCTCCATGAACGTCATGCTAGATTTCCCACAGCCCCCTTGATTGGAGTACCTGTTCAGTCCTGGAGTGGCATAAGACATGAAAAAATCCAAGAATAAGACCACCTCCCAGTCTTCCAGCTCACGTTGTTCGCGGAGGATGATATACCGCGCCAGTGCATCAGCCTCGCCACGGAAGTGGATTTTCTTCTCGCTCTCATGGACGATAGCCTTCACACCAGACCGGTAAGCCTCGTCAAAGGGCTTCCGCAACTGGCCGGAAATGGTCAGAATATTATCGTCGGAAGTCAAGAAATGACAACAAAAACATCAAGGCGACAGGAAAGAAAAGTGTTTGCTACAGCGAGATCAACCAGGGAGTCGTGCCTCCACGTCATGGACCACGCAATATACGGCGGGTTATCCAGGGAGTCCGTTGTCCGGTTAAATGCGTCTAGCCCACACACTACAGAACTGTAGCTTGTCTGTTCATTCTTCAGTCAATCTGGCATGTCAAGACCTTCACACAAGGACAAGAACAAATGACCGGCTTTTGGCTATATACACTACCCAAAGACACTCGACGCTGCAAAGATGGCGGCCCACCGCCCGCCTGTGGTGTAATATGCCGTTCACCGATTACTTTGAATTCGATCTGTCATGATTGAAAGTATGCGAGCTATGAAATTCGGTCTGGTCCTTCGCTGGATATTCCGCTATCAATAAGGCAATTATTTCCGTCACTATTGGTCCTCTTTTGCTTCCGGGCCTCCCTTTGCAGTTCAACCAACAACTCAACCACCAGAGGTACAAAGGAAAGGACCATAATTGTTACTCATGCACCCAACGCCACTTGCAGCAAAGTATTGCGGCTGCTGTTGGCCCCAAGTCGGATACGGTCCCGGCTGGTCCCGGCTGGTACTGGCTCTGGTACTGCATCTGGTACTGCATCTGGTACTGCATCTGGTACGGCCTCTGGTATGGCATCTACCAATATGGCTGTTGGCGGAAGCCCAAAACCTCCTTCGTCAAACAAACTACTTCTTCGGTCTGAGCCTGAACCTTAACCGTCCATCTGTAATCCGGATCTAGCCTACACACTCCAGCTTCCCATCCCAAATCCTGCCTTCATCCTTACCCAACAGAGCTAGCCAACCTTGGATTTGGCAAGTAAAACGCTGCCACGGCAATAATGAGGTAGGCAGATGCCAAAAGTGCTCCCTCGAGGTAGTTACTCCTCCCATCCTTAACGAGAAAGTTCACGATGAAGGTACTAACGAACATGCAAACAGTCTCGAAGAGGGTAAAGTAGAGAGACATGTCTCGATCCATGATCCAGCCCAAGATAACCACTACGGGCGTCACAAACAGCGCAATCTGGATACTGCTGCCCAGTGCCACGCCTAGTGCCAAGTCCATCTTGTTCTTGAGTGCCACGCTCACGGATGTGATATGCTCGGCTGCGTTGCCTACAATGGGGATGAGAACCAGACCGATAAAGGCTTCGGAGATACCTGTGGTTGCATCTGCATCCCGGGCGACAATTGCATCGATGGAGTCCACCATGAACTCGGCACAAAGGGCGACCAAGCCAGTCGAGGTCAGAAGAAGGATGATGGCGGCTTTCTGTGACATGGCTTCCACCTCCGGAGTCTCCTGGGCCGCTGGCTTTTCCTCACTGTTGCGAGGCGAGCCCGGTATGCTGTCGACCACAATGGGGACTACTGCCGGTAGTTCCGGCAAGGTGCCGCGCCGGGTCCCAGCCGGCATAGACTGGACACGCCGCAGTGACTGTCCTTGTGCACCGTTCTCCGGTTGCTCTGCTTCGTTGGGGTTCTCCAGCATGGAGGCAACAGCAGTTGAGATCGGCCGGAGCGATCTGAGTAGGAACGGCGCAGTGCGAGGGGCCGTGTCCCGCTGTGCCTCCAAGTCACTGGCCAGGCCAAAACCAACATGATGTTCGTTGGTCCCAGAATTCTGGTCTTGACCTCGCAACGGCTCAACGTCTTTTGTTTCACCCTGCTGGCCCGACCCTCTTGCGTCATTGACAGCGAACGTGTCAATATCAGGGTGGCCAGCAGGGACGAGTTCCTGCATCTGGTGTAGCGTGCCATCTGTGACAGCTGTCGTCCTTTCAGCGGCGCTGTGCTCCGTTGTGGTCACACCCCTGCTGTTATCCTGTCTTCCAGCTGTGCCACCATCTTCGTTCGACATGGCTTGGGGCGCTTGTCGTGAGTTCTCATCACGAGTCCTAGGTGGAGATGAAGACGAGTTACGCCTAGAGTTGAAGTAATGAGCTGCAGGGCCGGGTGCCGCTGCCTGCTCAATTACGTGCCTTGGTGTTGGCGCGTACAGATATGAGTGCGATTGTAGCTGGAAGATGAGATAGAGGAAGTAAATAAGGAGCAGGATGACACTGGTTCCCCGGCTGAGGGGTAGGACCTTACTATCCGCCTCCTTGACGTTTTTGAACGTGGCGTGGAACGCGGTTGGAAGCATCAAGCTCAGCACACTCAGTGTGAGCAAACAAGCGCTCATCTGGGTTACGGTGCTGTTGTAAATCTGCTCGCGATAGCGCAGACCGCCCCAGATGAAGCACATCCCCAGGATCAACAGGAGGTTAACCAAAATTGATCCAACGAGAGAGGCCTGGACGATCCGGATTTCGTTCTTTACGAGCGCAATTCTGTTGTCCACGCACCATTCGTCAGTTTTGAGCGTTTGTTGATCGGCACAGAAGACGCTGTGGAAGATTTTGTGGCGGATCAGGATTCACTCACATGAAGATGATTAGCTCAACAGCGTTTCCAAAGGTGACGTTCATCAGGGCCGCAACCGTGTCACCGCAACGACCGGCTACGCTTTCCGTCGCGTGGCTGAGGAGTCCGGCCAGAGGAATAATCGCAATAGCGTTCATGGCGAAGATCACGCCAGCCGGCACGGACGTGAAGTCTGCAAAAACAAGGGAGTTAGCAACCTGGGAGTCTCACGCGAGCAGCACATGACGATTATGAAGTGCTACAAGTGTAGCTCATCCTGAAGGGTTAGGTAAGGTATCTCCCTAGAGCCTAGCCCTTAGAAGAGCCACTGCTGTCTTGCCCTCTAGCCTTGGGGCCAGCCTAGACCGCCCAGTGTCTTACAGTGAGGAGAATGTGAAGGGGATCTGATGGACTTACGGACGGCGAATGCTACCGGTACAAAGACCAGGCCTATGTTCAAGAAGCTCGAGAAAAGAATCCCTTTAGCGCAGGAGTAGAAGCGCGCAAGTGCCGAGGGCTTCTTCGCTTGTGTCTCTCCACCAGCAGCGAACACTGGCTCTCCATCCACCTGACCAGATACCACTGAGCCATGGCGGTCAGTCTCGGCTGTCGTGATTGTGCCACGGCGGCTTCCACTCGCTCTCAAGATTGGAGTAGCATCAGACCTAGTGCGCACCAGAGGCGCTGGGCCATGAGCTTTTGCCCTTGCCCAGGTCCGGATTCTGTCTGTAACCCATGGTATGATGTTAGTGAACGCCGCTTTTCAAAATCTGATGCCGGTGAAAGGCGGATGTGAGGAGCTCAGGGCAACTCACGCATGACTGGACGGCTATAGCACCCAGTCGTCGATCAGACTACCGCTCACTCTACTCTGAAAGAGTAAAGGAAAAAAGTGGGATGAACGAGTGTTCGGGTCAGAATCCAAGAGCTGACTACCGAGTGACTTGAATCAGAGCAGTTGGAGTCAAGAGATGAAGTTCTTCTTTTTTATAAAAATTTTTGTGCAAGAGAGACGTTGATGGCATGTTTTCTGCGATGGCGGCATCACACGGCATTAGATTGCATCTGACTTGAAGCAGACCACGGCGTCAATGGAAGTGTCACGCTTATGCAAGATCAACTGCATCTAGGGACAGGAGTTGCATCGATAGCACGTCGGTGCTTCCAGGTCTCTTCTACAAGTCCTCTATTCCAATGATCAATCCATCTGTGACAGAAAGTCATAGAAAAGGAGCAGAAACCAAGGAACAGTTACTGGCAGGCCATGCTGTGAACTTGAGTACAAAAAGGCAAACAATAACAAGCGAACATGTCGTGTACACAATACGTTATTCAAGAGTGTTATCAGGCACACGGACTCCGCGATCGTCTTCTATCCCGTCTACGATACGCTTCGTCGATGGCATAGACAACTAAAGTCGAATCAAACCAATCACTAGTTCTCTTGCGAGTCACTTAATCGCTGTTTCAAAACAAATGCTTAGATCCGATGCCTGACTCAGTTGAGCCTATCTGTTCATCTGATCTACCGCCGGGACTATCCTGGCAGATCTCCTCTATCCAAGCTGAGATCTAAGATCTACAGAGCAGGGATGGACTACTTCAAGAACCGCCCTGTACTTATTCGGCCGACCTATTAAACTCATCAATGACACTAACCGGCTTCACGAACCTGCCCAAAGGTTCGTACTTCAGGTGGTCAAAGCCGAACGCCTTGGGACCACCAAGATCGATGCCTCTCTGTGACCCCGTCCACTTGTCTGAAGCGGCGATTCCGAGAACAATGACCAGCAAGCCATACCGATACTCCGGGGTGCCAACGGCTTCACCGCTTTGAGCGTCAATGACCGAGATCAAGTCCGGCACGATCGCAAGTACATCCTCCTGCTTCTCCAACTCCTTGTTCTCGTCGTCGTTGTCATCGTTAGAACCATCCCCCGAAATACGGATAGCAGCGATGTTCTCGTTCTTGAATGGGATCTTAATCCTCTTCCCAGTGAAGTCCTCCTCCCCACTAACACCTTGGCCTCCACGTCCCCCTGCTCTCCTCCCATCATTTGTTATAGTAGTAGCATCATCCGTCACATCCGTCCCCTCAATGATACACTCCCCATAAACATGTCCCATCCTCAACGTCCTCCTAACACCCACAATCTTCCCCTTGAACAACACCTTCGCCCCCTCCCTCCCCCCACACTCCTCCACAATCGTCTCCGCCACCTCATCCAACCGGTTCATCGCCCTCGCCCTCGCCACCGCCCTCCCCAGCCTCCACGCCTGCGACACCGTGTTCTCCACCACCCACCTCTTCATCTCCGCGCCCGTAACCGGCGGGTCGGCCGCGCCTACCTGGCTGCCCATCTGGCTCAGCGCCGCGCGGATGATTTTTTCCACGGCCGCGTCCGACGCTGCTTTGGGCATCACCAAAACGTTTCCGTTCCCGTCCGCTACGGCGATGGGGCTCCAGATGGGTGACCGCTCGTTGAATACTACAGGGGTAGTCTGCCATTTTGTTGGGTACGCGCGCCCCATCCAGTCGCCGTCGACGCAGGGGATGTTCATGTTGGAGCTGGCGCCGAGCGTCATGCCTTGGAGGCCGTTGCCGCCGCCGATTTCGAGGGCTATCATGTGCGTTGCTTTGTTTTGGGCTCCGGGGGGTAAGGCTTTGTAGAGCTCCGTCTGCGCTTGCATCATCTCGTCGCCTTGCAGCTTCTCGATGCTCACCGTCGGCGAGCCGGCGCCGCAGCCGCAGCCGACGGCGGCGGAGTCGGGCACGTCCGAGGGAGAGACGACACGGACCGAGGCGCCGGAGCGCAGGAGTTGGCGGAGGAGAATCATGGAGGCGTACGGCGAACCGCCGCCGCCGGTGCCGAGGATGTAGCAGCCGGTGGAGATGAAGGTGAGGTCTGTTTCGGAGATGTGCCAGATGCGGTTGAGGACGTGGGGGGTGTAGGTGAGGACGTTGACTTCTGTTGGTGATGCTTTTGGCTTGGTCACTGTGACTGTTTGGGGCTCGGGCGAGGAGTTCTCGTCCACGGCCTCCTCTAATGGGACTCCATCCTCCTCGTTGCTTGACAAATCTGATCTCGTGAAATCAAAGTCGCCGGCTGCGCGGACGATGAAGCGAGTTTTGTTCTCGACGTACTGGCAAGTGTCTAGTTAGTACGTTGTTCGCAAAGTCCATCAACGGTGCAAAGTTCTTACCTGCAAAGGCAGCATCTCAATCTCAACGACCTTGACAGACTCTGGTGAAGCACCAGCTGCAACGGTTCTCTCGATGGCCTCCTTCTTAATCTCCTCCAAGAACTGATTCTCCGTCTTCGTCTCGGTGGACTTGATCGTGTCCACAACAGCACTAACGCGAGCAATGGCAGCCCCTATCGCGTTCGCGACCTCGGACCATCGGGGCTTGAGGACTTTGCTCGCACCTTGGAGCTCGTTAGGAGCAATGACTGCACCACCGCCCACAAGAATAACCGGCAAGTCCTCTGGTGACGTCTTCATGTTATCAATGATCTTCTCGATTTTGCTCTTGACGATGGCCTTGAACTGGTGGGTTTCTTGTTCGGTCAGTGCGTCTTTGACAAGGCTGGCGTCGCCTATACTGGTGATATCAGGGTTGGCGAGCACGGTACAGTCCGTTGTAGTAATCGTGCTTCCGCCGCAGAGCAGAGCTTCCTGGTTGATCCTGTAGCCTACACTGTCTGGCCCGACGGTGATGCCGTCTTCGCCCTTTCGGACGATGGAGCCGCCGCCGAGACCGATGCTTCTGATGTCTGGGCATGAGAAGTTCTATACCCACAGTAGTGCAAAATAAGGTATCAGTCAGCCACTAACACTTCGAGCCTCGAACCATTCACGGAGACCATCGTGGGCAAAACAACATACCATTCTGACTCCTGCCAACTCGCTATAAGCAGCCTGCTGTCTCGGAAACCCATTAGGCAACAACAGTCCAACATCAGTGGTAGTACCACCAATATCCACCACCATCATCGCCTCTCCCTGTCCCTGTCCCTCATTCTTCCCACCCTCCTCCATACCCTGCACCAAAAACGCCGCCCCCCTCATACTATTCGTCGGCCCGCTCGAGAACGTCTTAATCGGCAACTCCGCCGCCTTCTCCCCCTTCAAAATCGTCCCATCATTCTGCGTAATAAACACCGGCACACCCCTAAGTCCCAACCTCCTCACCGCCTCCCTAAACTCCCTAATCGTCCTTCTCGCAAACCTCAATATACTCGCATTCAAAACCGCCGCGTTCTCCCGTTCCAAAAACCCCAAGTTCGCCACCTCCTTCGAGCACACCACATCTGTCCCAGGACCTAATTCCCGCCTCACAATCTCCGCCGCCCTCTCCTCCTGTTTGTGGACGGTATCAATGGGACTAAACACGCCGTTAATCACCACCGCCTTAATCCCGCGCTTGCGGATTTCGTTGCACTGCTCCACGATCTCGGCCTCGTCAATTTCGCTGATCAACGACCCGTCTACCTCCAACCCGCCCTTCACGCGCGCATGATAACCCAAGATCAGGGAGCGCATGTCCTCGGGCCAGTCGACGCAGGGCGGGACATGTTTGGAAAAAGGGCCGGAAAGACGGAGGACGGCAACGCGGGAGAGGCGGGAGGGGTCCCGCTCGATGACGGCGTTGACGAAGTGCGTGGTGCCGATGGTGACGCTGGCGATGGCGTCCTGGGGACGGATGTCGGAGTGGGAGGCTTCAAGCTGGGTGAACATGGTGGTGATGGCGGTGATGATGCCATCGCTGGGGTTCGGCGTCGTGGCGGTCTTAACGTGGGCTAGGATGCCTTTGGATGGCGAGGAAGAAGCGAGGGAGGGGTCGAGGATGACGCCGTCCGTGTTGGTGCCGCCGACGTCGACGCCGATGCGGAGGCGACGGGGTGAGGGTTGGGATGCCATGTTGCAAAAATTGGGAGTGCCGTCGGTCCGGAAGTGTCTGGCCGAGATGAGATGAGAGGCTCGTTGAGCGTGAAAATTGGAGTCAATGGAATTAGTTGGGCGTTAGAGAGCTTGGGGTTAGCGGGAGTGATTCTTGAAGTGAAGACAGCGTCCGTTTGTCGTCAAAGCAAGACGATTTGTTGATGTTTGAAAATGCAATGGAACGAAGGGTTCAGGGGAAAATATCATGAGCCCATCAAGAAGACAGACATGACGGTTATGACGCATGTCGGCCGGCCGGAGGTGTCTTCAAGGTGGGGGGAATGGAGACATTCGTGAACATCTTCAGCGGTTCGCCCCACAAAAATAGCGCCGACAGGGGTGCTTTATCCCTAAAAGAGGAGTTGGAAGTGGAGATGCGCGATATCTGATCATCAGATAAGAGACCAGTTGGACTTGAATCTTCTCGCCGTTTGCTTTGCCATTTCCTCCATCATATTTTTCGCAGAACTTCAAACCCATCTTTCACGCAGTGTCTTTTCCCATGACTGACGATTTGTTTTTACGACACAAGCCTCCGAAGCCAGAGATGTTACCGAATCTTCTTCCTTGAGGGCGCATGCCAATAACACAGGCGGCCCCCGACAGTCATTGAGGCCAACTCAATTCCCATCTTCTCTCGGATTGCCTACTCCTGGATAGAAATGGTCTCTAAAGTCTTAGTTGATGAAGATATTTGGCGTCAGTCTACCCTCGAGGCATCGGTCGATCGCACGCACCTACTCGCATGGTCGAGTCTCCCTCGCACTTCGGTCTGCCGTCAGCATTCTCCCGTCTGCTGTGTAACACCGTCAACAACATGCCGTGATGAGACATCGGGTTCCTGTCCAAAGGCCATTGGTCACCCTGACTCCAAGCGAAGGAGATTTGACGGAATGTGCGCACATCAGTTGTTGATTGTGTTACTGATTTCAAAGCAGAATATCTGCTCACCTTTGGAATGGTGCTGCACGATTTTGACCTTGTCAATTCGTGTGACTGGCAGGTGAAGTTACCCCTCAGTCTCCGGTATATCATATCCAGCTCTTGAAGCATTTCGATGTTGTTGAGGTCTTCTTGATCCGCCATCTTCCTTGTGCCATTCCGATAGAGCCCAGTGCATTCGCAAAATCGAAGAAACCAGACTTTAACTGCCACCGGAATCGATTACACCATGGCCAACACTCCCCTCAAAATCACCCAAGAGCCCTTCATCCCCCTCAACTCCCTCACCCTCATCACCGGCGTCAACGGCCTCATCGCCAGCCACATAGCCTACCAGCTCCTCTCAGCCGGCTACCGCGTCCGCGGCACCGTCCGCAACAAAGCCCGATGCGCCTGGGTCGAGCCCTTCTTCACCACCCGCTACGGCACCAACCGAATCGAAGTCGTTGAAGTCCCCGACATCACCGCTCCCGGAATCTGGAACGCCCACGTCACTGGCGTCTCGGCCGTCATCACCGTAGCCGGTGTCGCCTGGCTCGACGACAGAGACGTGCCCAAAGCTGTCAACGAAGAGCTCAAGTGTCTCTACGGCCTGCTCCACGCCGCCAAGACGCACTCGAACACCGTCGAGGCCTTCATCTACACCAGCTCTTCCTGGGCGGCGTATACGCCCAAGGTCGGGGTCCGCAGGACTCTGACGGAGGAGTCGTGGAATCATGAGGCGGTGGCATTGGCT
Source organism: Neurospora sp. CHS-2018a (assembly GCA_009802275.1). Classification (NCBI taxonomy): domain Eukaryota; kingdom Fungi; phylum Ascomycota; class Sordariomycetes; order Sordariales; family Sordariaceae; genus Neurospora; species Neurospora sp. CHS-2018a. The sequence continues at coordinate 108,855 of RAKG01000050.1, forward strand.
GAAGATCCGAATATCCCTGATGCGGAAAAGGGACTCGCTCCGTTCATGGCCATCAAGGTCAAAGTCGAAAAGGCGCTCTGGGACTGGGTTGCGAGGGAGAAGCCGAAGTTTACGTTCAACGCGATGCTCATTTCCACCGTCATTGGGCCCATCCTTGATCCCGGGAATCAGTCAGCCAGCACAGCCGGGCTGGTCAGGGCTTTGTACGATGGGAAGCCGAAGGAGGCACTGGACGTGATTCCTACTCTCGGACCGCAGTGGTTCATCGATGCTCGAGACGTAGGTCGGCTGTATCTGGGCGTGTTGGTGTCGGGGCTGACTGGATCGAGGGTCTATGGGTTCGCGGAGCGGTTCAATTGGAACCAGCCTCTGGACATTTTCAAGGAGTTGTATCCTGAGAAGAAGGACTGGGTGGAATTGCCGGGATCATATCAATGTGATGAATCGGAGATTCTGGCGAACATCCCTCTGTCGTTGTTGCGTGCTGTCGGACAGGAGGGATGGACGAGCTTGAAGGAGAGCATCAAAGATGCGGCGGAGACTTTTGTTTCGACTGGACAGTGCTGAAGGGAGACTTGGAGAATGATGGAGCCGGGGGGAGTGCATGGCCCTAGGATGGATACTGATGTCATCCGATGCCTCGGCCCGAACTTTTGTCCAATCCAGCTCGTTCTAGGCACCCAGCTTCGCTTGTCTCCCCCTTTCTCCTCGTCGGTTTCTTTTCTTTTTTCAGCAGTGCGCTCACGGTACCTCGACTAGCGTACAAGGTTAATCCAAACAAGCCCCAGACCCACTACCGATCATTGAAGTCGCCTCGTTGGGCTGTCAATGGTTGTTCCGGGTTTCTGGTTCGTCTTATTGGAATCCACAAACTATTGGACTCTAGCTCGATGGATGAGGTCTAGGCCCTGATAGTCCCTAAAGCTCAGCCAGCCACCATTGAAATTACCTCTCGGTCAATGGAAGGAAGAAGCCTGCTAAGATGTGGACTGTTGACCGATAGTTCGAGCGCTTGCTTGCTTTTCTAGTGTGGTGTGAAGCGCCGATAGGGTGCCATATAAGACAAAGCGTTGGGAACGTGAGCTCAGACAAAGAGAGACACCCGAACCTCTGCTCTCTTTCCCCGTTTCGCGTTCTTCCGCGTCCATTCTTTAATTGAATTCCTTCACGATCATCGACCATGCGCGCCTCATTCGCGCTTTTGCCAGCCCTTGCGGCCATGACTATGGCTAGTCGATGCCGCCCACGGACAACGACAACGTCGTCTTTGGAAACATCGACCTTGACGTCAGCGGTTGTTAGCAGCCCAACAAGCTCTGCAGACCCTACCTCCAGCGCTGTCAGCATCATCGAGAGCACGACAACCACTGCATCAGATGAGCCTACAACAACTGAGTCATCGACCTTGGAGCCATCGACCACAAAGCCTGCCACGAGCGAGTCGCCCACCACGAGTGAGCCGCCCACCACGAGCGAGCCGCCCACCACCACTGAGGCGCCTACCACCACTGAGGAGCCTACCACCACCGAGGAGCCTACCACCACTGAGGAGCCTACCACCACTGAGGAGCCTACCACCACTGAGGAGCCTACCACCACTGAGGCGCCTACCACCACTGAGGAGCCTACCACCACTGAGGCGCCTACCACCACCGAGGAGCCTACCACCACATCCGTCGAGAGCACGACCTCGACCGCTCCCAGCTCTGCTCCAACAGTCACGGGCTTCTGCCTGAAAGCCATCACCCCTGGTGTGGGCAATAAAGACTACCACATTCGTGTGCTCTCTCCCAACTCCAACCTGGTCACCGAGGCCCCGACCGGCTCCAATTTTGGCTTGTTCGACCTCGACATATCTACTGGCAAGATGAGCATCAGCGGCGGCACATGGGCCGGCTATGAGGTGTACGCGCCCCCGCCATTTGACAACCAAAACCTTCGCGTTATCCGGTTCACGAACACGCCGGTAGAATATCCGCTGCGCTGCTCGAATCCGGATGGAGTGTATACGACTGGGTCGGTGTTGAAGTGTGAGGTGTCAGCCCCTTGGGCTGACGGTGTGAACAGGAGGTATTCCCTATGGAATAACGCTAATAGCTCACCTGTCGGTGCGTGGAGCATTATGCGCGATGACTATGTGAGGGCTGGGTCCTATAACTATGATGTGGGCATGTTCTTTGGGGATGATTGCAGTGCGGTGGTGGGCTAGGAGAAACCGTCATATTTAGATACGGTCTCGTAATAGTAATATTAGAGGTGTCATTCGCCATCGTGGTAGTCTTTTCTTGTTGTATAGAAGTGCTTGACGGAGATGGCCGGTGCTAAATACTGCTACGCTGCTGGAGATGTTGACATGTAGCCGCAATCTTGTAGAGTCCTTCGTAGCTTTCGAATGTGCTCGGGGGACGTCTTGCAGCAGCCTCCCACAATGATGGACTTCCATTTTCCTCTTTGACGTGCGGCTCCAACAACATTGGCTAGGATCGCTTCCCAAGGGGCCTGTTTGAAGGAGTGAGTGTTAGTGCATGAACCAAAGGACTTGTATAAGATCGAGGAGGCAGGGAGTGGTAGATCACAACGTACCTCTGTCTGTTTCTGTCCTGGAGACAACTCCCAAGTCTTGCTGGCCGTGTTGTAGACCTCCCCGTCTGTCCCGTCTGGATAGAGGACCAAGCTTGGCCAGTCCATCTGCTCTCCGTTATTGATGCAGGTCTGGATCGCATCTTCGTATCGTTTGACCAACGAGTCGAGCTTTTCCACCTTTGTGCAGTTGATACCAATTCCCCAGGGAGTCTCCAGACCTTCCTTATGCGTGAGAACGGCTTTGACGACCTCCTCTACCGTGCTGCCGTCCGGGAGCTTTTCGTCATCGTTTGGGTAGAGAGAGGAAATCCATACGGGGCGTCCGCGGAGGGATGTTGGGATGTTGTCGGCCGCGAGCAGATTCCTGATGGCAACAATCTCGTCGAGTCTGGGAACCGTTTCGAAAGCAATGTAGTTGACTTGCTTGGTATCGACGTCTTTGAACAGATCCAGCCGCTCCTTGTGCCATTTTTCCAGGGCCCGCACGTCTTGATGTTCAGGGTCGTACCTGCCACTGTATTCCGTCGATGGAATCATGGTGGCGCCATAAGGACCGAGAGCCAAGGCAACTTTGCCCTCCCCGCCCACTGCATTCGCGGCAAGGACGACTGCACGGCTCAGAAAGCGAGGGATTCCTTCCTTATCGATGCCGTCCACGTCGGGGGCTCCGCTTTTCGGGGCCTTGGTTGCAGCAAACCCGTTGATTGAAGTTTGGTACGTCGCGGTGGAGATGATGTTCGCTCCTGCCCTTTTGAAGGCCTCGTGACAATCCAACAGCTTGTCCTCTTCACCGGACACAAGGAGATGCGATGACCAGAGCGGAGTTTCGAATGAGAAGGTGATGTCGTGTAAGTCTTCCAGGGTGGTCCCCAGCCCTCCATCCAGGATCTGGACTGGAATTGGTGTAGCCATTGCTGCAGTATTTTGACTTGATTGCGGGGCGTTGTGGCTCGTCGTGGTTGGGCGCTGGTTGTGGTGTTGCGCTCAAGATGTTTGAGGGGGAAGGAGTGAGTGAGTTGCGATTGCCTCAGGTGAATTTCCAAGTGAATCTTAAGAATGCAAGAGCTATCAAAGATGACGTTCAGGCCGCCCCGCTACGGAAATTGTTAAGGATTGGCCCAAGCACGGCGCTGCGCTTTGTAATCACTGCTTTGAGGTTGCAACGGCAAGCCTGGGCATTGAAGTCCTGCGGTCTTGTCACCTCCGGCTCAGTCTTGTCCAATTTCCACGCCGAGACCTGTCAACATCAACCGAGCAAACCATTCCCCAAAGCGTCGCATTGAGATTCTGGACAGGCCCAAAACGAACGCCAAACGCAAGATCGAAGAGCTGTATTTTGCCCTCTGATCATTGAAATCTGGCGTTTGTCGTTTGCGGCCATCCTCAATGACGAACCCTGCGTTCTCAGAGACGTCTGGCGCACAAAGACCGAGGAAGTTCTTCACTCTGGTAGCAGGTGGACATCTCACCATGACTTGTCTCCTGCAGTCTTATCCATGAGAAGATAACTCACCACCAACCCATCGAACGTGCTTGGTACGAGCATCGTGAAGCACAACCATATGTGCCTCTGTTGATGAAGCTGAGAAGCTCAGGAATAGAGCCAGAAGATCTTCCGCTCTGTCTATAAAAGTGAGGGATTCCACCAAGGTATTGAACTTTATCCATGCACCCTGGCGCACTCGCACTAATCCTCACAATGGCAGAGTCAGTTTCCGGATCTCGAACGCCTCCACATCCCACTCATCACTCTGGAGAGTATCCACGACTTGGCTCTCTTCGAGATGTTCAATGCAGGTCCTACGAATATGAATCGGGTGAGGTTGAGCTATGGGAGTCAATTCCCCTGCGGAGTGCCCTCCCCTTTGAGGTCAAGCACCAAGAAAAATGTCTAGTAGCACAGGGAGTTGCTCGTGGAACTCTTCGGATTGTCAGACAATTCAAACCGAGAAGCCAAGAGGCTCTTGTCTTTGCAAAAGAGCAGGTCGTTGCTATCACAAAGCCCAAGGTCTGTCAAGAGATCCCGACCAAGTCAGTTGTACAGTTTTCAATGTTCCGGTCATTACTAACCACCTTCACTTCGGCTTGCTTTTTAGTTTGCATACCACTTCCTTCAGTACCTGCAAGTTTTCCAAACTGATGACCACCAAGAGAACAATGGTATTCCCGACCTCCACCTCATGACAGAGGATTGCCCCTTAGGAGATCTTCAGTCATTCATCACGACCAATGGGTCCATACGGGAAGAGGAAGCAAGAACAATCATGCGTCAAATCTGCAATGGTCTAGGGCTCTTGCATCAGGAAGGCCTTGCCCATGGCGATTTGCAACTGTGTGTAAGTAAATCCCGAGAGATCGTCTCCGAAGAGATGCAGTGCAGGCGTGATCACTAACGTCTCGCTGTCCGTGCCAGCACGTTACTATCGTCCGTCTTCCCGAACGAAACACCCTTCAACCCCACATAGAGTGGCGCGTCAAAATTGGGGGGTGCAGACTCCATTACCCAACGTCCCCCACCAGCTACGGCAGTCCCGAAGATTTTATCAACACTGTTGCCTATGGAAACCTTTCCTTCCTATCTCCAGAGGTTCTAGGGGGTTATACGCTGAGAAAACCTTCAACCTTTGAAGGAGTTAACGGTATACAAGCATTCGATGTTTGGGCGGCAGGAGAGGTTGCCGCTCAGATGTTGACCGGAAATCCAACTTTTGGCTTGGATCTCCGGAAAATCTTCGACTATCAGGCCGGAACAGTTTCGTTTCCAACCAAGAAGTTGGATCAAGCAATGGTCTCAGCACTTGGCAAAAGATTCATTGCGACATTCATGCACCAAGATCCCTTTATGCGCCCAACACTCCCCCTCGATCCAAGGCGAGAGGCCATTGCACAGTGGATTGAACCAGCCAACTACTGGCAAGCCAAGGAACTGAAGTCAGTTCCACTAGCGGCACTCTACCACAACAAGATTCTACCGCCTACAATGCATTACACACCTGACGGGAGCAAACTGGTACTGATAGACTCCTATACCATTACCATCCGTTCAAGTTCCGCCGGATTCATTAGCAGCTGGATCTACGAGAACGACCGGCATGCCGCATATCGCGCTTCGGCTCTCTCGTCTTGCGGGAAGCGGCTGGCGGTGTATGACGCACACTCCAATGCCATCAAGATATTTAACCTTGCGAAGAGGAGGAACACCGGACCATCCATCTCCTACCCCGTTTCTGAGCCACTCACTACCCCCACGGTGTCCAATTCCCCGTTGGTGCAATTACAGCAGCCGCAAACAATCCTCAACTTCCACCCTACCGGCTCTACACTTCTTTCCGCCTCCACCAGCGCCTTCACAACTCTTGATCTCTCTGTTCTCCCGAATCCTGCCGACTCCCTCCCGTACCAGCCCAAGACTGACTCCCGAGAAGACCCAATTCTTAACGCTTGCTATACCAGTGACGGCCTCGCAATGGTCGTTTCTCATAGAAACTATACACGGTTTACCTTGCTATCAAACGGGCAAGTCACCCGTAGAGTGGCGCATCCCGTCCCCGCTCGCGTTGTAGCTATTGCACCCGACGGACACCGCCTTATCTTGGGGTCAAAAGGTGGCGATATCTGGTCTCTTTCTACTTCATCGCTCAGCCAGTCAGAGGAAGGTTGTTGGGTACCGGTCTGGCGAGGGGTAGACGGATATCCTGTCGACTCTATCGACATTGCCCTGTCATCTACCCCTTCAACTCGAGAGGGGGTTACTAGTGCTAACGCAGTTACGGTAGCGGTTGTTAGTGGGGAGAGATTGACTCTCCTGTCCATCGGCGACGATCAAGACGATTGCTGCTTGGGATGGGTAGAGTTCAAGAAGCGGAAAGCGCTGATGGCGAAGATTAAGCCCAGAGCGGGTAGGGAGAACCATCTGGAGGTTGCGCTATGGAGTGGGGGTGAAAGCAGGATTACCTTCTTGAAGTTTGAGCGGTTTTATGAAAAGGATACGGTTGAGGGTGGCAATAACTTCAAGGGGCCCGTGGAGCCGACCGTCGCCGGAGAAACCGAGAACCACAACGAGGCCGCGGAAAAGCAAGAGAAAGAGCAAGAGTATATGTATACAAGCACCGGAGGGATCTTGATTTGCGAAGGGGAGATTGAGGTTGGCGGCGCGAGTGAGGAGGAGGACGATGAGGAGGGTGATGATGAGGAAACCAAGAAGGAAAATGAGGAGGGAGAAGGAGCCAGTAGCTCTGGATGTGGGAGTTGGGTTCTTGATGGCTACAGTGATGAGTAGTTAACCCACTTCTGAGCACACAGGGGTATGGGAAGGAAATGAGAAAGAGTCAAAGACGAGTGTCTTTGAGTTGTCTGGAATAATTTTCGGTCCGATGGAAAGCAGATGTAGACGGAATGCGAGCATTTGGAAGCGTATAAGTTGACGGGGTGTTACGTAGGTCATTGAATTTGCGCGTGCATTTAGAAAATAGTCTTCACCCTTGTGCGTTGTTCTTCTCGTATATGGCGATTCATACCTCTATGGAGAATGAATCAGGTGGGTCACTCGAGGAAAAACACATGGTTGATTCTAGAAATGCCTAGGAATCCGAATGCAATGGCAACCTAACCAACCTACCAGGGGTCTACTCTGTTTCTTCAACTCCGGGGCCGGGAACCGTTGAGTGTCTCGTTCGTTCCTCCTTTGTCTTGCAGTAGTGGCTCCAATGCCCTAGGCTTCAAAAGAAAAAGGCAGGTCCACCGTGGACTGTGACTTCCGCGCCTAACTCACCGCAGTTGTCATGACCGAAGGAACCCGAGGCTTTGGGTGCGATGGACCGACACATGGCTGGAGTTCTGGAAACTCACCGCAGTTTATCGGTCACGTTTCCGAGGCCGGCTCCAGCATACCAAGGTACCCGGTACACATACTTAGCTGCTCAACCCCCTTTGGCTGAACGGTAAAATTACTGTTTTTTTCTGGGAACCGTACATTTACAGTTTATTTCGTATAAACGGTTAAAAATTCTCACGGTATTACATCGCGACGGTTAAATATTTTAACTATACCAGAAATTTCTACCGGAAAGACATTTGCTTAGCCGTTTTGACATGGGAACCGTTAAATTCTAATTAAATAACGCTTTGAAATGAATAAACCACCAAATTCCAGTTAGTAATAATAACCGTTGATACTTTCTACTGGTAATTTCTTGGGAACCGTGAGAAACCAGTTGGCAATGGGGGAATGGTGAAAAACGACTTGGAAAAACTTGGAGCATCTCCACAGGTAAAAAGGAAAGAAGGAAAGAAGGCAAGAACGACGATGACCACCTTCCACTACTATAAGATCCGCCTCGGAGCGGAAAACTTTGCACTTCTTCTTTTTCCCCCTTCAACCAAGAACCGGGAGTTAGGCAACCATCCACCAAAGGATTGAGTCTTCCAAGTGGAAGTGCAGCCAAGTGGCATCGCAAGCTCAATACTTTAGTAGTTGGAATACCCGGCTTTTCTCTCTCTCTCTCTCTCTCTCTCTCTCTCTCTCCTCCGTAGTCAATTGATATTATCTTTCCCAAATATATCTTTTTCTAAGTGTAAATGCTGTAGCTATGATTCTTGAGAAGAGGTTGAAGCTTCCAACTGCCTGGCCTACTTCTGGAGCAAGCACCGTTTATACTTTTTCACCGTTTATACTTTTTCACCGTTCCCCAAAAATCACCGTTAGTAATCCCACACCGTGTGTCATCACCGTGAATTAACCGAAACTTTCTAGAAGAACCGTTCCCTGATGTAAACCATATATAAAATAATTACCGTAGTTCTTTAGTTATTTCTATTATACAGTTTAACCTTGCAAACTTTGCCAGCACCGTGATTCCACGGTTAGGTCAGAGGGGGACATATAGGTAAGTACCTCTTCGCATTTGAACAACTTCGAAAAGAAGCAACAAATGAAACATCCGATAACTACACCTGAGCATCGTCAGTCGTCCCGAATCGCCTACCACTTCTACTCACTCGTAACATAGATGCTTTGTGGATTATGCCAGGATTATGAACCAATCGAGTTGACAAGATGCTGCATATGTAGCTAAGAACGGGCTAAAAACACCCGCATAAGGTGAAGCCTTCCCCGAAAGAGCATCTCCGTTACGAGTGAGCAAAAGCGGTATCCGTTCCTCTCTCAATCCTAGCGGCGAATAAGCATGGCCCGAGTTGGCGGAACTCACTTCCAGCACAGAAACATGAACCAGACCAATGTGGCATGGACTTCATGGAAGCCCGGCCAGCACAGAGAAGAAAACCACATCAAGGGTCCAGAAGCCGCGGCGCCTGCCAAGATCCATAGTCACGATGGAAGACAAATCCTGCAGCGAAGCTTAAAAAGGGGGGCATGCTCCAGTCCCTCGGAGGAGATGCCGTTGGAGATTTTCTTTGGGACCAGACCGGACGGGACTGGAAGACTGGAGCCGCTCAATTGTCTGTCTCCTGCAATGCTACCCCCCAATTTCCCCGGTCTCTTCGGGTCTCAGTCCTTCATCGTCCTGGGACCTGGGGTCTAGAATAGGTCTGGGACGCTAGAGAGGCGATACCCGATACCGCAACAAGTATACCACAGTAGGCCTAGCCTGATCCAGCCCTCGTTGGGCCATTCTTATTTGTCTGGTGGCGACCAGACGTGGGCACCTCTATGTTTTGGACTTTGGAGTGTCATTTCCCTGTTGATGTCAATGTTAGGTGCCATGCCCTCGGCGTCTAAGTGCAGTGCGTGTAGACTGTAGTGCCTAGATGGAATTGCGGCTAACGGTCCGCGAGAGGAAGCAAAACCATGTAAGGATGTCAGGAACACCGGTCAGAAAATAGGTAGGTTGGGCATCATCGATGAAGCGAGAGAGGCCTCATAGTCCTCGACTGCCTGCAGTTCGCGTGGCAGCGCAGCAGGAAGTACATGTAACTACATGGTGGTGATGTTGGAGAACCTAACGTTTATGTTGAAAGCCGAATTGGGAAAGGTTCTGGACAAGGAGGTTCGTGATGACGGCGCCGCTGCCACTTGGCTGGTGATGGATTCCACTTGGACTGGACTGGAGTAAGTGGAGTAGTGACAGGTCCGGGTCATGATTCCACATGATGAGCAGAGGCATGAACGAAGCCGATTGTGATGGCCGAGTTTACCAATCCTCGGTACTTGCTACGGTTACTCAATGCGACAGCACATTCTCTGCACAGCCGTTGCGGTACCCAGCTTCCATGTTCCCCAGACTAGCACAAGCAACCGAGTCCGATTGTAGGTCAGAATGGAATGGAGGCGCATGTGGATGGATGCACCTCCATCGGGATGGATGGTGTTGATGTTGGAGACTTTCCCTTGGAGGTGTGGTTCAGGTGAGGTTGGCAAATGTTAGCGGTCGCGTGTTAGTGGTGAAAATTGTTAGCGAGGCAGCCCCCAAAAGCAGCGCTAAACAATGCCAGCCATTCCCCCCTGGGCCTAGCGCTACCCAAGGACGCGTGCCAGACCCCGGCCTTTCCCCGCTAGCTCGATGGAATTGAGGGCCGACGTCCGGACAACTCGACGCGACGACACACGAGCAACGAAATCGGAAATCTCCAGGAACTCCTTTCACCATCGCTCTCGTTAGGAACAGACTGCCCATCGTCCCGCCAGCCCGGCCAACAAGATCGAGCATGGGATGGGGTCCGCCCTATCGAATCTCAGTGCCTCCAACGAATCTTGCGCTTCCCCGCCGCCGCCGTTGCTCTTCCAACCTTGGGATAGGCAAGATATGCAGTGACGGTCTGACGAGACCATCTCGTGCGTTCGAGGCCATGGGAATGACATCCAACTCAAAAATTCGGAGAATATCTGATCAATAGCGATGCTCAATGGCGCGCCTTGCTCCTCGCATCCGTTTTGGGGACCTCGGAGGGGACGAGTCCGAGCCAGGACGGGAATAGCTCCAACAGCTGCCAACGGGGCCAAGCACCGTTACACAGTGAGAAAAGGGGTCAGCTACAAAGTCTTGGCCACCTCGAAAAGGCTCTTGTTGCCGCTTGTTGCTGACTGCAACGGTACATGGTCGTACTGTGCAAGGAGCTTGGCCATCTCATGAAGTCTGGCGTTCTTTGGGACCCCTGGGCTCTCACTTCAGCGAGGCAGCATCGCAGAGACAGGGACGGGTTCCAGATTTTAGATCCCTCCACAATCCGTTGCTGTCATGGTCTTACCATGGCTCCATGGCTCGCATGGCAGCGCGGCGCGCTTCCGTACCTTCGTACCCAGCCGTCTGGGGGTGACCCGGGGTGACCTCTGGGGAACCTGGAGATGAGGGGGCAACTTTCACGCCAACCCGAGACCGACCATCTCACTCCATCCTCAAGAAGTTGATAAAGGATGCTACCGCCGCCGTTGCAACACCCTTCCACTCTTGCTCCTCAGCCAGTCCAGTCTTCTCTTCATCGTGCGGTGTAAGAGTTGCCATGGTCCACTGCTGACCGTCCTCAATCATCCATCAACTTCCATACGACACAGGAAGAAGGACACAGCACGTCAACACCAACATTAATACCATCATCGACATCCTCACAGACGCCCAACATGTCGTCCCACGGCTCCCACGACGGGGCCAGCACCGAGAAGCACATTGCTACGCATGACATTGCGCCCGCCCACAACTCCATAGTGCCCAAGGGCCATGGCGAGACCGCCACAAAGCCCGGTGCCCAAGAGAAGGAGGTCCGCAACGCCGCCCTCTTTGCTGCCATCAAGGAGTCCAACATCAAGCCCTGGAGCAAGGAGTCCATCCACCTCTACTTCGCTATCTTCGTTGCCTTCTGCTGTGCCTGCGCCAACGGTTACGATGGTTCGCTCATGACCGGTATCATCGCTATGGAGAAGTTCCAGAACCAATTCCACACTGGCGACACTGGCCCGAAAGTCTCTGTTATCTTTTCTCTCTATACTGTGTAAGTCATGATTATTCACGCCCTTTGGTCTTGGGCTCTTCTAACGCTTCGGGTCTTCCAGTGGTGCCATGGTTGGTGCTCCCTTCGCTGCTATCCTGTCCGATCGTTTTGGCCGTAAGAAGGGCATGTTCTGCGGCGGTATCGTCATTATCATCGGCGCCGTCATCGTTGCTACCTCGTCCAAGCTCGCTCAATTCGTCGTTGGCCGCTTCATCCTTGGTCTCGGTATCGCCGTCATGACCGTCGCTGCCCCTGCCTACTCGATCGAAATCGCCCCTCCTCACTGGCGTGGCCGTTGCACTGGCTTCTACAACTGCGGTTGGTTCGGAGGATCCATTCCTGCCGCCTGCGTTACCTACGGCTGCTACTTCATCAAGAGCGACTGGTCGTGGCGTATCCCCTTGATCCTTCAGGCTTTCACCTGCCTTATCGTCATGGCCTCCGTCTTCTTCCTCCCCGAATCTCCCCGTTTCCTCTTTGCTAACAACCGCGAGGCTGAGGCTATTGCCTTCCTTGTCAAGTATCACGGCAACGGCGACCCCAACTCCAAGCTGGTGTTGCTCGAGACCGAGGAGATGAGGGACGGTATCAAGACCGACGGTGTCGACAAGGTCTGGTGGGACTACCGCCCGCTCTTCATGAGCCACAACGGCCGCTGGCGCATGGCCCAGGTGCTCATGATCTCCATCTTCGGCCAGTTCTCCGGCAACGGTCTCGGTTATTTCAACACCGTCATCTTCAAGAACATTGGTGTCACCAGCACCTCCAAGCAGCTCGCCTACAACATCCTCAACTCGGTCATCTCCGCCATCGGTGCCTTGACCGCCGTCTCCATGACTGATCGCATGCCCCGCCGCAAGGTGCTCATCATCGGTACCTTCATGTGCGCCGTTGCTCTTGCCACCAACTCTGGTCTCTCTGCTACTCTTGACAAGCAGACCCAGAGGGGCACGCAGATCAACTTGGACCAGGGCATGAACGAGAAGGATGCCAAGGACAACGCCTACCTCCACGTCGACGGCAACTACGCCAAGGGCGCCCTGGCCGCTTACTTCCTCTTCAACGTCATCTTCTCCTTCACCTACACTCCCCTCCAGGGTGTCATCCCCACCGAGGCTCTCGAGACCACCATCCGTGGGAAGGGTCTTGCCCTTTCCGGCTTCATCGTCAACGCCATGGGCTTCATCAACCAGTTCGCTGGCCCCATCGCTCTCGACAACATTGGCTACAAGTACATCTTTGTCTTTGTCGGCTGGGATCTTGTCGAGACCGTCGCTTGGTACTTCTTTGGGTATGTTTTTCTTTTCCAACATTTTGAAGCAGCAGACAGATCGCTAACACGTTGTCCTACAGTGTCGAATCCCAAGGCCGTACTCTCGAGCAGCTCGAATGGGTCTACGACCAGCCCAACCCCGTCAAGGCCTCCCTCAAGGTCGAAAAGGTCGTCGTCCAGGCTGACGGCCACGTGTCTGAGGCTATCGTTGCTTAAACAGGCGACGAAGAGCGTCTTTACCTTGCACCTTACAAAACATCATACCCGGACGTGTTTTTTTCACGTGCAACCACCACAGTGATACCCCCTTTCGGGTCTCTCTCGAAAAAAGAATCTTAGTGCGCCCGTTCTGCCCATAGGAGGAGGAGGAGGCAATGTACTAAATGTTATAATGAGCGTCATGTTTTGTTGTCTGCGGTTGGATTTAGCAAGCAAGCAGGATGTATTAATGAATTGTAATGTCTTCATTATTCCCATGGATACAGTACCTCTTTCTCTCTGGTGTAGTTGACATTCTGTGTATGCCATCCGAACTTGTAGCCTCAAGCTTCCTTTTCGGCCTTTCTCCACACCTTACCCGCTACGCTGCTTCAATCCCTTCCCGGAACCCGCACAAACTTCACAATTGTCATCATCACGGCAAAACCGCAATAACGAACCGAACCCAGATGTCAACAAAAAGAGCCATGTGACACGTCAAACTCGGGTCTCGGTCCAACAGCCCTACCTGGGACTAGACTTCTAGCGTCGTGGAGCGTCGTGGAGAAAAGCGGGAAAGGATGGAGCACACTTCGTGGTTTTGGGAATAGCTTTGGTTTTACTCCACATGTCGGCTCACAGGGTGTGTGGGGACTGGGGAAAAAGTGGCAGTTTGGTTCGTGGGGTGCATCCTGCATCCGACGTCCGGGTGTCGTTCCGCTCGTTGGCAGCAGTGTTTGTTTCTTTTTCTTTTTTTTGTCTCCGGTCTTTTGTCTGGTCTGATCCTGTTGAGCTTGAAAATCTCAAAGACGGGCAAGATGATCTGCATGCAACTACTACCGCTGCACCGGCGTTGAAGATCACGAACAGTCAATATCGACGACATGTCCTTCAATTCTCGCGGATCACAGCCTGCAAAGTGAATCTCCTAACAAAAACAACTCCAGCTCCATCCAAACCCCCCCCTATCATCAACCTCGCCTCTCGCCTACTCCTTCCACAACCTGCAAAAAGCGCAAATGCGTCGTCGTCCCCTTTCGTCCCCGGCGCGACGGCCCGACTATCCGAACAAAACAGGTCATTGTCAACCCAAGCCCCAGCTCCAGAATTCCAGAACCCCAAACCCTGAACGCATCAAATGCACATGTTAGGCGTCTACCCTGCACACCTAGCCGTCGGCCGAGACCCATCTTTTACGCTGTTGATGGAACCCTCAAATTTCAGCCGCTCGCTCATCGGTTCGGGATCAAACCGTTTGGTTTCATTGGAATCATTTTGAACCTCAAATGTTCATGTACCGAACCCTCCCGCTCTCAATGTCAACGCCCAGCTGCGGTTTAATCGGACCGATATTTGACCCCTCAGCGATGAACTGCAAGCTGCAAGTATCATGTGCATGATGAGGTGCAGTATGCAGATGTTTTCGATGTCTACCTGAATGTTGAGGACAGTTGATGACTTGTACCACTGCAGAGGTGCACCATTTTACAGCATGTGCATTATTCTCCTTCCTGTGCACTCTCCCTATTCCCCAGGGTACCTTAATAAACTCCGTGAGGCTCATGAGATCCCTACTCCTCCTTAGTGACACACTTCCCGTCGGGCTTCACTCAGCACAACAGCATACCGTAGTAAGCCACATAAACCACTACCAGTACCAGCCCGTCTTCTGTGCATCCATCTTGCAGCTGAGTTAAGGTGGTGTCCCGTCCCTCCCGTCACTGTTCCTAGCATCCAATGTCGTGGAAAGTTTATCTTATATCGCTTGGGATATGGTGCGGCTCGGACTAGACAAGCTGTTTTGGGTTCATTATCTCTACGTTTGCGCTGATTGGTGGATGACTGGAGCATATTGCGGCGGCCCGCGCAACATATCTCTTCGCAGACGGGACCGTATAAAAGCTGCTCAGACGGACTGTGGCGTTATCAAAAGGTTGCACTGAGGATGTTGACTGTTTTGAGTGGAAAGGGGTTGCTTGAAGTTCGCAGGTTTGCTAGAGGTACCTAGAGGTCCCGTGCCTGCCATCCTCGTCTGTCAATGCTGTAAAACGACACTCCTCTTTCTTGTCCGGGCAAGAAGCCTTCTTCCATGACTTTATCACTCCTGTAGCACCAACTGGCGTTAGAATAAGCCTCGATTCCTGCCGTGGAAATAGGCTTTCGGCACAGAACCTTAGACCGAACCGGTTAAGGAAGGTGGGTCTCCGGATGTAAGTGGGGCATCACGGAAGAGAAGTGGGGTGCGCGGCTCCGGGGCTCCGGACTCGATGATCACTCGCCCAGTGTGCATCGAAAAAGGCTTTGGAGATTGAGAAAAAGGGGGCAAAATACTGTAGAGACTGTAAAGGCCCGAGGGTTTCTTATGCAAATTTTCTGCTACCACTTTAGGTCTGGAACATGGGAGTGTTCGTACCGCCAGATCCCAAAGTCCAGCGGAGGCCTGAAGTTTGAGCGGTGCGGAAATATGCGTGGTCGTTGAAAGGGCTGCTGAGATTGCAATGCTCAAGATAACGGAAACAAAGGCCTCCAGCCAAGCTCCCCTGAAGATCTTGATCACAAAACTTACAAGACTCGTACAGTTGCACTACCGTACTGGGAGTATGAGGAGGGTTTCTAGCCTAGAGGTCCCCCCTCTAGCCTAGGTTCAGAATCTATACCAGATAGTGGGCCTAGCCTAGGCGTGAGACCTAGCCTAGTTATTGAACGGAGGGCTCTGATTGGTCGGATTTGGATGCAAAAAGGCAAAACCCAAAGACCCCTATAAGCACCTTCTGAAGGTCCTTATAAGGGTCTTTGGTTAGTGTCTTTTTAGTGGTCTTTCTAGTGGTCTTTTTGGTGGTCACGGTGGTTCAAGACTTTGACTTCAAAGTCCGGATGAGGGCATTCATAACCACGCGAAACTTTTCGCGCGAAAAAAAGCTGTCACCAGTTGGAATCGAACTGGCGATCACAAGAATGAAAGCGACGATAAGAACCATTGAGCCACTGGCCCAATTGATTGAAACCGGGCTTCGTTCTTTCCTTTGATATAGGGTGGTTGAACTTTTGGGGGGCAAATGAACTTTGGGAAAGAAGCATCGTCACTTTGGGAAAGAAGCATCGTCACTTTGGAGAAGAAGCCAAGAAGGCACTCTCGAGAGCACTAAAGCAATGCCCTATAAACTTAAGACCTTTAGCGACCGTCTATAGCGCACATCTGGAGTGACCAATCAGAGGCTTTCCCTGACCAATTAGGCTAGGTGTTCCAACTTGCCTAGGTGTGAGGCCTAGGCTAGGCAAAAAACCTAGGCTAGAAACCCCCTTACTAGCCTAGATGCCTTGGGGGATTTCCCGCTATGGTATGCTTTTCATCTCTTTGATCCGTCCATAGCAGAGCCCATTCTCCAACATCAGCGCCGATTACTCGATGCTTGCGCCATGATACGATGGGTCGGCCGCCGATTTAAATGTCAAATGCATACCTAACTTAATATACCTCAACATGGATTCACCAATCTCATTCCAACCTACGTGGATTCCTGAAACCTCAAACTCTTTGCCTTCCACTTTTGACCACCTGAATAAATTACGTCTAGAGGTACTGGGTAGACGAGCAAGTAAAATGACCAACCTCCCGAACTACGCGTAACGAAATAGCCTACCTACTAACGTCTCATCATCTAACAGTCAACGGTCACATTGAGTCCCACTACTCCGTCCAGACCGGAAAATGGTCTCCTCTCAAATTCGTCACAGACCCGTCCGTACCTGCGCATGCAGTCCCTCTGGGGCTACCGGCTCCAACTTTGTTCTTGTATCGATCGATCTTAAACATTATGGCCAAGTCCCATAGTGAAGGCAAAGGGCCGAGGTGAGAACTGAACTGAACACTCGGGCCTCCGGGCAGTCCGGTCACGTTGCCCTCTTCTTCTCCGTGGCATGGTGAGCAGCGAGCGGACGAGGATCTGAGGCGCAGAATGGAGTTGATATGTTTGCAACCTAAGGTATGCCGTACGCGCACAAAGGACCGTGACTTCGTAGGTCTAGCTGTGGCTACCTCGCAAGACGCTTGGTGCCCCAGAGCTTGCACTCCGGGTCCCGAGAGGACGAGGCTCCGCGTGTATTTGGGGATCTTGCTGGTGTCAAGTTTCGCTTTCTCAGGTTCGCCGCTCATCACAACGGGGTGACCAGTGTACATGGAGTAACCGACCACGAAAAAGGTAGTTGATGGACGAGTGCTCAGCCAATGCTCCGGATCGTAACGTTCTCCGGTGGGGTGCAGTAAGGTTGTCAACATCCAGTCACCTCGTTCCGCGACCGGGTGATCTGGACGATCAACTTGACGAAAGTCGCTGCTCATATCGGGGTTCTGGGTGAGGCTCTTGTCGGGTGTGAGTATGAGATACCAGCAATCCAAGGCGAGAGTTGAACAAGTCGACAAATCGCGAAGATGGTTGAAGGTGATAACAAAAGGTTCAAGGAGGAAGAACGTCAAGTGGTGCCGGTGTTGATAGTTACTTGCCTTTATTGGACACGGTCTGCCGGCGTTTGACGCGTATTCTATCCCAGCTTTACGCTTATTAAGCGGCTCCAAATACCCTCTCAGAGCAACTAGCAATCGGAACCTGCCGTCCTTGTCTGGTTTCTTTCTTTGGCCTCGGTCCCTGTACCCTTTATGTGAGATTTCTGGGCCCGTTTGCTGGCCAGACCGCTAGTCCTTTGCGCTGCAGGGCCTTTGCCCTACACCCCTCTCTTTAACAGCGGTTTTAGCACGTCCTAGAATC
Source organism: Neurospora sp. CHS-2018a (assembly GCA_009802275.1). Lineage (NCBI taxonomy): Eukaryota > Fungi > Ascomycota > Sordariomycetes > Sordariales > Sordariaceae > Neurospora > Neurospora sp. CHS-2018a. Next base: position 126,615 of record RAKG01000050.1, read on the forward strand.
CCCTCCTTTGCAGACCTTCGTCTCTTTAATCGCTAACTCTATATAGCTGGCGATCCTCTCTAATAATTAGTTAGATCTCTCTTTCAATACATCATCATTATTCCCTTTATTCGTGATCTATCCTATAGGTTATGAGCCTTCTATTGCTACGCTGAGATTAACGCGACCCCCCAATAACAACTAACAATTAATCCCTTAAATTAGCAACGCAATTTATACCTTGATAACCCTTCTAAATTAAACGACCTTCCTAATAACCCTCAACGTCGACGATTTATTAATACCTTATAAAAATCATTTAGTATTAAGATAATAATTAACCCTCAAACGAACCTTCGAACGAAACTATATTGTTATTAGTACTTCTAACTATAATGACTTTAAATAATAGTAATAACCTCGCCGATACGGCAACCTTCATTTAATTTAAAGGCAAAGGGAATTTAGGCGATTAGGAATTAGTTCTCTAGGTCGTACTAGATTGCGCTAACTTTATAAACTATATATTTAATCTTAAAGATAAACTGGAACCTAAAGATAAAGATTCAATAGTATACGAGACGTAGCGAGCTAATAGCGTCAAAGTAATTGCTACTATTTATAATACTTTAAAAGTAGAGAATATTAGAACGACCCTCTAGATTAATAGATAGAATCCTAAGGGTAGAGATCCTAACTATTATTACTAATTAATTTTTAAAGCTATTACTAAAGTAACCGACGAAGCTAGGGCAAACGTATTTTAAGAATATTTATTACTTAAAAGATAATCGTTTAATACTATAGAATCTTTCTTATTTTATTATAATATGTATTGTAAATATGTAATTGATACTAATTTTAATATTGACGGAGAGTTTAAAATAGTTATCCTATTTAATATAGTTAGAGATTAATATCCTATTAAAGTAAGACTTTAGGTAGTCGATATAGAAAAGAAGACCCTATTACCTTTAATTTTTTTAGGTAAGCTTAGTATAATTAGTAATAGCGAATGCTGAAACCCGATTCTTAACGTATTAATATAGATTAATAATATTAATAAGTCTTATAATAATAAGGATAATAAAGATAATAAAGAAAGAAAGAGAGAAATAGAGAAGTATTCTACGTATAGTAGGGATATTACTAAAGGCTATAAGTACTTCGATTATAGTTATTATAGATATCTAAAGACTCTAAACTATTGGATATATAATTTAGAGAAAGCCCTAAATATATAGAGAAAGAAGAACGAATTAATAGAAGTAAAGACCGCTGGCTCTAGAACGGCTACGGCTACCGTTAATATAAATAATAGACTTACTTATCCCTTATTAAAGAGCTCCTTTCTATACGGTAATATTAATAACTTTATAGTATTAAGCCGTAATAATTCTAATTACAATGATTAGGATTTTTGGTAGAGCCTATAGCTAATATAAATACTAAAATCCAATAGGCTCTTAAAGTAAATAATAGTATTAATAATAATAACCCGTTATATAATAAAGTTCTCTACGATTTTGGGTACGCTACTAATATATTTAATTATTTTAAATAATTTATATATATAGAGCTACTTATTGAACGCTCTAAGTATATTATAGGTAATGGGAACTCTATATACTCGTACTATATAGTTATAGTAGAATTAACCCTCCTTATAATTAATTAACGTATAATTAAAGTAAAAATTAAAAACGTTTAGTATTACTTTAATATCTTAGTTAATTTTATTACCTCTATTAGCCTTCTTAATATTAGTATAGAATAGATAATAAAAAGCAATTAAATCTTTTATAATAAATATGTTATATAATGTAGTTGGGCTGGCAATATCCCTACCCTCCTTATTATACCTCCTAATAATTTCGATTAAACGTATAAACTTCTTAGGGCTTTAATAGTATTAATAATATATAAGATAATATATAAACGGTTAATATACGTTAGCAAATAATAAATTATCGAAACTTGTGCAAAAATAGGTATTCTTATAAGTAGATAAGAGGAGGATGATTGTAAAGTATATAATATATTAAAAATAACTGATAAAATGCTTAAAGTAGTTTATAATATAGTAGTAAAGAAGGTTCTATAATATATATAAGTAGATATTATTAGTTATAACTAATTAGGTTATATAAGTGTTAAATATATTATATATTTTACTTATATAATAATAGTTTATAGATGGGTACGCTTTGTAGTTAATAAGGGCGATACTTTTAGAGCGATAGTCGAATAGAAGAGGTTTGTAGAATTATAGATTGGTTTAAAAGTTTATATTATTAGCTTCGACGGTGGTTTAGAGTTTAGATTAGTAATAATAGAATTTAAGAATAGTAAGTTCGATAAGTAGGCGAAGTAAGAGGGTGTTAAAATTTGGAAAATAATACCGTATATATTATAAATAAACGGCCTAATTGAATTAACTAGTCGATTTATTATAATGAAGATTAGGACTATTATTTAAGAGAATAAGATTCTTATTGTTCTTTGGCTATTTGTAATAGACGCAGCTGTTAGAGTTATAAATTTACTATTAATTAAAGCGAATTTAGATAAGATAAGTCCCTATAAATTATTTTATACCTATGTTAACGCTCCTATAGATTAAAGGAAGCCCTACTTTAAGTATTTAAGAAAATATTAGTATATTACGTATTATTATATTAAACCCTAAAAATACGAGTAAGGCGATAAATTCGCGCTCCGAATATGTAAATCCCACTTTCTTAATTATAGCGACGAATACGGCCGTATTTATTAGCTATACGACCCCGAATCTTACAAAATAATTTAAACTAACGTAATTAAATTTGTAGAAAAGGAGGATAATAAAGAAGATAAAGAAAGAGAGGATGAGCCTTAATATATAGTAGTCTTTAAAAATTATAATATTCGAGAGATTAAAGACGTGGTGGAATAAGAGAAAGAGGTAATAATAAGGGTAACGGGTACGGCGCCTTTAGTAGAAGTGTAAAGGTAGGAAATATAATACGAATTTTAACTTAAATTTCCCCTTACGGTCCTCGAAATACCGTATTACTACCCTACTCTATTAATAATTCTAAGGCTACTAATTTAAGAATTAGAAAACGTACTACTTTAAAACTAGCCTTTATAATCGATCGAAAAATAAGAGGAAGAATAAGAGGAAGAATAAGAAGAGGAGTAAGAGGAGGAGTAAGAGGAAGAGTAAAAGTAAAATATAATAGAGCTCGACGATTTGAATAAGGAGGACCCTATCCTATTAAAAAATAGCTTATTTAATAAATTATACTCTCCTAGTAAATTTAGTAAATCCCCGAAAAATATAATAATTCCTAATAAGTCTTTAAAAGATATAGTAACTCCTACCCCTTGTAATAGTATTAGAATGCCTAATATATTTAGGAAGTTTATATTATTAATAACTTTTAGCCCTCTTTAGAACCCTATAGAGTTCTAAAATATACTTTTATTCTTAGCTCTTAGAATATTAGTAATACTAGCGAACCCGCCGTCCCTAGATCCTTTATAAAGGTTCCTTACTCCCTTAGTTCCTCTCTTAAACTAACCCTCTTTAGAGCCTATAGCTAATATTGTAGATAATTCTATACCCCTAGAAGTATATAAAAGTCGATTAAAGAGAGTAAAGATTAAGAAACTAAAAGGATTTAAATATAGAGACGAATAAATAACGGATAGTCTAAGTAAACTAATCGATAAGCCAGCCTTTTATTATAGAATAATAGAATTAAACTATTTAATAAAACTACTAATTACCTAGTGTTTTATAATTATAAAAGCACTAAAAGAAATTAATAACTATATTAATACTGAACGAATTATCTTAAAGAACTATAAATAAGCTAAAAAGCTCTTAAATTTCAATATATATTAGCTTCTAACTATAAGAAAATAAGTAAAAGCACTGGAAGAGTAATACGTATAGACCTTACTATAGAAGATAGCCGATATAGACGTTCTATTTAGGAAATAGGTATATAACGAGAAATTTAATTTTAATATATAAGAATTTAAAGTTAGAGCTAGATAGGTAATTTATAGTAATAAGGAATAAGAATTATAGGATATCGAGGATATATATACCGCTATAGCTAATAATATAAGCTTTTAAATCTTCCTAATCTATATAACTATTTATAATTTGGAATACTAATAGTTCGATTTTAATATAGCCTTCTTTAATACCCCTATTCCCGAGGGAAAGAAGTATTATATTAAATAATTAATTGGATTAATTAAGTTAGACCTAATATACTCTTTGGGTAGGGCTTTATACGTATCACAGTACAAAGGCATAAGGTAGGTAAGAATAAATATAATTATATAAAGAGAGGAAAGGGGAAGGTCTAAGGGTATATTCTAGGACCAACCTTTGTAGGCTAATCCTAATTAATAGTTCTATAGTAATTTTATAAGCGCTATAGAACTAATACTACCGTTATATAACGATAACGATTAAAGCTATTACGAACGCTATAATAACTTTATATAATAATTTAAATTATAAATTAATCTCTGGCTCAAACCTAGTGCTATCGCTACTATAAACCGTTATAGGGTTAACCCTATAATACTACCCTAGGCTAAAAGAAGCTATATAATTAATTAATAATATATAAAATATTGGAAATACTTAATAATCGTTTAATTTACGCTATAAAAACTTCTACGGCCGCCGTTACCCTATATAGTAATTTCCTCCGCCCTTCGTACTATCCGTTCTCCCTAACCTCTAACGGTTAGTCCGCTCCTTTATTTTACTAATTTATTCTAGCCTCCGCTTTATAATCCTTCCGTCTTTCGGCGGCGGTCTAAGCCGGTAATATTAGAGCGTCCGGGTTATTATTATAGAACCTCCTAATTTCCTCCGGATATATCTCTACGTTCTTATATAACTACTAATTAAGTACGTATAGTAGTACTTATATAATATAGTACTCCTATCGTCTATTATCTAGGTTCTTCCAATAATCATCGATAATTTTAAATTCCTATTCTTCAAAATCCTTCTTATTATTTATCCGCCTTATAATCCGCCTATAATTCGCCCTAACATCCCCTTCTATCCTTCCTATCCAAAGTCTAACCTTATTAATATAAAAGGTAGGATTATACTTTATATTAATTAATAAATAAAGTATAATAATATAGCTATAAATTTTAATAATTTTAAAAGGCCCTTTACAAAGCGGTATTAATTTTGTATATAGCCTCCCTATTTCGAAGTTCTCTGTATTTAATAAAACTTTATTCCTAATTTTATATTATAGAATATTTAATCTATTCGTATGAGTATTATCCTTATACTATTATTAAACCTCCTTTATTTTAGCCGTAACGAAATCTAAAATTGTTTTAAAGCGATTAGCGATTTTTAAAGCCTTAAAATACTTATTTTACTAAATTTATAATATATTTAGAGGGTACAGTTTAATTAATTCTACGCCTATTTATAAATAAAAACTATAGTTAGCGAAGAAGGGTAATACTTTCGTCGTTTCTAATACGAAATTATTAGTAGTAAATTCTATTATAGGGAATTAATCTACCTAATCGTTTTATATTTAATTAATAAAAGTTTGCAAATATCTTTCCATTTTAATATTAATCCGCTCCGTCTATCCGTTAATAATTAAATAGAAAACGGAGGAGGGAATTAGTTTAATCTCTAATTTCGTTAATAATACCCTCTAAAATTATAAAATAAATTAAAAACCCTTATTTAATATAATAGTATTAAATAGATTATAAATTTTATAAACCCGTTTAATAAATTAATTAATTAATTCTTCTACTATTAAACTAATTATAGGAATAAAATACTGTATCTTTATTAGCCGGTTTATAATTACGGCGATGTATTTAAACGCTTACCCTTGCTATTTATATAATATTAATAGTGTAACGTAATCGATTAAAATGTTTTTCTATAGTATAAATAATACTATTAATAGTTTAAATAGCCTATATAATATATATTGCGCTAATTTTATTTTTACGTATATTAAATAATTCTTATAATAAATCCTAATAGCGTTATATATCCTTAATTAAAAGAAAGATTGTAGGAGGAGGCCATATATTTTCTCCCTCCTTAAATACCTTATACTTAATATATTATAAGCGTAGCGGATTAATTGGTAATAAATATCCGTATTATTAGGGTTAAGAAAGATAGAACTATAGTAGTAAATCCGCCCCTAGATAATATAATACTCCGCGAATAAAAGTTTCTTAAAATTATCCTTTACCTCCTTCGACTATACTTTCCTAATTAAATTTAATATATAAGCCCGTACGTTTTATAAAAGGGTTAATTTTTTATAGTAGTTTATAATAAGGTTATTTATTAATATCTTATTTATAATTTCGAAATTATAAATATATTCGGTACTAATAAAAATTATAGAAATCTCCTCTCCTAATATAGAAATTTCCTCCTCTAATATAAATACCCTATTAATAAAGACATTTTTATTTAATAATATTTTATTATATACTAATAGCCTTTCGTTTCCCGTATCCTTCGGAACGTTTTCTAATTTGCGGCTTAATATATCCGGGCGGACTTATAAAGAGCCCGGCCGGTATTAAATAATAAAATTAAAATGTAATAGGAATTAAAATTATTATATATATTTTAGGGTTAATTATTTACTAATTATAAAAGATTTTAAGCCTTTATAGTCGGTAATAATCTCTACCGGCTTCTATACTCCTTCTAACTCTAGCTTCTATTCTTTTAGAACTTTAACGATAGCGAAGAGCTCTTTATTATAAATATTATAATTATATTCCGCTAATAAATATTATTAATTGAAATAGGCGACTAATTTTAATTCCTTATCCTTATTATACTACGAAAACGTCCTTCTATAGGCCTAATTTAATATATTTATTTCTATAACTATTTATTTTAATTAATCGAAAATATATAGAACGGGTCTATTCGTAAAAGCTTTTTTTAATACTTTGAAAGACCGTTAATAATAATCCTTCTATTCCTAATCTTAAATATTTTTTTTTATTAATTCGTATAGTGGACTAATTAATATAGATAAATATTTAATAAATTGATAGTAGAAGTTAGCGAACCTTAGGAAGCGCTATAGTATTCTCTTAATATTTAGAACCTCCTAGGAAATTATAACCGCTACTTTTTTTAGATTTATCTTAATACTTCCCGGGGTAATAATTAGCCCTAAGTATTTAATATATTTAGTATAAAATTTATATTTATTAATATTGATTTATAAACCCGTATTAATTATCTATCTTAATATTTTACTAATATACCCAACGTATTCTTCTTCGTTTTCTAAATAAACGAAGATATCGTCTAAGTAAGTAGTAGCGTAAACGTTAAAGATATTATATAAGACGTTATTAATATAGTTTTGGAAAATCCTTAACGTTCCCTATAACCTAAACGGATAAATTAACGATTTAAAGAGCTTAAAGTAAATAATAAAAGTTATAAACTATTTATAGCCTTCTTTTACCTATATATAATTAAATATAGAAATTATATTAAATTGAGTAAAGATCTTCGCTTTATAAATTACGTCCAACGTTTTTTTAATTAATAGTAATAAATATTACGTTTTAAATGTTACGTTATTAATATTCCGGTAGTTTATATAGATATAAACCCCGCCCCCTAATTTCTTTATTAATAGGATAGGCGTTATAGAAGCGGATTAAGAAGGCCGGATAAACTTCTTCCTAAGGTTTTTATCGATTTATTTTTTAATAATAATAATTTCGATAAGTAATATAAGCCTAGGTTTAGCGTATAATACCTATTCTCCTAATTAAAGTTCGATTTTATAATTATAAAATTAGTAAGGGGGGAATTAATTTATTAACGCTAATAGAAAAGTATTAACGTAGGATTGGTAATAAGGAAATAATATCCTACTAATCTCCTTCTTAATCTTCTATAGTTTATTCGTTTTATTTATAAATTTTTATATATTCTCCTTTAAAATTTTAGTAAAATATATATATCGAATCGTTGTTTCGTAGAATAGGGCGTCCTTTACGAAGTCTCTTATTAATACAATTATTTATATAATAATTATTACTTCCTACTTAGTATTAAATTTATACTTTTCCGCTATATTATTAATAAAATTATAAAGGGATAGTGGAAAATCCTTCTTATATTACTCTCCTTTCCCTTTAATAATATTTTATATTACTTTGTATATAAAATTTATTTTATTAAGCTCCGAAAATATTACTAACCGTTCGAATTATATATAATTAATTATATATAATTAGAGCTAATCTTTTTTATAAATAAAATTAAAGGTAGTAGTATTTAGTTCGCAAATATTTATAGGGTTAATTTTATTATCGACCGATTTACTAAGCCGGATTAGTATTCGATAATCCCCTACTAATATACGCCTCCTACCTAATTTAGTATAAAATTAATATAGTATATCCCTTTTAATTTTAATTAGTACTATAATAGTACTAATAATAAATTTAACCTTCGCCCCCGCTTAATAACCGATAAGAACGTAGTACGAAATTAATAGTAATAAAATTTCCCCCTTATTTTTAAATATAGAAGTTTACTCTTTAAATCCTTTATCTTTAAATTAAAGTCCTCTAATAAATAGGTTTTCGCCCTCCGCCTTTAAAATTTCTTCCTTATAAAAATAACCCTTAGGAATAGTATTAATATTATCATTAGGAAGGGTACTACCCCTCTTATAAAATATAAATAATATAATACCCTTCTTAATAGAAGCGGGGGGAAGAGGTACCTTCTTATAAATATAAGTAATAATAATAGAGACAGGGCTAGAGAGCGCTTAAAACGCCTCCGTTTAATCGTTGGAGAAATTTATTAGTAAATAGTAATTACAGTAATTAGGATAATTGAATTATATACCGCCGTTTTTATAATTAATATACGGTTTATAAGTTACTATTTAAGGATAATTTAAAATAATAGAGTATTTTTTATAGAGGTTATATATTAAGAAGGTAATAATCTCCTTATAGTAACCGATCCGTAGCCTTCCTTTTATTATTATTTTAATAATACCCTTAATATTACCGTCCGTAAATATTAATTTTTTAAGATAAAGTAATAGAAAATAAGGGAGATTATAATTTTAAACAAAAAAATAGTCGATAAAAGTATATATAAAGTACCTACTATTAATAAGGGTAATATAATAATTTTTATACGTACTAATAATTATATACGTAAATAATAGAATTATATTTAAAGGAATAGTACTATTTAGTAATTAAATTTATACCTCTTCTAAATTAATAAAAGGATCCTATTTTCTCTATAATATAGCCAACCGGCTAAACCTCTATATACGATTAGGTATAGAAGTTACTCGTTTCCTTAATTATTATAATATTCGCCGCCTATAATAAACTTATTAAATTTCTTAGTATTAATAGTTCTAACGGCCCGGACTTCCGCTATATTTCCTCTTCCGCCTCCTAATCCGCTCTTACTATTTCCTCTACTACCCCAACTTCCTCGTCCCTTATCCTTATTCTTTTTCTTTTCTTTATTAGTAGGGACCCCGTTAATACGAAATTTACTACCCCAATTAATTAAATTAAGGTAATTACGAACTATATATCCCTATTAATTATAACGATAGTAGAGTCCCTTCTCCTTACACTCTTTAAAAACCTTTAGGTCGAATATAGTAAATATATTCGTTATATCTAAATCTATCTAATTTCCTCCTTAATTTATTATTCTATTATCGGCCGAGGCGGGAGGGGTAAATCTATTACTACCGTTATTATTACCGCTAAAACTATTACCACCGCCTTTATTAATAGAATTAATCGAAAAGCCGGCTACAACTTTATTATAATATTTAATATCCTCGATCTTCCTATTAATTTTTCTAACCAATTATAGCTACTTAATATATTCGTTGTTACTTAGGAAGTCCTAAGAGATTAAAATTTAATAAAGCTTCTTATTAATTTTATTATGAAGGTAGTAAACTTTTATAATATTAGTAAGACTATACTTATTTATAAATTTAGTAAATTCGATTTCGAAGCGTAGGAATAGTATATATCACGGGGCGAGAGGGTACCGTTGGGGGTAGGGTAAGATATATATTGTTGTACGAAGGAGAGGAAAGGAAGTATGCGTAGAGGACTAGCTATATAGGCGAGAGCCTAGACAAGCTAATCCGTACGCGCGTACGTAAAACTGCACGTAACGGGATATATAACCAATACGAATACATAGCTCTAGGCTATAGCATAAAACTCTAGCATAACACATATACAATTAATATAGTGTAACTACATTATAAACTAACCCTATAATACTATCCTCCCTCAAAAGAAGCTCGTAGAGTTGAAAACTTATATATACGTATAATAATAGACTTATTCCTTTATAAACTATTATAATCTACGAATTATATCGGCGGTAATTTTCTTAATTATATATTTATTAATCGTCGTATAACCTTCCTAAATACTAAATACAATTTATCTTCTATATCCTTATTAATTATCGTATCCGTCGTAACTACTATAACTATATTTAGGAGTAGCCTTATTATATCGATTATAGAAGCCGTCTCCCGTTAGAAGCGTACTGTCACAGGTATTACTGCCCTATTCCAGTATATAAGTGCACATGCACATGTGCTACAATAGTACAGCCAGCTGAGTGCAGCTGTTTGGCTGCATTACATTCAGCCGTTGGCTATTATGTAACATAGCGGCTCTAGGTGGGTCTGGACCCACCGCCCTATGCCCTATATAGTTCTCGTACGCGCACAGGATTCTCTTCCTATTCCTTGTACAATAATCAAAGTCTTAACTTAATATTTGCTCGCGCCCTATAATACTTTATTATACCTAACTATTATATTAAAACGTAATAAATAATTTCGGTTTAATTAAATATAGTAAGAAACTACTATAATAACCTAGTCTTCGCAATATTATATTTCGGCGATTAATATAATCGTTAGTAATTAATTAGAATATATCTAATACCAATCGATACGAAGCGAGGAATTAATTAAGTACTACGAACGGTATTAATATTATAAGCGTAATTATTATAACGAAGCGACATCTATTTCTTTCCTTTTATTATCGGTTAAAACTATAATAAAATATTTAGTTCTAGTAGTTAGGCCCCGCAGTAAAATCTACGTAAAGTCTTTACTCAATAGGGTTAAATTAACCTATATAAAATTTTCTTAGTATTATTAAATAGTTTTAAATAATTTTAATATATTTATAAAGAGGAAGCAATTAGTCTCTTCGTTCCTAAGGACTTCGCTAAGAAGGCTAAGGCTTCCGAAGAAGTAATAAAATTACTTTATTACTTCGACATTAAATTTAAAGACTTTAATAACGAAGTTAATACTATTATAGAATTAAAGGATAAATYAATAATTATATCTAAGAAGGAGGTAAAAGAATTTAAGGCCTACGTTACTACCTTCGAGAGCCTTAAGGCCTAATAGGCTACTTAAATCAATTAATAATAATAAAAATATAATAATATTATTAAGGAAAATATAATTTTATAGAAGAATATTTCATCCCTATAGTCCGATAATAATTTATTACGTACTATTATTGTTTAGAAGGAATATAATATAATTTTTATAAAATAGTAGTATATAAATATATTAATTATTTTTAAATTTTAAAATAATACCGTCGAAGAGATAAATATTAACTTTAAAGAAGTTTTCGCCTAGGCTAGTTAAGCTAAGATCCTTTACGAAGAGTTAGAATATATTAAATAGAAGTTTAAAAAAGTATAGATTAATATATAGTAGAATACTAAATTTAAAAAGCCCGAAGAGGCCCCTAAGGATACCCTTAAGGCGGATAAGGACGTTTAGACGGATATTTATAGCGCTAACGAAAGTAGGAAGCCTAATAGTACGGGAGGTATTAATAGTAATAGATTTAATAGAAGATTTAGCGTAGGAGGATTTAATATAAATAGTACTAATTATACTAACAGTAGTAATATAGGAGGAATTACTATTAATAGTACTAATATTAGCGGGTTTAGCGTTAATAATAGGGGAAGAGCCGGCGAATTTACTAATTAAAAACCCGGAATAAGTAAGAAAGTTAATAGTAATAGAGGATTTAGAGGGTTTAATTATAAAGGTCCTAATAATTTCAGTAGAGGATTCGGCCTTAGCAATCTTAAAAATTTCGGCCCTAATAATCCCGGTAGTTTTAACTTTAGCGGCCCCGGAAGTTTCGGCCCTAACGGTCCTAATAGTTTTAGCGGCCTTAATAATCCCGGTAATTTTTTTATAGGCCCCGACGGAATTTACTATTTTATCTATATTCTAGCTATACCCCCTGCCGGTACTTATATTTATTATAAGGATTTAATTAAAGACCCCGAGTAGTTTATAAGAGAAGAGACGGATATATTTAAGTATTATAATTAATTTATCGCTTAGTTTATAACTATTTGTATTCGCTAGGAGGTCGACGGCTTTAATTTTATAAATAAAAAGACTAAGCTCTTATATATAATAAATTATTTAAGAGGCAAAGTTCGTATTATTATTACTTTAAATATTTGTAATATTTTAAATAACCCTTATTATTCGGCTGCTTAGGATTAGCCTACGGAATAAGTATTCTTAAATTACTTAACCTCCCGCTTTTAATAGGGCGATATAGTCGCTGTTTCCGAGAAAGCTATAGTATAATTAAAATAAAGCGGTAAATTCTTGAACTTTAGCGATTTTGAAGCGTAATTTACTATATTAATAGATAGGTGCGGTTATAATACGGCTATAAAGGTTCGTATATTAAAAGATAAAGTTAGTAAGGACTTTTATATTATAATATCTTACTAATATAATACCTTTAATTATAACAATTAAAATAGTTAGGCGAAATTATACCGCGGTTTATTTAAATCTTTTAATAATACTATTTTTTATAACGGCGGTAATTAGAATAATAGTAATAGTAGTAGCGGTAATAAATTGAAGGACCCTAATATTATAAATATTAATCGTTTAAAGATTAATGAAATCGATTAGGAGGTTGTCTAAATTCGTTTTATAATTAAATAATATATTAAGTATAGTAAACCGGATTATTAGGCTTGTAAATACTGTAATTAAATTAATTATAATAGTAAACTTAAAATTATTAATACTAATAAGAATAATAGAAGCGGCGGTAGTAATAAAGGAATTTAAATTAGTAGCGGTGCCGGCAAATAGTAAATTAAGTCTATAATTAATACTATAACCCCGAAGGAAATTGCTAAGACAATTATTTTTAAGGCTATTACTTAATAGGGAAATAGCGAGCCTTCGGATTAAAATATATTCGAAGGCCTAATAAGGACTAAAGGAAGGAGGAAGTTATAGGTAATTTTATTAAGAATATAAATATTTAATAGGCTCTTATTTATTAAAAAAGCGAACTTTTATCTATAGAAAATTTAAATATTTATAAATAGAATACCACCCTTTTATCCACTTACTTTTAATATCCCTAGTACAATAGTAAAATTAATTATATATCTTTAGTCGATTCTAATTATATAGGGAAAACCTTTATTAATAAAATATTTATAGAAAAGGTATACTTTCAATTATATTAATTTAATAACATATATCTATTATATTTAGTAAATAGTAACTTTAAAAAATAGGTCAAATATTACGTAGAGATAATAATATACATCGATTATTATAAAGAAATAATAAAATTATTTATAGCGGACTTAGTATAAGAATACCCTATTATTTTAGGCTAGTTATAATTATAATTATATAACCTAAACGTTAATTAGATTACGAATAAAATTACTTAGAATAAAACCTATATTAGGAATTATATTGATAGGACTAAAGTCGTTAAGGCTATAGTAATACTATTACTAGAATTAGAACGTAAATTAGAACCCCTAACCTTTAAACCTCCCCTATCCCCGGAGGAGGAAGAGAAGCGAATAGTTAAAGTAATAAAGCAACGGTTAATTATTAATTCGAAAAAGCCTCTACCCGTAGTAGCCGATTAAGCATCTATCTACCTTATAGAAGTATTAATAGGAAACTAAATTATAATAATAGAAGTACCTTCTTAGTTAGAAGTGGCCGTAGCTTTTAAAGAACCCTTCGGCCCGGTATTAAAACTTAGTAAGGTTAAAGCGATAATAGAGGTTAAGGGAGGCTATAGAATATAGTCTATAGCGAAATTAGAACGAATCCAATATACTTACTTTTATAAATTCGACGTCGTAGGATTCGAGATAGGACCCTTCGACTTAAAGGATTTTAAAATTATAAACGCCGAAACTTTTATATTTATATTAAAAATAAGGGGAGTACGTATTAATATTACTACTTAAGTAAATTTCTAAGAATTTTAAAAAGAGAAATAGTATATAGTTATACTTACCTTTTTAGAAAATATATAGTAAGATATTATATAAGGAAGAGGCGAACCCTATAAAAAATACTTCGAAAGCCTTAAAATCTACGACTTTATCGATATTTATAAAATAGAAGTTATAGGAGAATAGATTTTAATTGCTTCCTTTAAATTAAGAAAGATTATTTAGGCGTTTATAAACCGAATTTGTAACCTAGGCGAAGTTAATAAAGAAGAAGAGGCCGAAGTAGCGAGTTTAGAATTAGAGGAACGGGAATTAATATTATTAATTAATATTAATTATATTTATAATATTATTAAAGAAAACGTATAAAAGTTTATAGAGAAGTTTACTAAACCGAAGTATACCCCCGAGGAAATTAAGACTAAATTCCTAAACGAATATAAAGACCTATCCTATATCGCTAACCTATTAAATACAAACGTAATACCAGAATATAAATCCTATAATTATAAAATTGAATTAATATTAAGTAATAAACTACTATATTCGAAAGTAAGACTTATATTACCCTAGGAATTTAAAGTTATTAAATAATAATTAAATAATAATTTCGTAAAGGGGTTTATTCGATTATTAACGTCCGACGTCGCCTCTTTAATACTATTTATATATAAATTAAACGGTAGTATAAAAATTTATATCGATTATAGAAGTATTAATAATATTTTTTTAAAGAATAAATACCCTTTACTATTAATTAAGGAAATTTTGGACGCTATTTATAAAGCGAAATAATTTACGAAAGTAAATATTATTATAGTATTTAATAGATTACGTATAGTAGAAGACTACGAATAGTTAACGGCCTTTATTATATAGTTTAAACTATACCAATCTTTAATATATCCCTTCGGATTATTAAGAGTATTAGTATTTTTCTAGAATTTTATTAATAATATATTATATAATATCCTAGATATTTACGCTACAATATACTTCGATAACGTTTTAATCTTTTTAGAAATATATAAAAATTATATTAAATATATTAAAAAGGTTTTATAATAATTAATTAATATAAGGCTACAAATCGATATTAATAAGTACGAATTTTATATTTAGTATATAAAATATTTAAGGTTAATTATTACCCCGGGAGGTATTAAAATAGATTTAAAGAAAATTAAGGCCGTTACTTATTAAAAAATATTAATATCCAAATAGTAATTATAATAATTCTTAAGCTTCGCCAACTTCTACTGGCGTTTTATAGCCTAATTCTCTTCTATAGCTAAATTATTATACGAACTTACGAAGAAGGATATAGATTAATATTAGGAAAATAGGTATAATACGGCCTTCGAAGTATTAAAAAAAGTATTTATAACGGCTCCCGTATTAAAAATCTATAATTAGGAAACGCCTACGGTAGTAGAAATCGATGCGTCCGATTAGTTAATAAGAAGTATTTTATTTTAAATATACGACGATAGATAGCTTTATTTAATCGTTTACTTTTCAGCTAAATATTTAATAATTAAATATAATTATAATATTTATAATAAAGAATTTCTAATAGTTATAAAAGCGTTAGAAAAATAGCGGTTAGAATTGGAAGGGGCGGTATAGCCTTTCGAAATTATTACGGATTATAAGAATTTAAAGATATTCAATACTACGAAGAAATTTATATTAAAATATATACGCTAATTGGAATTCCTATTATAATTTAATTTTATAATTAAGTATAGGCCTAATTTAATTAATATACGGCTAAATATATTAAGTAGGAAGCCGGAATATATCCTTAGGGATACGGCCGATAATAGGTTAAAGGTTAGAAAGAAACTACTAATCGACCTTAACTACTTCAACAAATCATTTAACTTCTTAAATACCGAAAGCGGGGAATTCTACATTAATATTATATCGGATACGGAAGAGCCTTTTATTATTTATATTTTAAAAGGTAAAAGCGAAGGCGACAATAAGGATACTAACTCTAGGGTTCATACCGACGACCTAATCCTAAAATCTTACAATAATTCGTCAATAATAGCCGACATTATAATAATTATTAAGAATAGTAACCACTAGCTAAAACACTTGAAAAAGGTTATACGTATCCCTTTTATAGAATACTACTTCGTTAATAAGAACTATATTTAAAGATAAGGTTATTATACCTCCTAACGACGAAAAAGCCTAGCTAGAACTAATTTATAGAATTTATATATTAGTATTAAACGGCTATTTAAGTAGGAATAAGACTTTAAATATAATAAATTATACGTACTAATAGCTAGGCTTAATTATAACTGTAAATACCTATTATAAGGGATATTTCTCGTATTCGAAGATTAAGCCGTTAAGAATAGTACTAGTAGGCTTTTTAAAGCTATTACTATTACCTAATACTCCTTAGTAAAATATATCTATCAATTATATAACCCCGTTACCTAAATTAATAAGGGGTAGTAAAGGATTAGTATATTAGTACGTTATTATAATAGTAGATAAATTAATTAAAATATAATATTTTATCCTTTATAAGGGCTTAATAATAGAAGAATTAGTAGAGAAATTTATTAATTATATTTATATATTATATAATTTACTTAATACTATCGTCTCGGATAGAAATATATAATTTATATCTACATTCTAAAAATAGCGATCTAATAAATTAAATATTAAATTAAAATTATTAATACTATACTATAAGCAAACTAATAATTAAATAAAAAAAATTAATATAAAAATAGAATAATACTTTTATACCTTCGTTAATTAGGTTTAAAACAATTAGGTAGACTAACTAATATTAGCTAAATTCTAAGGGAATAATCTATAGTCGGTAACTACAGGAATTTCACCGTTTTTTACTAATTATAGGTTTTACCCTCGAATAAGTATAGAACTTATAAAGCCGGCACCCCTAAATACTACGCTAGAGTAGCGAAAGTAAATACTTAAAGTAAACGAAATCGTAGAACGTTTTAGGGTAATTTGAGACAAATTAATTATACTTTCGAAATAAGCCTAAAACTATTACGAAGTAGCGGCCAATATTAATAGAATAAATATACCTAAATATCGGCTAAGAGATATAGTAATATTCAATATAGAAAATTACGCTACGGGGAAACCGACGGCTAAATTATTACTACGTTTCGAAAGCCCCTTTAGAATTATAAAAGCGGATTCGCACTCTTTAGAACTAGCATTGCTAAAGAATATAAAAATTACTTATATTATTAATATATTTCGAATTAAATTATATATAAAAGGATTGCCAGAGTAAGTAGAATTAATAACCGATATAAAAATTAACGAAGGTATAATAATTATAAGAATAGATAAATTTGAAGAAAATAAATACTAAGAGTTCGAAGAATTATTAAATTATTAGAAAATCGACGGGAATTAATATTATTATATAAAATAGTCTTACTACCTACCGGATTAATAATTAATTAGCAATTTAGAAGGATACAACGAATTTATATAGTAATTCTATAATAAACGGTTAGAACTTAATCCTCCCTACATTAATTTTAAAAAGGGCTAAAAAATATAATAAAAAACTAAAAATTCCCTAACTCCTACCGAAAACTCTATAACGTCCCTAAAGCTACCGCCGCCGGTACCGGCTCCGAATAGACCGGTATAACGAAGTACAAGGTTAAATAATAAATAAAAAGTTAGTAAAAAGTAAAAGATTAGTAAAAAAGGAGTTTAATTCGATTTATCCGTATACCCTAATCGAAACCTCTAATATACTCTTTTTTAAAGCAATTATCGTAGGCCCGAAAGATAGTACGTCTTATAGTAAATTTACATTTCCTATTCCCCCAATAACGGATAGAGCCAATAACTTATAGAGCCAATAATTAAAATTAGAAAATTAGAATTAATATAAAAACAATAATTACAAATAAGAATCGAATAGAAAGTCTCTATACTATCTATACTAATAGCGGCTACGTACGTCTATATAAATCGCTATACTATAAACGTTTTTATAATACCCTTCGCGGGGCTAATAATAGTAGAGGTAACGAAGGGAAGTTATATAGTGCGATTAGAACGATTTAAAATAGTTTACGAAGTATAGGAGGATTATTAGGCGTAATAATAAACGTCTTAGTAGAAGGGTTATATTTAATAATATTTTAACTAGCGTTCGGCTCTTAAATAAGAGTCTTAGCGCCAAATAACTTCCCGTCTTAATATACGGGTTCGTAGCCCCTAATTAGGCGTACCCATAGAAGCTAAGAAGGAGGCCTACTTTAACAATATTAATAGCAATAACGATATAAAATAGTATTTAAAGGATTTTTCGGCCGCGGGGGCCTTATTTTGAGAGGGGGTAGTATTATAAACATTACTACCCTATTCTAATATATAAATATATATATATATATACTATAATAGTACAATTAACTAAGTACAACTATTTAACTACATTATATTCAACCGTTAACTATTATATAATATAGCGGCTCTAGGTGGGTCTAGACCCACCGCCCCATACCCTATATAATTCTCGTACGCGCACAGGATTCTCTTCCTATTCCTCGTACAATAATTAAAGTCTTAGCTTAGTGCTTGCTCGCGCCCCGTAACACGTGCGGAGTAGCGCCGAGGGGGCTCCGGTACTAGAATAGGCACGGGGGCGGTTAGAGAGTCGGGGGCGAGCCGGTAGAAGAAGTTTTAAACTTCTAATAGGATAAGCTTATCCGAATTCTCGTAATAGAATTATTATAGGCGGTATTCGCAATTAATAATATTACCGACGGGTTCCTAAGTAGGGTCGCTAGTCTTTTATTTAATATAGTAATACTAATATAAATTACTTCTAAATTAAATGCAATCGATAAACTTCTCGAAATCCCATTCTTCGTATTCCTCCTAATTATCTATTTAAATTATTACTCTCTTATTATTAGCCTTAATATTAATTAAAATATTCTAGCCGGATAATCCCTTACCGGACTATAACTATACTATAGAAACGTAGAAAACTAATAAATATTTTATATTAGTAAGTAAAGCGAAGTAAACTATATAAAATTCGGTTCGGACGACTTTAAAAGGGCCTTCCTACCGGAGGGAGAATTTAGCGTATAAGCAACCGCTAGCGAAATTAATCGTATTCAATAAGACTATATTACTAATACAATATTTAAACGAATTAATATATTTCTTATTAGCATTATCCTCGTATTATACTTATATATATTGTAATTATTAAACTACAAAGTCCTAAATCTTCTAAAAGTAATTTACTAATTCGTTAGCCTTATAGTACTCCTTAAACTAAACCGGTAATAAATTTGGCGGCGGCGGGGTATAGGGTTTAGTACCTATACGAAGGTAATAGCCGTAATTAATAAAGAATAATAAAATTCCTGTTAATAATAAAATAGTATTATTACTAACGAATTCTATAAATACTAACTATTTTACCCAATCTATTTATACCCAGTTAATATAGAATTTTAAGAATTATTTTATCTCTACGTTAATATATTTTATTTAAGCGTTAATTTATAAGTAAAAAGCGGAAATCAATTTATAAATAATAGACAATCTCTTATAAAAAGTAGACCAAAAACATAATATAAATTAAATATTTCTATTAGATAGGATACTATTTAATAAACTATAAGTTAAATAAATATAGTCGATAAAACGGTCGGCCAATTCCTTAGCTTCGAAGGTTATAGTTGTAATATAATAACGTATTTTTATAAGGCGGTTAACAACGACGGCGACGTATTTAAAAGTTTAACTTAAATAGGTATTTACTAGTAGCGGGGTAACGTAGTCGATAGAAATATCTTTCTAGGGTATTAAAAAAACGGCTATAGGTTTAAAATAATTAATAGAATTACGCTTTAAAGATTTAATCTTCGTATATAGGAGGTAACTTTTATAAAAAAGTCTTATATCGTTATATATCCCCTCTTAATAGAAATCGTATTACAAAAGCTTATACGTAACGTTACGATTAAAGTAGCCTACACTAGGGGTATTATACTATCGGCTAATTAATTAAAATTAGAAGTTCTTATTATAAGGATTAATAATAACTTTATCCCGCTACTTCGTAATACTATTAACTATATAATATTCCGAAAAAGCTTTATAAAAGACTTTTTTAATAGTTAACGGCTATTACTATCAGGATTCGTCTATTAAATAAAATACTAATTCTTATAAGAAGACGGAAATTTTATAGTTCGTACGGATTAAGTCGTCGGTAGATTTAATATTAAAGTCTTCTTAGCCTAATAAATATAATAAAAAATTAGCGGCGGGGTTATTAAATTCGAAACAGCCTTCCTCGAACTATACGGAATCTAATAGAGCCTTCTTACGTACAATTAAATAATCGTCTTCCTCGCTATCTAATCGGTCGTTAGGCTTATAATTTAAAGTATTTAATTATAAATTCTTTAAACCGGAAGTATATTTAATTAAAAAATTAAAGCGAAATAAAAATTAAAACCAATATATATACCGCTAAATAAGCTACTTATTGGTTATAAAGGTCTATAAATTCTTATAATCGGTTAGGATATCGAATAATTATTAAATTCCTTCGAATTTTAGCCTCTATTCCTCTAAGGCCTTAATAATAGCTAATAATTCTTTATTATAGATATTATAATTATATTCCTACGAAGTATATTTAGCCGAGAAATAAATTATAGGGTAGAAAATACCGTCGTTACCGAATTATAAGAAAGTACCGCCGGCGGCCCAATTAAAAGTATTTATCTCAATAATAATCTTCTTAATCTAATTATAAATCTTTAAAACGGGGCCCTTTATAAAAGCCTTCTTAAAAAACTCAAATACCTTTTAATAATTAATATTCTAAATCCAAACCGTATCTTTCTTTATAAATTCGTAAAATAGGGTCGCTATAGTCGAAAAATCCTTAATAAATCGTCGGTAGAAATTTATAAACCCTAAAAAAGATTATAAAAACTTCTTTAATTCTAAAGCCTACTACTCCGTAATTATTTTAACCTTTTCTAAATCTATCTTAATACCTCCCGGAATAATAATTAATCTTAAATACTTTATACGTATTATATAGAACTCGTATTTATTAATATCAATACTAAGGCCCGCCTTAATAAACCTATTAAAGATATCGTTAATATACTACTTATAATTTCGTACGTTATCCGAATAAATAAAAACGTTATCGAAGTATATAGTTACATAAATATTAAGGATATTATAAAGGATATTATTAATATAATTCTAAAAAGCCCTAGGGGCGCCTTATAAACCAAAAGGAATAATTAAGGACTCAAATAAGTTAAACCGTATTATAAAAGTAGTTAACTATTCGTAGCCCTATTTAATACGAATCCTATTAAAGGCCGCAATAATATCGAACTTAATAAAGATTTTAGCGTAGTAGATCGTATTTAAAATCTTTTTAATAAGCGGGAATAAGTAGCGGAATTTAAGAATTATATTATTAATATTTCTATAATCGACGTAGATACAGATTCTATTACTAGGCTTCTTAACGAATAGGATTAATATTAAAGCCTTAAACTATAATAACTTAATAAACTTCTTAACTAAATTATCGTTAATCCACTTCTTAATAACGTTCAACTCGTCGGGGTTAAAGGGGCGGCCTCGCAACGCTAAAGGGGTAGCTCCCGAATAGAACTCGAATTTAAAATTATAAGAACAATTAGGGGAAAGAATTTTAATACCTTCCTATTAGAAAGTACTAATATAATACTAATATTACTTAAGGAACTTTATTTAAATTTAAACGTCGGTCTTAAGGGGTTTATCTACCTTCTTATAGAATTTAATAATATCTTTAAAAATAATTTTACTAACGTTAATACCGTTAGCTACAAAATATTTATTAATAGCTTCTTCGTAACGTAGGAAATTATCGCTAGTACTATTAATTTATATAGAGTTAACAACCTTTACAATTCGTAGAGCTATTATATTTCCCTTCCCTATTAAAATATCGATTTATCAGTAATAATTATTACTAAAGAACCTTTTATACCTATAACCCCGGCTTAATAATACTTCCTTAACTATTTCTAACATTAAATTATTGCTTATACTCCTAGGATTTAGGACGCCTCCTTCTTCCTCTACTATCCTATCCTCTTTAATTATCCTTTTAATATCCTCTTTTATATTAATTCTAATTATATAAATAATATAAAGCTTATACGTTTCGGCTAACTAATTAAAATTTATTATAGAGAATTCTTTAATATTATTAAAATTAATAGGACTGCTAAGGATATTATAAAAACGGATTAAGACCCGGTAATTTATAACTTTAGTACAAACCCTTCTAACAATATAGTAGGGGATTAAGGCTACGCGGGGAGTTTAAAATATTAAAAGAGCTAAGAATATAATAGTTTTACCTCTTATAATTTTACCGATTAGGGTTATACTTAAGCAATTAACTATATAATTTTTAAATTAATTAAATTTTTAACAAATAACCCTCTTTATAATTATAAAAACGGATAAGTGGCGAGCGGATTCTATTTATAGTAGCTCTAATTCTCCCTTATTAGATATTTCTTCGTAAGAAAACTTCCTATACGTAGGGTATATACCGGGCGTATTAGGATAGGGCGTAAAGAAATACTAGTTTATTAAAAGGGTGTAACAATTAATAGTTTTATAAAGGAAATAGCCGCGTTATTTATAAACGGGGCCGAAACGAAGAGAATTATTAGGCTAATCAATACTAAGGGCGTAATATACTAATTAAAAGTAACCGAAAATAACGGGGTTATCTTCGGCGAAGTCGTAAATAAGTAAGTCGATAACTTTATAATAAACGTCTACCTATATTATTAATTTAAAGAAGTAAGTAATATTACCCTTCGCTTAGCCGTTAGCGAAGTATAATAATTTAGGGACTAATAATTTGAAAAAAGGAAATCGATATTAAAAAACGAAACGATAGTCGATAAAATTAAAAGTAGTATAACCGTTATTAACGAAAGTAGAATAATACAATTTATACAGTCTATAGGATAGGTAAATAAAAAAACTTAATAAATTAGAATATTTATAACAGCTATTTACTAAAGATTTATTTATTTTAATAATATTTAACTATATAAGGATAGGCCTCTATCTTCCTCCTCTTTATCCTATAAATTAATACCTTTAAACGCAATTTAGCTAAGAGGCTATATATTTCCCTAATTCTAAACGAAACTATTCTTATTACTTACAATAAGGCTAATAAAACTAAGCTAATAAATAGAAACCGGGTAATAATAACCGCTAGGGCCGGGAGTATTAGGAGCTAGAACGCTTATACCTATAGGGGGGATAGCGCCTATAACGTTAATTTAATAGCCGCCGTTATAATTAGGGTACTACTAACTATAATTATATTAACCTTAGGCCGGCTATTACTACTAACCGCTATTACTACTACTACTATTATTACTATTAATATTATTATTATTACTATTACTATTCTTATTCTTACCCTTATTTTTATTGCGGGGCTTAACCTCCTTCTTAAAATTAACGCGAAAACGGCACTCGGCCGAATAATAATTTTTTTTACTATAACGAATATATATTCTATTCTTTATACGGAATTTAAAAATATTATTATTAATAATACGAGAGATTTAAATATCGGAAGCGGATATAGTATTAAGGTTTATAACGTTACTACCCTAATTAATAGTTGGTTCCGAAGTAGAAGTACTGGTAGCGGGAATATTAGTACTAATCTTATAAAAGGGGTTAGTATTCTTCGTACGCTAATTATTATCTTCTAAATATTTAATTAAATTATAAATTATTATAAATCATTCGTCGTATTTATTATTAATAGATTAAATATTTTAATAAATAAGGGTAATACGGATATAATCGTTGATTTTTTAGCGAAGGTAATAAATTTTTATATTGTTATCGAAACTATATTTATTAATAAAAAGAGTAAAACGTTCTTCGAAGTCTTATTATTTTATACCTCTAATTATTTTCAATTCCTCTAATTTGTAACGCAATTCTATAATAATATCGACGCTATTATACTTTATATCGAATTCGTCGAATAGCTTAAGAGTAATATCCTATTTAACGGGTTCGCCGGTGAAAACCTTATTAAACTCGGTCTTAATAGCCTCGAAGGGAAGGCCTTCGATAGAACGGGCGATTAGGAAGAATTTAATATATTTATTAATAAAAATTTTAAATTCGTTTACCTACGTAAACTTAATACGAAGACGTTAAGTACGATATTTAATAGTACGTTTAATATTAGTACCTTTATTATCGAAAGCGGGGGATATAATAATATATAATACCGATTTATAATTACTACTATTACTTATAATATTATTTTCGCTATTAGGATCGTCGTTATTAGGAGGGTCGTTAGGAAGGTCGTTAGGAAGGTCGTTAGGAGGGTCGCTAGGGGGAGTAAAAATAATATAGCGTTTATAAATATTATTAATAGCCTTTTAATATTTCTCTATTTATTTTTTATATACTTCCTTTAATTTAGTGTAGAAGTCTTTAAATTCTTCCCGAAGCGTAGCGATATTAGTATTAAAAATATTAATTTAATCCTAGTAAGAAGTACGGATCGCTTAGATTTCGGTAGCGTACGAGGCTTAGAAAATATTAATTAAATTATAGTAGGAGTTATAAATACTTTTTAATTCGTTATTGTAAGAGGTTTAAAGAGTAGAAAATTAATTATTATAGTCCTATACCTTAAAAGTAGCCTATACCTAAAGGATAATAATATTACTATTGTAACGAGCGAAGTCGTACTATACTAATTCGAATTCCTCTTCTATTTCGTAGGCTTAGGACTTAATTGCAACGACGTTGTTACGGAGGAGACGATAAAGGGCCGCGAAAACCGCTTAAAAGACCGGAAGTTAAACGAGGTTAAAAGCGTACTCTATAGATGTAAGGGGACAGCAGAGCAGTACGCAGGTGCTGGCCAGAATAATCGATTAAGGTTCTACGAGGAGAAAAGAGGAGAAAGACTAGCCCGCAGGGCGGACTCGGCCACCTGTCCTTTTATGGCCGTGCGCCGCTGTGGGGGTGCCTGGCTGCCTGAGGCAACCAGAGTCTGGCCAATCCCGTGGAGGCTGGTGGAGGCCCGAGGGCTCTGGGGGTTGCCGGTGGCTTGCCGGCTTGGCGAGCATTGCCGGCACTCGTCGTCTGGCCAACCGCGTGTGCCAGATGCCAGTACTGGGCGCCAGACCCATGACAATAGAGATGACGATAAGAAATTTAACCGTTTAATTATTAAAACCTTTAAATATTTAGGTTAGAGTAGAAAATTACTCTTAATATTCCGGGTCGATAGCCGCGAAAGCGCTAACTATAGTAATTATAAGGAAGTTATTAATTACCGGGGGAGGGTATAAAAGAATATTATTAAATATTAATTACTAAATTAATACGCTAGATAAATATAAGGGGAAAAAAGAGTACAAATTATTTAATAGCGGGCTCGGCTTAATAGTTATTTAGCTCGGTCGGCTAAGATTGTAATAATAAAGGTCTTAATTGCGTAGGGACGAATTTTAATTAATTAATTAATACGATTTAAATACGATTAATCTTCCTCTATTAAATAATAAGCGTACGTAGCGCAATAATTAGGTATAATAAATTATTATAGGACGAGAGGGTACCGTTGGGGGTAGGGTAAAATATATATTATTATACGAAGGAAAGGAAAGGAAGTATACGTAGAGGATTGGCTATATAGGCGAGAACCTAGATAAGCCAATCCGTACGCGCGTACGTAAGATTATACGTAACGGGATATATAATTAATACGAGTATATAGCTCTAGGCTATAGTACGAAGCTCTAATATAATATATGTGCGGTTAGTACAGTGCAACTATATTACAAGCTAACCCTATAATAGTATACCGCTTTAGTAAAGGTCGATTAAACGTTTATAGGCATTTAATTTAATATTTATATTATTATACTAATTTACTAAGTATTAGAGAAAAATTTCGCCTATTTTCTATAACTACTAATTGGAATCAATAGGGAATTCCTTAATTTTAATAAAATTACCCTTAAATACCATACGTAAATTTAATCCTAAACGGAATATAACCCTTATAATTTTAATCTATTCGTTAAGAAAATAAATTATATTAAATTTCTAAGTAACTTCAATTTAATAGCGCTATAAGCGGAAAAGATTATAGTATATAGTATTATCCTTTTCTTTACTAATAAAAATAGGAGGGTCTTCGATAATACATTTAAGAAGGCGAGCGGTAAGGGTTATTGAGACTATTATAAGTGTAATTAGGGCGCCTTCGTTAGAAGTAATAGGGGTTATTAAGGGGGCGTTAGAAAATATAGTAGTAATTTGCTCGCGTAAGGTAATAATAACCTACTAGGTTTCTTAATATTATTACTAAATTTATTAATATTCTATAATAATAATATTATAATTAATAAAAATTCGGGTAAGTATTCGGCTAAGCGTATTAATAATAGATTAAAACGCCGACTATTAGCCAATATTAATAGCGATCTCCTAATATTCCCTAAGTATAGGAGAGGAATAAAGATCGAAAGCAATACCGGTAATAAAGTTCTAAATATTAGAAATAACGTCCAAAATAAATAGCGCCGCTCTTATAATAATTATATTATTAATTAATTTATTATTAAGAAATTAAGAAAGCACGCTCAAATCGTAGACGTTAAATTCAAATCCAAACCCCGGATTAAATATAATATAATTAAGTAGGTAGGGATTATTACCGTTACTACTAGCGGAATAGTAATTATAATTGTAATTACTATCTTCTACTACGTAATTCTATAGCGATATAGAAAGATTATAACGATAAAAAGGCGTAATCGTAATAATTAGCCCGTATTTAAATTATAGTTCTAATAAATCCGCGGCTCAATAAGGCGACTCTATATATTAGGGTCCGCGACTAATAGCGATTTCGATATAGAGGATAGACTATACAGCTGAACGCTGTATAACTCCAAAGGTCGAAAAAAATATACGTAAAAACGCGATAATTTAAAGGTGCAATTAACTATTACGGTGTAAAGGTATAAGGTAGGTAAGAATAAATATAATTATATAAAGAGAGGAAAGGGGAAGGTCCAAGGGTATATTCTAAGACCAACCTTTGTAAGCTAGTCCTAATTAGTAGCTCTACAATAGTCTTATAAACGCTACAGAACTAATACTACCATTATACAACAATAATAATTAAAACTATTACGAACGCTATAATAACTTTATATAATAGTTTAAGCTATAAGTTAATCTCTAGCTTAGACCTAGTACCATCGCTGCTATAAACCGTTATAGGGTTAACCCTGTGACAATACGGGTTGAGACGGAGTCCTTTATATTAGTTTAATACTATAAATCCGATATTAAAAGTATTAAGTTTCCTTCTATTAGATATAGATGCTTGTCTCTTTACTAATAAAGAAAGAGGAGCCTTAATTATATTTTACATTAATAATCTCTTTATTATAGTATTATTAAATAAGGATATTATTAATATTTTTGAGTAATTAAAATCTAGATTCAAATTCAAATCTATAAGTGAGGTTAAAACCTTCCTAAGGTATAATATTATCCGAAATAGAAGAGAATATATAGTATTTATATCTTAATAGCGATACATTAATTTGGGGAATTTTTTCCTGTTTTTTCCTTAATACCGTATACTAAGAGTCATTATAAGAAGAGAGGTTTAGACAATAGGAGGAGATTAATTCCTAATTATAATAGGTCGAAGGATATTACTAATCCGGAAATAAAAGGGTAAAAACTCCTTCCTTATTTAAAGGAAAAAGCAAAACAGTTTAGACCAGATATTACTCCCTATAAATATATTTAAATTTATATTCTCCAAATTTACTCTTCGCTAAATTAATTCTTACTTTATAAATCTCCTCCCCTAATTTAAAAATTCTAACCTCCAAATCTACTCCCCCTTCCCCTTTTAAAATCTTTAAAATTTTAAGGTTAGAAGTAATACTTCGGCATTACTTCTAATCTCCTCCCTAAATATTTATAATAATTATTTAGGCTTTCAAATCTAGTCTTATTATAAATATTATAACTCTCTACAAACGATTTAATTCACTCCTTTAAATTCTAAAATTCTTCTTTCAAATTTTATAAGGTTATTATCTTTTCTTTATAGTATAATTTTTATTCTAAATCAAATAGTAATAAGGACGAAATAAGTTTCAAACTCCCAACCAAACTAGTTAATACGAATTCGAAGAATCTCTAGCCGGAATTCTTCGTAAATATAGAGGTTAACCCCCCTTTCCTCGGGATACTAATTTAATAATTAATCGAATAGTAAATAATTAATCGCCCCCTATAATAATAGAATTATTCAATCGACTCCTTAGAAATATTAATACCGGATATATATAGTTCTTCGCCTCCTCGTCTAATTTATAACTTATTAATATCCTTCGATAAATACTCCAACCCCTTTCCCCTCTTTTATTAAATTATAATTAATGTAAACTATAAAGAAAAACCGTATTGAGAGATTAGATTAATAAGAAAATAAATTAGAAACGATAGAATTAATAGTTTAGATTATATAAGAGTTCGAAAAAATTAAATTAAAAATAGAGAATTAATCCGCCCCCTACCCCCTTTACCTACCCTCGCTATAAATATTCGAAAACTATACGCCGAACTTTTCCTTTAATTAATTATAACCTTATTCGATTATATTATATTAATTTTTCGAACTTTACCAATTATTTTTTTATTTATATTAAATTTCCTTTTAAAAGCGAATATTATTAATAAAGTAATTATTAATAGCGATTAATACAATTAAAAACGCTACTAAATAAACGAACTATTCTCAAATACCCCGATTCCCGGCCGCATTAAACCGCCCAATCCAAATTCCAATATTTAAAGTCCAACGGTATAAAAGTACCTATATAATACTAATCCTTTAAATAAAGAACGTTAAATTTACTTATCTTTAAATAATTATACCGACCCTTATAACTATTACTTTATATACCTACTAACAAACCTACTTATTTATTATTCCTTATTTAATTAAAGACCTTTATTCTTTACTAAATCCTTATTTAATAATATATCTAATTCCTCTTCTAAATATAATAACCCCTCCACTCCCAAAATTAATATTCTTAAAACTTTAATTAAAGGAGTAAATCTTCTTATAATAATTATACCCCTTAATTCCATTTTCAATTAATTTAATATTTAATAAGGCCGCAACGTTAAACTTAAGAAGAAGTTTAATAGTAAAAGAATTACCGAATACTTCGAACTTTTCGAAGAAGAGGTTAATTATATTAATTTTAGCGATAATAAATTTAAAATTAATACCTAAATTATTTAATATAAAAAATAGCCTAAGGACGTTACTAAAAATATCTTCCATTAATTTAAATAAGACGATAATATCTCCTAAAAGAACTTTACTAAAGCTTTTAAAATAATTTATAAGGTTAAAGACCCTAAATAGACGGATAATATATTTATTACTCTTAAAAAGTTCTATACTAAACGAATCCCTTATAAAAAAAATAAGATTAATAAAGTTATTCTTAATTATACTACCCTCTTCGCTCGTTAAAATAATATAAATAAAGAGGCTACTAAAGATTTAACTATTAAAAACTTCTATAAGAAATTAAATATTAAAACCAAATAGATAATTACTAACGTTATATCTACTAAAAGTAAAAAAGTAATTTTCAAAATAAATTAAACTACCTTCTATATAGACCTTTAAGAAACTATTATTTAATAATTTAAAATACTATTTTTTAATAATTTTTTAAACTTTTCCAACTCCAACAAAAAACAGATTACTATTAAGAAGTATAAGACTAAAAAGAAAGTCGTCGATATAGACAATTCTTCTTCGTCTAATAAAGGTAATACGACTATTATTAAAAAGACTACTTTTATTAAAAAAATTAAGAAATAATCGGCTAAGGTAATTGATCCGGTCCTACTTATTAAAATTAACGAAACTATTAAATATATCAATAATTCAATAGATAAGCTCGCTAATTAATTCGAAAAGTTAATAATCTATTACTTTAAAATAGAAAATATATAATACTTCGCCCAATACCTTCCTTCCGCCCTTTAATAACCTATATATTCTATTCAAATCCTTCATCCTCTTATTGTCATGGGGCTAAGGCCCGGGCTGTGGCGCGCTGGTTCTCACGACTAGCGCTATTAGTGGCGCTGTGGCTATATCCGTGCAGCCCCCATCAAAACCTCGCATCTACAGTAGAGCCGCCTCTTAATTAGACTTTTCCTTCTTTATAGAACCTCAATTAAACTATACGACTAATACTTATATTAACCGTACTATTCCCGTTATATTAGGTTCTATTATAATAGACCCGATGGATTTGGGCGAATAATAGCCCGCTTAAACGATAGAAGCTGAGTTGGCTACTACGGAGGCCGAACTCTTTACGGCGACGGCGACGTTTGCGGCTATAAAAAGAGAGTAAACTATACAACAAGTAGCGCAGTAGGCTAAATAGCAATAGAAAGAAAGAGAAGCATTCGCTATAAACCTTTTTATTAGCGACGCGTTTACTTAAGTAATTAAAATAAT
This sequence comes from Neurospora sp. CHS-2018a, assembly GCA_009802275.1. Classification (NCBI taxonomy): domain Eukaryota; kingdom Fungi; phylum Ascomycota; class Sordariomycetes; order Sordariales; family Sordariaceae; genus Neurospora; species Neurospora sp. CHS-2018a. The sequence continues at coordinate 157,682 of RAKG01000050.1, forward strand.
ATTCAATACTACGCTTACTACCCAAAATTAATAGAACTATACTAACCCCCCGACGATTATTACTACCCTAAGCGTTGTAAGCGGTATTGTAAAAGAAGCCGCCCTAAGTACGTTGCGTAATTCTAAGTGTAAAAATATTCGTTAATTTAAGTAGGATAGAATAACCTTAATATTCTCCTTATTCTTTACTCGGCTACGCCTTATATATAAAGAAGAGAGAACTACGGGAATTATTATTAGTAATAGATTAGGATAGCTAATATTCCTAAATACCCTCCCCACCGATAAAATAATTAAGGTAGAGACTTTTTAGCGCTACGGTAGTATTAACGCTATTTGTAGGCCCGACGATTTTTTTAATTACTTTAAATTAATTTTCGGTAACGAAAACGAGAAGTAATTCGCCCTAATTCGCTTACGCTCTATTCGCTAGCGAAAGAATTAGTCCTTATTAAATTAGTTCCCTATATTTAAAGAAAACCTTACTAAAGTTAAAAGTTTTATTTAGGAAGATAATTCTAAATTAGTTTAATTAGATACTTCTATATTTAATGCTCTTTACGACTAATTAATTATAATTTGTATACTTAAAATTTATAACTTCTATATCGAATAATTAAAGGATATTACCCAAAAGTTTAAGGCTAATAAAACCTTCCGTAAATTAGGTAGTAATTATAAAAATTATAATAATTGCCGTTAGAGTTCTATCCTTAGACGTAACGTTACCCCCGACCCCTACCTTAAAAATGTAAACGGCGATATTATAATAGGTATTATTAGGATTAAGGGTAACTTAAGTAATAAAAATACTAAACGTATTAAATAAGTTTCTGTAAAAAAAAGAGATAAGCGTTGCGCTTTTAATTTTTATCTTTGCTACGGGGCTAGTAGGTATATAATTAGCGGCTATATTTATCGGCCGGCGGAGCGTCCTTCTTCGGTAAGTATTAAATTTATTAAAATTAGGCCTAAAGTCGAACTTATATTAGAGGATAGTAGTAATAAATATTCCTCCTTTAATAAATTGGGAAAAGAGTAGTTCCGTTACGTAGTCGAATAAAAGAATGCTCTATAGTACTAAATAAGGAAGTAGGAGTAAATAATTTCCTAGGACTTATAAAGATAAATATTATTAAGATACTTATTATTATTAATAATAAAGATTGTTTCTATACTTTCGTTAATAAAGGTTGCTAATACTATATTATAATTAGTAAAAATATTATTAAGAAATTGAAGATCCCTATTATACCTATCCTTAAGAGAAAAGTACGAGGGGCTTCTATTAATATAGAAGGGGCGGAAATTAAAGGGATTATTTATTTTAAGGCAAATATCTACGGGTACGAATCCGTTATTTACGTTTATATAGTCCCTAAATTGGAATTTCCCGTTATTTTAAAAAAACTATAGTTAACTACTATAAAAGCCTACTCTATCCCTTATAAGTATAGACTTTAATATAGTATAGCCGGTTATTAGATCCCGCATTTAAAATATTCCCCTAAAAGTTCGTTCTTAAAAACTAAGGAGATTAAGGAAGCAATTTATTATTTAGTAATTATTTTCGTAACTATAGTGAATAGGATTAAGAAGAAAGGTAGCTGGCGAACTATAGAATTTACGATATTTATAATAAATTTACGAAATATCGAAAAAGTATTTAAACCTAAAGTTAATATAATAGACGAAAAGCTACGAAAAAGAATCCCCGTAGAATTATACGACTACTTATTCGTTTAGAAATAGTTAGAAGCCGATAAAGTTAACCCCAACCGCTTAAGCGTAGACTATAAAATCGAAATTAAGAAGAATAAAAACGGTAAAAAGATGCTTCTCTTTTACGGCTACCTTTATAGTATATTACGAAAGGAGTTTTTAATACTAAAAAAAATACTTAGAGACCTTCTCAATAAGGGTTTTATTCGTACTAACAATTTAATAGCCGCTATATTAATTCTCTTCGTTAGAAAGCCGGGTGGAGGTCTTCGCTTCTATTGTAACTATTATATTTTCAATGCTATTACTAGAATTAACCGTTACTTATTACCTTTAATTAAAGAAACGTTTAGGGTTATCGCTAAAGTTAAATAGTTTATTAAGATGGATATTGTATAAGCGTTTTATAAAATTCGTATAGTAGAAGGAGAAGAGGGGAAGACGGTATTTTAATATCGATTTAGTCTATTCGAATAAATAATTATACCCTTCGGGTTATTAAGAGTACCGGCGATATTTTAATAATATATTAATAATATTCTAAGGAATTACTTTAATAATTTCGCTTTAGTATATATAAACGATATATTAATTTTCTCGTTAGGTTTTAAGGCAAACTATTTAGAGAAGGTACGTAAGGTCGTTGAATATATAGTAATTATAAGCTTCTATTTAGACCTTAAGAAGTATAAATTCGTTATTAAAAGCGTTAAATATTTGGGTTTCATCGTCGTTATAAGTATCGGTATTTAAGCGGACCCGGAGAAAATTAGAGCGATTATCGAATAAGAGGTACCGACGTCCTAAAAAGGAATAAGGAACTTTTTTAGGTTTATTAACTATTATTAGATATTTATTAAAGATTTTTCCTCTATAGTAGGATTATTAATAACCCTTATAAATAAGGGGGTACTTTTTAAATAAATTAAATAATACGATACTACCTTTAGGAAACTTAAAAAGTTATTTACTAAAGCCCTTATTTTTACTTAGTAGGATCCCGACCTATTTACCTTCTTCGAATTAAATTATAATAATTATAGTTTTAGTAATATCTTTACTTAAAAGAAAGATAGGTAAAAAACGGCGGTTACTTACTATTCCTAAAAATTTACCTTAGCCGAGCGCAATTACCCTATCTATAATAAAGAGATATTTATAATTATTAAATATTTAAAAGAATAATTTATTAAATTTAAAAATTGTAAGAAATTTATTATTATTACCGATTACTACAATTTTAAATACTTTATAGAAAGGTAGAAGCTCTTTAAGCGGTAAGCGCGCTAAGCCGAATTTCTATTCCGATTTAACTTCGAAATTATTTACCGCCTAAGGAAATTCGCCATAGTCCTTAATACTCTATTTCGTTAGGATTAGGACCGCCTAAACGAGGAGGACGCAAAGGCCTAAAAAATGCAATTAATCCCCTAATCCGCCCTTAAGAATTATATTTATATAGTTGCTTCTTTTATCTTGGTAAGAGAGGGTATAAAAATATTTGAAAATCCGGATTTATAATAACTTTATAAGAAGGTCTCTTAAGAAAACGAAGTTTACTAAATAATCTGCTAAATTATTATTAATAAAGATAAAACCCTTCTAATTTCTATATAAGGTTTAAAGGTATAGTTTAGCGAATATACTATTAATAGGTTCGGTAAATTATATTATAAAGGGCGTATTTAGATCCTAAAAGCTTCCGCTATTATAAAAGCTATAGCCTTATATATATTTCTAAAAAACGCTAAGAGGAATATTCTCCGTATTCGTATTATTTAAGAAGTATACGATTTAAAGGCTCTTAGTTACTTTAGAAGAGAAGGTACGATCTACGCTATAAATAGAGATTTTTATTAGCTACTTATAAGTATATATATCCGTTGGTTCCTTATTAATTACGATATTTGCGGTAAAGTAAAGTATTAGAAAGATTAAAAGAAGGGGCTGTTAAAACTTATATTTATCCCCGACTAATTTAATAAAGATATTTAGATGGATTTTATTACCGATTTCCCCCTTATAGGAGGCTGTATTAATTTCTTCGTTATTAAAAACAAATTTAGTAAATCGGTAATCCTCGAATTAGTATTTACTATAGAAGTAAAAGTAATAGTAGAGGCTTTCCTCAAATATTTTATTTAGTATTATAATTAATTATATTTAATCGTTAACGATAGAGGTATTAATTGGACTAGCCGATTTTAGAAGTATTTTTATAATTTATTAGGTATTAATTAATTTCTAAATATTGTTTTTTACCCCTAAATTAACGGTAGCCTCGAAAGAATGAATTAAGAAGTATAAATATTTTTAAAAATTTTTATTAACTATACTTAAAACGATTAGGACTGTTAGTGCCTAATAATATAATTAGTAATTAATAGTAGGGTTAATACTACTATCGGTATATTTTTATTCTTTGCTACTTACGGTTATTACCCGTAATCCCTAATAGTTTTAATAACTCCCCTAGTAGAAATAGAATTTAAAAACCTATAAGCGAGAGCGAAGAACTTTGTCGTAATATTATAGTAAATTATGGATCTTTATTAAATTATAATAGTAATTTTTATTTAAGAGTAGGAGCGTTTCGCTAATTGTAAGAGGCAATCTATAGAAGTCTTTAAAGTAGGAAATAAGGTTTAATTAAACTTTAAGAATTTTATAATTATATACCTTAAGAAGAAGTTTAATTAAGTCTATACTAAATATATAATATTTAGAATTTTTAACCCTTTTATAGTAGAATTTTCCGACTTCTCGTTTAGGGTATTCGATAAATTTTATATAAATCTATTATAAAAAGCTTGCGATAATCCCTTATTAAAGTAAATTATTACCGATTCCTAACCGCCGGCTATTATAGTAAACGGGGAAAAGGAATATTTAATAAACGAGATCTTCTATATTAAAACGTAGAAAGGTCGTAGAATAATCTTAATTAATTAAGTTAGTTGGGCGAAATAGTTTTAGGAGCTACTAGAAGAATTTACGAATACCGAAACTTTAAAACGTTTTAAAGTAAAATACGGCTTAATAAATATAAATAATAGATTAATCGAATATTATATTATAGAATACGCAAAGTAATAACGTCGGTAACGAAGATAAAAGAGGGGAAAAATAATATTAATTCTAAATTTCAAAATTATATTTTCGGGAATTTACGACGACGGTAATTACTAACTTCTAATACATCTAACTTCTTCTATACCTTATTTATTTAAACGACGAATATATTAATAACGTTAGCGAAAGTAGGAGGGACGGGGGTGCCGGGGGCAACCGGAATCGGGGGAATAGCGGCGGCGCCGCGAAAGATTAGTAGGATACTAGTGTACTCCTTACTAATTTTATTATTAACTAAAGCTTTAACTTAAAAAAAAAAATAGTAGGAAAGATTTACGGTATAATAGAATTATTTTTAAATAATTTAACGGCCTTATATTAGATAGCTATAGTTCCGTATACCCTTTCGTACGCCTTTTTCTTATTCTTAGGCGCCGCTACTACTTAAACGTCGGCGAACTACTTAATAAGGAAGGAAACGCAATTATAGTATTTACTATCGTTATAGTAGAATATATAGGCCTTACTACTTAATTTAGTATAGTATTCGTAGGGGCCGTTAAAGTATACGATGTAATTAACCTCGGAAAATTCGTATTTATCCTAGAAAATAACGTAGGTTAATAATAATTTCTCGGAGTAAACATAATGGAAAAGATTTACTAAAGTATATATTTTCTTAATAAAACGCTTAAGAGTATCGGCTAGTTTTTAGTAAGCGGCGGCGGCAATGGGCTAGAAAGGGGGCTATTAGCGAATAGTGTTGTAGGCCTTCTCGGCCGGAATAGGAGAGTAGGGATTGGAGTAGACGCCGGACCGGACCGATTTAAAGCCGGAGGGGGAAAGTTCGGGGGTCGATAAACGAAATATCTATTTATATTAGGAAAAGTAAGTGATAGGAATAGGAAGGGAGGACGGTTAATAACGATATTTACTTTGGTATTGAGCGACGGTTAGAGAAGAAAGGAAGAAAAGAGAGAGAGAAAAGTGGGAAGAGGAGAAGTATTTGTAAATGGATTGAGAGGGGCGATTATATAAGGTACGAATATACGCTACTACTTATCTACTTATTGCTTAGTGTTATTGCTTACTTATAAATAGGATGGAAGGTACGAATGCGTAGAGGGGTAGGAGGAGGAGTAGGAGGGGGAAGGAGGGGGGTAATATTATAGGGCTAAGGCCCGGGCTATAGTGCGTTAGTTCTTACAACTAGCGTTATTAGTAGCGTTGTAATTATATCCGTATAACCCCTATTAAAACTTCGTATTTACGGTAGAGCCGCCTCTCAATTAGACTTTTCCTTCTTTATAGAACCTTAATTAAGCTATATAACTAGCACTTGTATTAACCGTGCTGTCCCCGTTATACTTATATAGATTAATATTATATTAATTTCCGGCTTTAACCAAAATAAAAATTAATACCCTTTATTTCGCAACGGATATATTCCCCGCGACTATACTTCTCGCAACAACCGGGCTCCTACTATATATTATTAATATAGAAATAACTATTTTATATATAAATATAATTAGAAATAGTGTAATCTCCTATATAAATACTATTTATTCTCCGCAATTTAACCTTCTAGGGGACTAAATATTTAAATCTTCCTTAAATTTAATTAAAACCTTAGTTAGAGAATAGATTATTAATTATATATTAATACCCAACGTTAAAGTAAAATTAAGGAGCTATTCTAATTTTTAATAGCTATAGAAATTAACTACCTAAAATACTTTAAATTCAAAAAGTAGGAGCTAGAATAATTTAAGGGAAGAAATCCTAAGAAATTTAATTATATTCCTAATTTTAACCTACTTTCCTTAGGTAATAAGGAAATATAGGAAGAGATTTAGGCTGTTAACGCTAAAAGGAAGAAGGTTAAAATTAATATTATTTAAATTAATAAATATAATTACTTCTATAGAATAATATAAGCTATTTGAAAAAAGGCGGTAATTATCTATATAATTACAACTAATTCTAAGGAAAAATTCCTCGGTAAGTCCCTAAAGGTTACTAAATTGACGGACTTGGGTAATAAGGTAGAAATTAATACCCCTAAATCTTCTTCTACTATAATTATTATTATAAAAAAAGCTAAAAAACCTAGGATTTTTAATAAAAATCTCCTCCCCTCTATTAATACCCCTATATTCGCAGCGGCCCCTCCTCTTAAAGAAATTAATTTAAATAAGCGAGCCCCTAAGTACGATACTATAATTATAGAAGAGAAATAACCTACTTCTAAATTTATTACCGAAAGAGTTAAGAAAATTCACTTTTCTAAAAAATCTAAGGATTCCAAAATTCGTAATAATATAACTAAATTAAAAGATCTCTACCCTATAATAGTAAAGTTTATAGTTATTAAAGTAAATATTATTATTAAGGATGTCGTTAAGAATAATCTTACTAATATTATAGCTATTTACCGATAGATTAATCTATTTAATAGTACTAATTATAATAATAATAACGGTATACTTAAGCCCGAATTTAAATATAACGGGAGCGCTATTTGTAATAATACCCCCGAAGCTAATAAATTCATCCCTATTATACTTAAGACTAATATTTAAATATTAACCTTATTCTTTAGTAATAAATCTATTCCTTCCAAAGTAATAACTAACTTTATAAAAGTAATAAAAAGTATTAGTATATTTTCTCTCTATAATTAAATTAATTTGATAAGGGTATATAACCTTCTAATATTAGAATAGCGAACCCTTAAATAATTCCGGTGTAAGCTTATATAAAGAATATTAATTTGTAAGGCCTTTATTAATGTTATAAAGTACGTAAAAATATTTACCTTAATTATAAAGAAAGGAATTATTAAATTCCTACTACTATTTACGTTAATAATTTCTATTAAAATAAAAGGAGGGTAGAAGATTGCCGCCTTATTTAATACCGGTATAAAGTATAATATTATTTATAAGGGATTTATAAATCGGTTCGGTTTAAATATTATTAATATAATAATTAAAAATATTAATAATAATAGAGGTGAAAAGAACTTCTTTAGGGAGACCTATAAGAAGATTTATTTATTCGATAAGGGTAGAGAAATTTATTTCTTTATTACTAAGAATTATTTACCTAATTATAAGATTATATTAGGTCTACCCTTCTTTTAAAATACTAATATCTATATAAAATATAAAAATAATAGTAAAAATTACGCATCGATTATAATCGGCGGAATAGTAATCTGTACCGCCCTAATTATTAATTTAAAGGAATTAATAAATATTAATTAATAGGTTTAAATCCTAAATAATATTTATAACCCCTATAATATTTGGTAGGGAAAATACTATAAATATTAATTCTTCGGTAAAGATAAAACTATTAAATTAAATAGAATTTAAAAAGGATAACGAAGGGATCGCCGCCTTTATTAATGAGGCGGTAGAAAAAATTATTTCGATATTATATAAAGAAAGGGAAAAGTATTAAGCACTATAGAAAATATAGGAAATTATTAGAAAAAAAGATATAAATTCTAAGGTTAATTCGAGTTTGGAAAATACTATTCGGCTATATTTAATATAAAGTAAAGGAATAAATCCTAAGGCTAGCGAAAAAGAAGGTTAAAAGGAATTAGAAGTAGTCGTCGTTTTAAAGAAGGCGAAGAAGTGGATTAAAAAGGTTCTAATAAAAGAGTTTAAAAGGGTTATAAAGAAATCTATAAATAAAGTAAAAAAATAGAAGTTAAAGACTCTTTTCGTATATATTAATATTATATATAAGAAGGTTGGATAAAAGATTAACTTTATCGATAATATAGTTTCGGATAGATTAAAGCTTAGAAGGAACCCCAATTAGAAAGTAAATAAAATAGTAAAGGTTTAAAAGCGGATTAACAACGCCCTAAAAAATTTCGGTATAAAGTAGGATTCTTATATTATTCCCTAATTTATAGAGCTAATTAAAGGGTTAAAATTAATAGAAGAATATCTTTAAACTATTATCTAAACGGTCTAGAATATTCTAAACGCCGAAGAAATTAAATTATTTACTTATATCCTTTTTAATAGGGAGAATACTTTCGCTTAGGACTTTATAGAGTATAAAAAATTTAATGCTAAAGTAATCCTTCCTTAAGAAATCCGTATTATCCTATATTCTATTTAGTAAATTAAAGCTATTCTAATCCTTAAAGCTCTTTATAATAAAATCTATAACTTATTTAAAAATAAAATTAAGAAGGGAATCTTTAAGGAAAGCTATACTACGTATAGGAATAATTAGTTCCTCGTTATTAAAAAGGATAAAAGTTTGCGCTTAATTAATAATATTTAATAGATTAATAAAATAATCCTACGAAATATAAATCCGCCCCTAAATTATAAAAAATTTAATAAAAGTTTTAGAAGTTATAAAATAATCTTATTATTAAATCTATTCTCCGGTTATAATTAGATCCCTTTCGACGAAGCTAGCAAAAATCTTACGACTTTTTTAATACTACTAAAGTACTTCCAAATAACTATCCTACCTTAAAAAGGTACTAACTCTATCGCCTAATTTATAAAAGTAATAACCCGTATATTCTATAATTTAATCCTTAACGTTTATTAATTATATTTTAATAATATTTATATTAAGGGTTCCAAAACCGATTATAATAGGGAAGTAATTAGTACTAAAGGTATTAAGAAATACGTTTTAAAATATTTTATAAATATTAATAAAATCCTTTTTAATATAGAGTTAATAGAAGGGATAATCACTACCGTCAAATCCTAATAATACTAAAACTAAACTATCTTTATTAATTACCTTTATACTCCCGATAGTAAATTACTAACTACCGAAAAAGTCGCTAAAATTAATAAGTAAATTTACTATAAAAGGTAATCTAAAAAAAAGGGTAAAGAATTAGAATAAGTTAGAGCCTTCCTTAATATCGTAGGTTACTACCGGATTTGGATTAAAAACTTTAGTATTATTATAATCCCCCTCTACGCTTTAATAAAAAAAGGAATAAAATAAAATTAGGGAGAAAATAAATAATTCGCTATAAAATACTTTTAATACTTAGTAACTATAACCCTAATCCTCGCTATATTAGTATATAACGATAATTAATATAAAATAATCTATTTAATAGTTAATATATTATTTAAAAGTTAGGGTGCAATATTAAAATAAATTGGCCCCGATAAAAAAAGATACTTATACCGCTTCGAAAATAGGATTTAATCCGACGCCGAAAAACGTTACGATATTACTAAGAGAGAGCTTTAAAGCCTCCTTTATATACTAAAATAATTAAAGCAATACTTATTCGGCATTTACTTTATTATTAAAATAAATATAATAATTTTTATATATTAATTTAATAATATTATAAGTAATATCCCCGGAACTCTTTTAATAAAATAAATTACCTAGATTAAAGTTTTTAACTTTAAAGTTAAATATATCTTAGGAAGTAAGAACGTTATTATTAATAGCTTATCCTATAAACCCCTAAAACCTTCTAATTTCTATAAAAAAGAATATAAAGAGGATATTAATAATTTTATTAATATATAAATTTATACCGTCTTTATTATTTAAATAAATGTTCTAAAAGTAATTTTTAAGGGAGATTAGTCTTAATAATCTTAAGAAATTGCTTCCTACTTAATAATTTATAAAATCCCTAAGTACTTAAAAGAATCTACTATTCGCCGCTAATTTTGTAATAATGCTATAAAATATTTTATTTTTAAAGGAGCCCTTTAATTACTACCTACTAACCCTTTATAGATTCTACAAAGGCTTATTAACAACCCCTAAAATTATAAACTAATTTTAGCACGTTACTATAATAAAGTTAGGCATTACGGAAGGGAAGGGATTTACCGGCGGATTATTAAGTACTATTATTAGAAGGGTATATATACCTAAATCGAGGAAATAATCCGCTCCTACCTACAATATTAAAAATTTAACCTAAAATAGTTCGAGGATAGCTATAAATAAACTTACTTAAATATTTAACTTATAAGGAAGTAAATATTTAATATTTAATTTATACCGGGTATTACTAGAAAAAAAATATTATTAATAAAAGCTAGAAATAATTTCACCGGATATATTGAAGCGACTATCCTACCTAATACTAAAACGGAATTAATAATTAACTTTTTAAAATTTATTTTTCTTCGATAAGGATATTCGTTCGCCGTCCTAATTAACGGTAACTTAAAGTTTAAAGGGGAATTTAAGGACGTACTCTAGTAATTAGGGATCTTTAAATATATTATCGTTCCCTATAATTCTAAGACTAATAGGGTAAATAAATAAGGCTATACAATTATTATAATTTCTTTAATTAAAATAAACGATAGTAAAAATATTATATAAAAAAAATACTTACCCTTTATCCTTTTTATAAATTAGACTATAATTAGAAGTAATTATAAATATATACCCTTCTAATTTACTTATAATTATAATCCGGTTACCCTAATCGAATTTAATCTCCCCTCTTAAAAAGTAGTAAATTAGTAAAATAATAGCGAAAAAATAATAAGGGAGGAATTAATCTCTATAATAGTTAAGATATATTATAATACTAAATATTATTTCACTTAAATAATTAAAAAAGTTATAGTAATAAAGGAATGTATAGTTAATTATAGAAATAAATATAATTAATAGAAAATAAGGTTTTAAAATAGCTAAATTAAAATTAGAAATTTAATACTAATTTACGATAATATCCGCTATATTAATATAAATTCGGTTAAAAAGTTAAATTACCGATAATAAGGTCCATTCTATATTTCTCGGATATTAAGGAATATTTATTATATAAAAACCCTTAATAGAATATAATTTCTAAAATTAATTAATTTTTAAAGGATTAAAAAATTTATAGTTAGGGATAGAATTATACTAATTATAAATAACCCGAACGAATTTCTATTAGAATAAATCTCTCTTAAAGAAGGAAAGTATAAAGGAGATTGCGAATTAACCGAAAACGGAATTATAATCGAAGAAAATTAGCAACGAAACGAATTATAAATTTAATTTATAATAAGGTTCGAATAGGGTACCGCCGGGGAATTAAAGGAAACGAAGTCTAATACCCGAAAACGGAGAATAAAAGAGAAAAGGTATACCTTTCGCCTCGAAGTCTCCCTACTAAATATTAAGCTACTAAAAATCTAAAAAATAATAGTAGAGGATAAAGAAAAAGAATTATAAAGTTAGGTAATTATTAATAGAGTAATAGTAATAGTAGAACCAATAGTAATTAGATAGGCTATAAATCCGGAATACCGGCTAGGAATCGCTAATTTATATATAGGCTTCTAAATTTGCAATAAAAATACTAAAACGACCTTCTAAAGCCGATAAAGGACGTATAAATTTATTACGACGACCGATAACCGCCGACCGACCGATTTCCTTTTTATCTTTTACTTTTATTAATATTTTTCGCTATACTATTTAAATTTTATATTTTTATTATTTATTTATTTCATTCTATAATTAGCTAAAGGAAATCCCTATTAATTCTATAATATAAAAAACCTCCCGATTTAAACTAGCCCTAATTTAATTAAACCCGAGGGATTATATTCTTAGGTAAGGAGTAAATTTAAACTATAAAACTAAGATACTAATACCCTTTACCCTCTATTTAATAATTCTTTTTAATTTTTATTTAGTTTTTATATTTTTATTTAACGAAAGTAATTGCTAAGAATCTACCTACTTTCGAAAAGAAAATAAAATACTAAAAAATAGATAGAAGGAGATTAATACTAAAGGAAGAAAGGAAGATTATTTATTATTATAATATTACCTTTTTATTATTCTTTTATTATATTCTCTAATGAAATTTTTTTATAATCTCTTTCTTTAAGGCAAAAAGCTTTAATTACTTATACACTACTACAAAAATACTATACCTTTTAATATAATAAGAAAAAATCCGCTAATACTATAAGTAATAAATCTATTTACTTATTAAAGGATAATAAATTCCTTCTATTTATTACCTACTCCGCTTATATTTATATTACTATCCTTATCTTCTAAATCTATACCTTACTAATAGAGGGTTTTATTATCCGAATAATCGGCCTACGAATAGTAGTTACTATAGAAAGTAAGCCCCTAGCCCTTAAGACCGAAAGTCTAATACTTATATTAGGCGTATTAAATCTAATACTCCTTTTAAGAAAGGACGTACTATTCCGTACGTACCTAATTAGATTAAATAATACTATTAATAACTAAAATATCTCCGCCTCAACTATAATTATTCTTAAGGATTTTAATACTTTTAAAGATATTAAGATAATCCTACTTATTAATACTCTTCCGAGCGAAAATTTCTAATTCTTTAATACTTTTAGCCGAATAAATATAATTGATAGTATAATTAATATCCTAAATACAATTTTTATAAATCCCCCCCTTAATATTAGTAGGTATAGAAATGTAACTTATAAAGGGCGACTAAATATTAAAAATTTCCTACTTATTTTCCGGAAAAATAAATATAAAGGTTTTCTACGCCTTTACGAAGTAGTAAAAGTAGGGGTACTTATTCCTAAAGGAAAAAGAAATTAATAAGGGAAGAATTATAAATTAAAAAGGAAGAGATCTATATAGTATACTAAAAGCTTAAATAAATAGCCTAAGGATTTACTCCTTTTTAGTCCTTATATAGGTAATATAATAGCCCTAAGGTTAAATACCCTTCTTTTTAACGAAAATATATTAGGGAAGGTATATATTAAAATCCTTATTCTTAATATAATTAAAAAGAGCGAAGCGGTATAAATTAATTAAATAAAAGGCCTCTATAAGCTTATAGAGTTTAACTATACCTATAGGAAGAATCTACTCTATATAAAACTTATTAGTAAGAATAGGTTCGGTAATAGTACGGATCTATACCACGCTAGCAAATTTCTTACTATTTACTTCGCAAATTATTCTTTAGAGGGAATCTACCGGGATCCGGCCGTGGCTAAAATAAATATATACCTTTAATAAGAATTATTTTTTTCCGTCGGAACGTTTATTAATATAATAAAGGTTATTTTTAATAATTAAAGGATATACTGGAATAATACTACTTATTAGATTAATAAACTAATTTTTCTAAATAATATTTATAAATCTAGCAACGTCTATATTAAGTTAGGGGTTAATACTTTCTTCCTCGAAGGGTAAATTTCTATATTCAACTTCGACCCAAATAGGGTTACTGTTAAAATATTAAAATATATTTAATAAATACTTGGGTTATAATAAAATAAAAGGCGAAAAGAGTACTATAAAAAAATGTAAAGAAGTAATAAATATATATAAGAAAAATGTAATAGAAGAGGGAGGAATAAATTTATTATAATAATAAAGGCGTATAAGGTATAACGGGTAATAAATACGTATTGTTTAAACGATAAGGACGGGAAGGTTTTAAATAGAGTTATAGAGTGGGAAAATATTGTTAAAAGTAAAATAAACGGATTTTAAAGTACTAACTAGGCGGATCAATACTTAAATAATATTTAAAATTCCAATAGCGATTATAAAATAATACCGAAACGTTTTTTTTTCAAATTTATAATATAATGTATTCGCAAACTTTAGTACCCCGCACAAACTTTTCTAAAGTACGAATAATAAATACTAATTATTACTACGTAAATTTCCGTCTCTTCTAATAATAAGTAAATCCGTACCTCTTATAATCACTTCTTTACTATATAAATAAGTCTTTTTTTTTCTATTTTCCCTTATATAGGGTACTATAACCGAAGATAAACCCCTTCAATCCTAAGAGAATTAATACGTAGGATAACCGTTACGCTAATTAGTAAAGTAGATTAATACTACACTAAGCTACTTTAGAAAGTAATATAGCTTTAAATATTTAGTTAGAGAAGTTTAGGTTTAAGAGGCCCTTTAATAAAAAGATTGAATAGATATTGAATTTATATAATACTAATTATTACCCGATTATATTTAAAGTTAAGATAAAATACTACTTTTAATACAAAATTGAGCTTAAGAAGGGGGTAATCCTACCCGGACTATACTATTACATCAATATTACCCAGCGTCCTATAAAAGAAAAACCTATTAAAAATATTATTATTAATTAAAAGGTATTAATATATTATTAGAAATTTAATAGTATAGAGGAGGAGATAGAGGTACTAAATCTTTTATAGTAAAAGGACCTTATAGTACTTACTAATAAAAAAAAGATTATAGTAGAATAATTACTATCCTTATCTATAGGAGATTAATTCCTTATAACGCCGGCTTTAAATCCTACTACTAATTTACCCTCTACTATTAATAAATTTAAAATTAAAGAGAAATTTTAATCCGAAGAAAAGATTTCCGCTATTATAATTACTATCGAAGAAGCCCCTATTATTAAAAAGCCCTCTATAGAATTAAAGGTAAAAGAAGTAGGCCTGAATATAATTATTAAGTATTATATTATTTACTAAAAAAATAGCCCTTCGAACTAAGAAAATTTTAATGTTAATAGAGGAAAGGTTTACCCTCTATACGACGAGCAACTTAAAGATCTACCTCCTAATTCTAATTAAAAGTTCTTAAAGTATAAGGATAATAGAACTTTAAATATAGAAGGCGTACTTCCCTTTATTATTATATTTAATAAAGCGGATATTTCGATATATATAACTATAGTCGGTATAAATTTATACCCTCCTACTAACTAGAGAGAATTAAATTAACTAAATAAAATATTATAGAACGCTTATATTTTAAAAATAACGAACTTATAATATTATATTAACGCCGAAGAGTAGTTAGATAATACCGAAATATATTTAACTCTAATTTAAATATTAAAGAACTTTAGAAATAAAATCTATATCCTACCGATAGGGGCAATTCTATTAGGTACTAATTAATACTTTACGGCCGTTAACGCCGAAATTAAAACCTTTATAAAAATAATTCGATAATAGTATATTCTAATCTATATAAATAAAAATTTCTCTCTAACTATATTCGACTAATTAGAAAATATATAATACTATTACAACTTAATTTATAATAATAAAAAAATAGAACGGATTAAGACTACGTATATAATTTACGCCTTTACAAATTCCGGGTATACCGATACTATCGGCCAATAAATATAAATAGAAATTTAATAAATTCTATAAGAATTCCCCAAATAATAATCCTCTTAAACCTATAGCCTCTAAATATTAGAAGTAATTAGAATATTTTTCGTAGAAATAAAGAGAGCTAATTAGTACCTTACTAGAAGAGAAGCTCCCTATTTATAATTAACCTTTTAGGAGGATAGTAATTATTAAAACTCCTAAACGTAAATAGTATCACAGGGTTAGCCTGTAATATAGTTGCACTACACTAACCGCACATATATTATACTAGAGCATTGTATTATAGCCTAGAGTTATATACTCGTACTAATTATATATCCCGTTACGTGTAGTCTTACGTGCGCGCGTACGGACTAGCCTATCTAGGCTCTCGCCCATATAGCTAGTCTTCTACGCACACTTCCTTTCCTTTCCTTTGTATAATAACGTATATTTTACCCTACCCCTAACGGTGCCCTCTCGCCCTATAATAATTTATTATACTTAATTATTACGTTACGCGCGCTTATTATTTAATAGAGGAAGATTGATTATATTTAAATTGTATTAATTAATTAATTAAAATTCGTATTTACGCGATCGAAACCCTACGTCGAAATCCTAACTTCGAATTAGGTAACTACTAAGCCGAGCTTCGCTATTAAATAGTTTGTATTTTCTTTCTCCCCTCTTTTACTTACCTAATATATTAATCTAGCGATTAATATCCGATAATATTAATACCCCCCCGGTAACCGATAATTTTTTAGCGATTATAGTAATCGGCGCCCTTATAATAGCCGACCTAGCTAATTAAGAATATTATTCGAATATTATATAGGCGTTCGAAAATTTTAATAATTAAACGGTTATTATTATTAATATTCTAATCGAAGACGCTTTCGGCTTATTTAGCCTCCTTATATTCCGTATAGTCTTTATAGCCTTTAACCGCCTAATTTATAATAATATCGTCGGCGCTAGGATAGAAGTATAAGAAGTAGAAGAGTAGTTCGAACTTTATAAAGCCTAATTTATAATTACCTAATAGGAAATTAAACAATTCGATAGTAATATTATTATTATTTAGGCTAAGTATTTTATTAATTTGTAAGAGGTTACTAAGAATTATAAAGTTGTAATTAAGGCCGCTCGTAATAATTATTCAAACGAAGTCGACTCCTTCTATATTAATATTACTACCCTAAGAGTAGAGTTTTCGATTTTAAAGACTAACTCCTAAGCTTCTTTCTAAAAATAAAAGGAAAAGTATTAGAAGATAATTAATAACCTTTACTAACGTATTACTATAATTAAGGCCTCTTATATTCTTATCCCCGATAAGGAGTTTAAAGACGGAGAATTTAATAAGGAACTTAATAATAACGAAGAGTCCAATATTATAATTACTACGGACGACGGTAGCAGTTATAAATTAATATTATATATTATTATATCGCCTATATTTAATAATAAAGGTATTATTATTAAGTATATTATTAAGTATTATATTTAGCGTCTTTATATTTAATTCGCTTAATTTAATAACCTTTAACTTTTTACTTCTAAACGTAAAAAGTTCTTACTTATTACTTACTCTATCGAGGGCGCTCCTTTCGAAACTATTAAAATAGAATTTACTAAGATTCTAAGTAACGAATTTACTAAATAAACTTCCACTTCCGAATTATTCGCCGAATTTATTAAGAAATATAATAATATTAACGTTATCGTCTATTCTCGTTATAAATTAGAGGAGTTGAAGATAATTAAAGGTATAAAGTAGTAAGAGTTCGAAGATAATTTTACCCGCCTTATCGATTACTATAATTTCGATAACGGTATAAAAATCTATTATTTATACTAAAAGATCTCTAAGCATATTCGTACCGCTATTATTTATTAGAACCCCTAGCCCGTTAACAATAAATATAATAAATAAATAACGCTCGCTCACAATTTTATAAAGAATTTAGAAGATAAAAACTAGCGTAATAAGAATACTAACCCCTTCTATAAAACCGGTATTAATACTAATACTTCTAATACCCCTGCTTCCGCTAATAAAACTATTATTAATTAAGGCGGTAATACTATAAACCTTAATACTATATCTACCTCTAATATCTAATTATCCTATATAATCGATAATAATATTTTTACGTTCCGTATAAAAAATAAAATATATATTCGCTATAGTAAAAAAAATTATTTTTTAACGGAATACTATACCTATATTAATTTTAATAAAGAGGTTAAACCTTCTAATTATAATAAAAATAAAAATAAAAATAAGAATAAAGATAGCAGTATTAATAATAATAATAGCGGTAGTAACAATAATTAATAGTAGCAACCCGCCTAGGGTTAATATAGTTACAATTAATAACGTCCTTATAATAGCGGCGGCTATTAAATTAATACTATAAATACTACTCCCCCTATAAGTATACCAGCGGGCGCTCTAATTCCTAATACCCCCGGCCCTAGCGGTTATTATTACCCGGTCCCCGTCTACTAGCCTAATTTTATTAGCCCTATCGTTAGCGACGAGAATAATTTTGTTCAAAATTAAGGAAATATATAGCCTCCTAACTAAATTACGTTTAAAGGTACTAATTTATAAAATAAAGAGGAGGAAGATAGGGGTTTGTCCCTATATAATTAAATATTATTAAAATAAATTAATCTTTAATAAATAGCTATTACAAATACCCTAATTTATTAAATCTTTTTATTTACTTTTCTTATAAATTATATAAACTATATTGTTCTACCTTCGTTAATAACGGTTATATTACTTTTAATTTTATTAACCGTCGTTTCGTCTTTCGGTATCGATTACCCTTTTTCAAATTACTAATCCCTAAATTATTATACTTCGCTAACGGCTAAGCGAAGGGTAATATTACCTACTTCTCTAAATTAATAATATAGGCGGGCGTTTATTATAAAATTATCGACCTATTTATTTATAATTTCGCCGAGGATAACTCCATTATTTTCGGCTACCTTTAATTAATATATTACACCCCCGGCATCGATTAGCCTAATAATTCCCTTCGTTTTAACCCCGCCTATAAATAACGTAGCTATTTCCTTTATAGAACTACTAACCGCTATACTCTTTTAATAATACGCTACCTCGCTATTCCTCGCCCTAATATTCCTAATATACGCCCTATATATAGGACGCCTTCTTTTAAAGAAGTATCCGACGAAGGGGAATTAGAATCCTTAGAACTATTATAAATAAAGTCTATTAACCGCCTATTTATTTCTATAATTATAAGGAGGGCCGCCTATTAAAGATTTAATTAATTTAAGAATCGTATAGTTAACCGATTAGGTATAATTCTATTTAATAAAATTATAGGAAATAAAATTATTATACTTTTAATTCTTCTAACGGAATCCCGAAACCTCCGTATAGTCCTAGCCCCCTACTATATCGCTAAAAGAGTTCGTATTCGAATTATAAATTACTAAATCCTAATCCGTCTCTATAATATCCCCGGCGGTCCTATTAACCCTAATAATATTAAGGAATTCTCCGTAATAAATTTCAATTAATTAACTGAAATATATAAATTCTATATTATCTATATAATTAGGGCCAATATAAAGGAAGATATTAAGAGAATAATAGAGGAGGATAAAATAGAGGAAGAAGGAAGCGTCTTAAATCCTAAGAATATAAATAATAATTTAATAAAGGATATAATTAAGGAGGTATTAATAAATCGAAATCAAAAGTATAAGAGGTTTTTCGGTAATAACTATTATTAATAGATTAATACTTTAGTAGGGAAAGGAGATACAATTACTCTACGAGCTATAAAGGTTGCCAATTCTATACAAATTAATAATACTAATAATAATTTCCTATATTATAAAAAAACTATTAATAAATACTTCGCGGCCAACAATATTAATATTAGTAAAATTACTTCTAAAAATGCTACTAAATTCTATAAAAAGGTAAATAAACCCCTAAAGACCGACGTTTAAATTTAAATTAAATTCTTTAAATAATACTAGTATTATATTAATATATTTAGGTAAGAAGGCGTTAAAATCCTTCCCCCTAATTAATTTTACAATTTTAAGTTCGAATTCCGTTTAGGAACTATACCGCCTACCTTTTGTAATTACGCCTTTAATTTAGACGAATTTAATATTATTAAAAAGTAGATTAATAATAATTTTAAAAAGAAGTTTATCCGGCCTTCCTAATTTAAAATATTAATACCGGTCCTATTTATTAAGAAATTAGGAAGTAGAATCCGTATCTATATCGATTATAAAAATATTAATAATATAACTTTTAAATCCTATTACCCATTACCATTTATTAAAGAAACCTTAGACGCGATCTACTACGTTAAAATCTTTATTAAGTTCGATATTATTACTACCTTTAATAAAATTCGTATTAAATAGGGCTATAAATAATTAACCGCTTTTATAATACGGTTTAATCTATTCGAATCCTTAATTATTCCTTTTAATTTATAAAGCGCCCCCGGAACTTTCTAGAATTATATTAATAATATTCTTTACAATATTCTCGACGTTTACGCGACCGTATACTTTAATAACGTTTTTATTTACTCGGATAATATATAAGACTACGAACGGCACATTAATAATATCTTCGACCGATTCGCTAAAATAGGCTTCAATATTAATATCGATAAATACGAATTCTATATAATATATATAAAGTATTTAAGCCTAATTATTACCCCGGGAAGTATTGAAATAGATTTAGAGAAAGTTAAAGTAATTACGGAATAATAGGCCCTAAAATCTAAGAAATTCCTATAATCCTTCTTAAACTTTACAAACTTTTACCAACGGTTTATTAAGAATTTTTCGATTATAGCAACCCTACTTTATAAATTTATAAAGAAGGATATAATTTGGACGTAGAATAATAATTATTAAAAGGTATTCGAATTTTTTAAAAAGGTTTTTACTAAGGGCCCCGTTTTAAAAATCTACGATTAAACTAAAAAGATTATCGTCGAAATAAATACTTCTAATTAGGCTACCGGCGGCACCCTTTCGTAATACGGTAACGACGGCGTTCTTTACCCTATAACCTACTTTTCCGCTAAATATACCTTATAAGAATATAATTACAATATTTATAATAAGGAATTATTTACTATTATTAAAGCCTTAGAAGAATAGAAGCTAAAGTTCAAAGGGGCTTAATAGCCTTTTAATATCCTAACCGATTATAAGAATCTATAAACCTTTATAATTAATAAGTAATTTACCTAGCAATATATACGCTAATCTCAATTCTTATCCCGCTTTAACTTTTTAATTAAATATACCCTTAATTCGAAGAACCTTCGCCTAAATATTTTAAATTATAAACCTAACGATTACTCCGAAGGCGAAAAGGATAATTATTTAATTATTCGTAAAAGGGCCCTATTAAACCCCTTATAATTCGAGGAAAGTTATTTCGAATCCGAAAACCCCGCCGCCAACTTCTCGCTATATTTACTAAATTAAGAGGACCTTAATACTAAATCTACTAACGACCTAATCCGTATAAATTACGAAACCTCTATCTTTTTATAAGAATTAGTATTATATTTAATAAATAAGTCCTAACGGTAATAGCCTCTAATAATTAAAAAGATTTTCTACTATACCTTTTCCAAATACTATATTATTAATAATATTATAAAATAGCGAAATAAGATTATTATCGACCTTTATAATAAAGACCTCTAATTCTAATTAATTAATCGTTAATATAATATTCCCAGCGCGGGCTACCCTAATTATAACGTTATATATAAGCTTTTATAACGCGATTTCTACTAGGAAGGGATATATAATAATATAAGGATTTTCTATAAAGGTTATCTCCTATATATAAAAACTAAATCATTAAAATATAATTCTATTAATTATTTTAAACCTATAGCCGTCTCTCTAGCGCCCTAAAAAGATATTTCGGTCGACTATATTACCCCGCTATTAGAAAGTACTTACTTCGGCCAAACCTTTAAATATATTACCGTCGTCGTCGACCGCCTTATAAAGATACGTTATTATATTACAATTATAACTTTCGAAGCCAAAGAATTAACTAACCGTTTTATCGACTATATTTATTTAATTTATAACCTACTAAATAACGTCCTATCCAATAAAAGTACCTAATTTATATTATACTTTTAATCTACCCTCTATAAAAGGCTATTAATTATTTATAAATTAACTTCCGCCTTCTACCTATAAATTAATACCTAGACCGAACGTATTAATATAGAAATAGAGTAATATTTAAAGTTTTATATTAATTAAGTATAAACGGATTAAGTAAAGTAGCTACTATTTATAGAGTTCGTAAGCAATAACGCCGTATCTTCAACTACAAATATCTCGCCCTTCTTTATAAATTATAATTATTACCTATATATAGGCACCGAGCCTCGTACCCCGCTACTACTAAACCTATTACCGGCTTAGCTCTATAAATATTATAAAGTTAACGAATTAATAGACTACTTCTAAAAAATTTAGGATTTTGCAATTTAATAATTATAGCGTACGTAGGAGCGATACGAGGATAATACTAATAAAAAACGAATCAATTCGCCCAAATATTATATTAATAATATAATCCTATTAAATACAACTAACTTCGCCAACGGCCGGCCCTACGTAAAGTTCTCTCCTTATTAAGAAGGTTTATTCAAAATTAAATACGCCGAATCTTATATTATTTATTTCGCTCTATTAATTAATATAAAGTACTCGCCCGTCTTTTACGTTTCTATAATATAATTATAGACCGGTAAAAGCCTTACTAAATAAAATATATTATCGGACGTTAAGGTAAATAATAATTATATTATAATTCGAATAAATAATTAGAAAGAGCGTAAAAAATAAAATTTCAAAAAATTTATCGATTATACTTAGTTAAGCGGTAATTTATATTAATATTACTATATTAAATAAAAGACCGGCGACCCTACTTAGGAACTTATTAATAATATTATTAATTATAAATACTATTTATAATAATTCTATTATAAGAACCTAAATAAACCTATTTTACCCGAAGTTTAGAGCTTACTATATCGTTTTACCTCCAATTCTCCAACCGCCGCCCCTATCCCTCTAATTATAACCTCCGCTCCCGAGCCCGCCCTAGAACCCCTATAACGCCGCTCCGCCCGCCTCTAATAAGAGACGGCCTCCATAATTAATATAACGAAGCCGCTTCCAAATATAATTATAACATTTACAATAGATATAACAGTTAGTAAAAATATAGAGGATAAATTATATCTAATATTTAAAAAAGTTATCCGACGGTTAATAGATATATAATTAAAAAAGCTGCCTCCAACGCAATTTGTAGATTATAATAAGATAGATCTAGAGGGATAAGTCTATTATTATACGTATATATAGATTTTTCAATTCTACAAACTTCTTTTAAAGGAGGATAATATTATAGGGTTAGCCTATAATATAATTACACTATATTAACCGCATATATATTATACTAGAGCATTATATTATAGCCTAGAGCTATATATTTACACTAATTATATATTCCGTTACGTATAGTCTTACATACGCGCGTACGGACTAGCTTATCTAGGCTTTCGCCTATATAGCCAGTCCTCTACGTACACTTCCTTTCCTCTCCTTCGTACAATAACGCATATCTTACCCTACCCCCAACGGTGCCCTCTCGCCCCGTAATAATAGACAATTTACTATAATTGGAGAAAGCCATAGTCCACTAATAGATATATATAGTATACAATTATATTAGAATTAAATAAATTAATTCTACTAAGGAACTAATAAATAAATAGTAATATATAAATCTATATTATAATTTAAAATTCAAATTCGAATATAAATTTATTAGCCGAATTAAATTCAATATAGAATTTGAAAAACTTACCTATAAAGGACTAAAGGATAAACTTATATTTAAAAACACTACTATATTCTATAATCTAATAATTTAAAGATTAAACCCTACTATTGTTTTCTTTCGTAAACTTTAATAATATAAGGAGAGAAAAGAAATAGCCAAAAAGTCTTTAAAAGAGTAAATCGACTTAAATAAGATAAGAAGATTAATTAATTATAAAATTATAGTCGAAGAAGCGCTAGCGATACCGAAAAAGTAGTAAACCCTTTCTAAAACCGCGGTTAAAACATTTAAAAAATTAAAAGTAATCCGAAAATCTAAGAAATAATATAACGAAGAGCTAATCAACTCCCTTACTAATTAAAACCGATTAATAATTAACTACTTCGTCTTATTTAAAAAAAGGAAGGCCGAGCTAATATTAACCCTCCTTAATCTAAATAAAAACCGCTAAATTACTACTATAGAATATAAATACGCTCCTACCCTTAATATAAAAGTTTAATAATTATTACTTCTACTTTCCGAAATAAATATAGTACGGATTTAAAGGTAATTAAATTCTACTTATAAAATTATTGTAATAGAAAAGAAGGAGGAGGCTAAGGCGGAAAAATAGCATTAGAAGGAAGTAAGGGATATAGCGCATCTCTTAATAAACGCCGCCAAAAAGGCTAATATTATTAGGAGGGGCCGGAAATAAGGGTATAAATTACTACCCTAGGACTTATAACTTAATTATTTATTAGAATATTATTACTATCTTTCCTTTTCTTTCTTTTTAATATAATAATAGAAATATTTTTATTAAAATAGTAGTTTCGTTTGTATTTCTTTAATAAATCTACTAAGAAGACCTATAGTAAATTTAAAAGGAAATTTAATTTGGGGAATTTTTTCCTATTTTTTCTTTAATACCATATATTAAGAATTATTATAAGAAGAGAGGTTTAAATAGTAGGAGGAGATTAATTCCTAATTATAATAGGTCGAAGGATATTACTAATCCGGAAATAAAAAGGTAGAAACTCCTTCCTCGTTTAAAGGAAGAGGATAGATAGTTTAAACTAAATATTATTCCCTATAAATATATTTAAACTTATATTTTTCAAATCTATTCTTCGCTAAATCAATTCTTATTTTATAAATCTCCTCCCCTAATTTAAGAATTCTAACTTCTAAATCTACTCCCCCTTCCCCTTCTAAAGTCTTTAGAATTCTAAGGTTAGAAATAATACCTCGGCATTACTTCTAATCTCCTCCCTAAGTATTTATAGCAATTATTTAGGCTTTCAAATCTAGTCTTATTGTAGATGTTATAGCTCTCTACAAACGATTTAACTCACTCCTTTAAGCTCTAAAGTTCTTCCTTTAAGTCTTGTGGGGTTGTTATCTTTTCTTCGTAGTATGGTTTTTACTCCAAATCAACATATAAATAATAATTAAGAAGTTCGAATACGATAGCTTTAAAGGCGTTAATACTCTATAGCTACTAGATTATAAGATTTATAAGGGTATGCTACCGGTTGAGATGCTAGAAATCTAAAAACTTTATATTAAGAAGATTAGCTCCCTTAATTACGTATCTATAGGTTTACGCCCTAATATTATATTTATAGTTAATAAACTATATAAGGGAAACGTTAAACCAATAGACCGTTACGACTACGTAATAAGACACCTCTTTAGATATTTAGTAGATAACTCGGATTTAGGACTATTGCTAAGAGGCTTATCGTTTCTATAGCAATTAGACCTTAACTTTAAAATATATGTAAATACTTTATACGTTAATAATATTGAGATAAGATATAGTACGGTTGGCTATATCGTATTTATTATAATTAAGTTAGTGTTTTAGAAATTAAAGAAGTAAGTATTCGTTATATTGAGTATAATAGAAGTAGAATTTATAAACCTCGTACTAGTAGCTAGATTAGTTGATTAGGTAGTTTAAATACTAGAGGAATTAGGCATGGTACAACTATAGCGAATCCTCTTTATAGATAGTATTAATGTAAGAGTTATAGCTCTTAGAACCCTTGGAAGGAATCGTTATATCGATATATAGTTAAAATAGGTTATAGAATAGATAGAATAGAAAAGGTTTGAAGTTATTTATATAATAGGGAAGGATATAGTCGTTAATAGTCTGATAAAAGGTTTAAAAGTTAATAAATATAGACGATTTGTAAAAATATTAAGCTTTACTAAGAGGGATATCCCTTGGCTAAATACTAAGAAGAAGGAGGATATTTGATTTATTTATTTACGATTGTTTATATTTAGATTTACTTTTCTTAAGTCTATAGGGGTGTGTAAGATTTTTAGGCCCGTTTGCTAGCCAGACCGCTAGTCCTTTGCGCTGCAGGGCCTTTGCCCTGCACCCCTCTCTTTGACAGCGGTTCTAGCACGTCCTAGAATCCCCTCCTTTGCAGACCTTCGTCTCTTTGATCGCCAGCTCTATATAGCTGGCGATCCTCTCCAGCAGTTAGCTGGATCTCTCTCTCAATACATCATCATCATTCCCTTTATTCGTGATCCATCCTATACTTTAGCTTTGTGACGGCGGGCAGTTCCACAACTGTACAGACAACCGCCACCAACCCGAACACCATTTCTGGATTTGGTCCGGTTCTCGTCGCCATCACCGGACTGAAATCGGTCATTTAGAGGTACTTGGGGCTTTGGATGGCCTGCAACTTGTTCGGGGTCTGTCATCATCGTCCCCAAGGACTGTGTAACCACCCGGCCCGTTGTGGACCTTCCGCGACAATAGGAAAGTCGCTCCAGTAGCAGGGATGGCTCTTAGGAAGTGCTGACTGCGTCTTCCTCTTCTTTATCACCTCCACTTTCCTGCCCATCATCCTCAACGCCATCTTGCCGTCGTATCTGGCATTGTTAACATCGACCACCGCGTTGCTGTGCCACTTCAGATCCCTCCACGCCCGCAGGGCGGTTTCTTGGTCGGTGGCGAGTCCGTCGTCTGTGGGCTGGCCGTTCAGTGCTCGGGCTTTGGCAATAGCCGCGTTGATGTTGTTCTTGAGGTTTGCGGCCTACCATCTTCTTTATCCTCGATGGCATCCTCGCCGAATTCAGTGATATTTCCGGCCTTGATCTGATCCAGAATGTGTTGGTGACGGCGTATGGTACCGTCAATCATTCTCAAAATGCTGTACTGTTGGACTTGCGATTCAGCCATGAAGAGGTAACTTAGTTCCTGCGCGGCCGCCTTGGCCTCGTCGGCATCAGTAGTCGATGCCAATACTTCGTAACATGCGTCTTTGATCTTTTTGCCTTCGGACTGCTTGAGGGCGAGGAACATTCCGCCGTATTGTTCTCTTTGAA
Organism: Neurospora sp. CHS-2018a; assembly: GCA_009802275.1. Lineage (NCBI taxonomy): Eukaryota > Fungi > Ascomycota > Sordariomycetes > Sordariales > Sordariaceae > Neurospora > Neurospora sp. CHS-2018a. The sequence continues at coordinate 184,892 of RAKG01000050.1, forward strand.
CATCCAGTTGGAGCTGGATGTCCTCACGGTGATCCTGTAACTCTCTAGTCGCGGCATCAATGTAGTGGGCCAATGGCGTAATCGGGTTGTCAATGTCGATGGCCTCTTTATGAAAGGGGCAAGACTCTCAATGCAGCCGATGTGCTGGACCGTCGCTTTGGTCTCCGGCGGCAGTTGTCGTTGGAGGATAATTAGCTCGATAATGGCCACTTTTATCGCCTGCTTGATTGCCAGTGCTTCACAGGCGTTGTTCGCTTGGTCTGCGACCGCAGAATTAGATCTGAAGCCGTTCTGAATGGAATCCCTAGGGATTTACTAGTACGAAAGATCCCAGGCCAAGATGAATCAGGCAGTTTGGAACGAAGCTACCTAGTAGGCAGCGCCAGGCTCAACTTATTAACACGATTATCGAGTTGCGCCCATTCATGACTCGAGAAAAACTCGAGGATGGGTTCGAAATGTGGGATCGGGACATTTGCAAACCCATTTCTTCATGGCCCTATTCTTGTCTCGATATTTGAGGCCCTCCGGGATAGCAGCTAGCTCCGGGTCCTTTAGTTGCTTGAGTCTCTCCTGGTGCTGCTTTGAGGTAAAGTGCTAGCGCAGCTGCGCTGGTGACCCGAAGAAATAATCGGGGTCGCAATCCTTACAAGAATACAGCTTAGCAGCAATATTCACCGCTCGATGACTGAGGAACTTGATTTGGCAGCTGGAAGAGTACCAGCTTTTGTTTTGCGAGCCATTTCTTCTGGCTCGGTGTCAGTTTCTTCTTCCTCGTAAGTTCCATGTACGTCCTCCCTAATTGCGCAAACAGGTCCAGGTTGGTGGTCTGTTTGGCCGAAAAGTCCGGATTGTTGACGATCGTTCGAAGGGCTCCGACGCCAGACAAGTCATCGAAACGTCGGCGGCCAGGCCCCGGAGGACGGTTTCCATGAGCGTCGTACAAGCCTCTTCGGCCAAATTCTCACGAAGCTTTTTGTATCCCTCCCGACAATAATGTTATCACGGTCGTCGCTGCTGATGATTTGGTACGCCTTTGCCGGTTTGTACTGGATCCCATCTCGACCGAAAAGCTGGTTCTTTGCGGCACGGCGCTGTACTGCGTACAAGTAGTGCAGCATAGCTCGGACCCAATCGTCGGAAGAGTACCCCCCCTAGTAGCCTTTGGTAGTGGACCACTTGTCCCGGGGAAGTTGCTGGTATCGGGCCTCGCCGGTCCAGTCGATGCCCGTTCGCGACGTCTTGCCTGGGGTCTTCTTTAAACAAGCAGAAAGAATGGCAGAATCGTCATCTGAACTCTCTGTCTGCCTGGAAGCAGGGCTGACAGGCCGTCCAACAGAAATTCTCCTCATCCAATCTTTCGTTTCTGCTGGGGACTTTCAACTCGAAGCACGCAAACAGATAGAAAAATCGTCCGAACGTGGACCATATCCCACTTGAATGGAAGGAGCCCCAGGAATATGTAAGGCGTATGACCACTCAGACAGTGAAAAAGTTCAGACGTATAAGCAGGAACCTCATCCCATAATCCATGCTGCCCCCGATAAGAATTGCAATGCCAATGCTGCCCTTCTGTTGGTCACCTAGGCGACGATTTGTAATTTTCGTCCGAACTTTTCAAGGCGGTAGCCTATTCAGTTGGTTTGTGGAAGGCAGGCACGTTGACGCCAGCCCGCCGCCGCCGTGCCCCTCCTCGAGGGTAATAAAATCTTGAAGGTTTTCTTTCTCCCCCTCCTATTCTTCTCTTTCCCCCCCAAACACCAAGATCTGATCACCACCAGCGCACCGCTTTCTCTCGCCGTCGTAAGTAAACAGCTTGAGTTTCATAGCAAGGGAAGGAAGCTAGGGCGTACTAACAAGTGAATTAACAACGTGAAGCACCAGAACAACGATCTCTTGCCGTGTTTTTTTGTGTTGTTTTTCCAGCAACACCACGAGACCACCACACCACCACCACAACCACAACCACAACCACCACCGACGACACCATGGCTCCTCGCGCTGCCAACGTTGGTTCCGCACTCGCGGGCTCCCCCGTCGCCGCGGCTCCTCGTGAGCAGCACCAACCGGGCGCCGACGCCCCGGGGAGTGCTCCCGCTCGCGCGGGCGCGGCTGGGGAAGAAGAAGACGACGAGAACGTCGACGTCGACACCGTCGAAGAGGTATGTACTCATCTCACTTTGTCTTCACTTCATCCTCCTCTTGCCTTTGGCTTTGCCTTTCACTGCCCTCGCAAGTCTATGACTTTCCCCTCCCCTCAGTTACTCTTTCGTCCTCCGCAACTTCGTAGAACAGTTCACTAACTCTCTTCTCCTTCATAGATGTATGGGGCTGCGATGAGAGAGATCGAGGTAAGCAAGATACGAGATTGAAACCTGATAATGAACCCCGTCCAACACCTCATCCCCTTTATCTTTGCCTTTCTGCCCGTTGTCCTCTCGACCCGAACGATCCTTTTGCGAAGATCGGAGCCGACGCCGCATCGTTTTGAGCGATACACATCACAGACCTTGTCCTTGTCCTTGCCTTTTGCGTTAGCGGAGAATTCAGAAAAGCCTCGACATACCTCATGAGCATCTTTACCTCCCTCAAACACAGAGTATTCTTTCCTTCCTGTCACTTCACGGTTCGTAGGTCTTTTACACTTTGAAGCAACCTGGGGACCCGGACCTCTTCAACGTAGTACACCCTGTTGAAGAGGCGGGAAATTTTCCTATATTGTTGGAAGTCATTCCACAGCTCCTCACTATTGGGGTCCTTTGCAAGCTTGAGGATAACTGATTTGCCCTCCTGGGCGAAGATGGCGCCGCAGGCGCCGGCACCAATCTTTCGAAAGGTATTGGCCTCCTCGGCTTGGGCCCTGTGCTCTCGTTCGGCGGCGGAGGAAGAGGTCGAGACCTGGCTGTGGAGGGACAGGGCGTGGTGGAGCCCCAAGTGTTGACACGTCTGGACACCTTCTCCATGTACAGATCCTCAAACTTGACATCCCACTGAGGTGGCCATCGGGTGGAAACACCGAGACCACAAGGCACTTCTTGTTGAGTACCTTCTGAGCAAGTTGGCGAAGATGGGGTGGCTTCTCCCTGTTCCTCTTTGATGGGCCGCATGCAAAATTTGTCCGGTAGCACCATCTGGTAACCAACGAAATCTCGACCGACACCTCCAAAGCGCAGACCACATCGCACGCGGAAACGGGACCTATGTCCCTCCAAAGAGTCGTAGTGGAAATTTAATATTCCGCTGCGAGCTTTGTAAGGAAGAATGGGCGGAGGAGTGGGATTTGACTGTCCACCTTGGAGCGCACCAGACAACAACCAAACAATCGCCCTCCATCACACCAAACGTTTCGGAACTTGAACCTTTGCTAACCTTCCATCTCACAACAGAGACCGGGCACCTCTCGTATCTCCGGGGCTGCGACCAGCGCTGCCCGCAACCTCCCTGCCGCCCCGCCCGCCCATTCCGTCCCTCCTATCCCTGAGGACACCGTCGCGTCTGCCCAGCAGACGCAGCCCAACTCTTCCGTCTCGGGTGGCCAGTCGCCCGCAGCTCCGCCCTCGCTGGGTGGAGGACGCGCTCTGACGTCTTCCTCGGGCGTCGCACGTGGTGGTGGCCTCGCGGCTGCCCACGCCACCTCTGCGGCTGTCCCGCCGCAGGAAGAGTCAGATGCGTTGTCACGGTTTGAGTTTGGGTTTGGCGGCAACTTGGGGTTGGAGTTGATTGGAACTGGAACGGCGCGTGCCGTCCAGCACGTACGGGCGCCGCAGGTGAGCGCGGTGCATGTGCCTGTTCGTGGCCAAGGTCAGGCCGAAGAAGGTTACGAAGAAGGAGAGGAAGTGGACGATGACGAGAGGGGTAGGGACGTTGGCGTTGCTCTCACTAGGGACAGCGTCGACGATGAGGTTGAGTTTGATGATGATGACGAGGTGGAGGACCAGGCTGCCGAGGAAGCGGTCGCGCAAGCGGTTCGCGACCAACGCAGGAATCGACGCCTCGGGTGGGCCCATTTTACCCCCGAGGAGATTCAGTCCTTCCTCCCGCCCCCCGGTCTCACTCCTGAGGCCGCGGAGGCACCCTCCGATTCTTCTCCTCCCTCGCCCCCTGCTCCGTCCGCCCCGGTTGCTCCGGCTCCGGTGGCGGCTCCCATCGTTCCAAGCTTGGGTTCACCGTCGGCTTCGGCTGGCCCCCAGGACTTCCTTGCGGCCCCTCATCCGAGGGTTCCACCTGTGAGCCACGCTCCTGGTGTCGACCCCTACGACATCAGCGAGAACATTGCTCGAATTCGGGCAGTGGGCGAGCGGGCGCCGGAAACGGTTCCGTATCACTCTGATACGGGTCACCGTGCCGCCCTTTCTGACGACGAGGAACCCCAGGTGCCTCGCTCGGTAGGAAGGTCTGGATTCGGACTGCCCAGATTCCACACGTCTGGCAACCTCTTCGGTCCTGCCGCTCGTAGTGGGCGTACGGATAGGGGAAGACCCTCGAGTCTTCCGGACGTCGACACGAGTGAAGAGGAGGACACGGGTGGTAAGGGGAAGAAGGATGTGAAGGGAAAGATTCGGGGGTTTTTGCCTTTCTTGGGGCGGAAGGATGGGAAGGGGAAGAAGAAGGAGGGCGAGGATGATGAGGATGGTAGGGGTGGGTTGGTCTGAGGTGGAGGATGGGTCGCTCGGACAGGGCGGCCAGCAGGCCGGCATGTGGCTGTTTCGAAGGGTTGACGGGGTGGACAGGGATGGAAGAGGGAAGGATTGGGGGGGTGGCTGGGTTTTTGTGTTGTCTGCAGAGCACGGGTTCCTCTTCGACTTACATTCACGAAGCCCCAAGTGGGAGGAGATGATGGAGCGGTTTGGGATTGGCGTTTGTGGTCTGGCTTGGCCTGGGTTTTCGGCACGGAAAGGCGCTGGGTTCTTTTTCGGGATGGGCGCTGGGGTTTTTGCTTGGTTGGAGTTTCTTTTCTGGTTGAGATACCCTTGGGTCTTTTGCTTCCTGCTTTTCACCTTGGACTTTTTTTCGAAGTCAAGGAAAAATCAAACTCTTTGCCGGCCTCCAGATTCCTCTTTATGTTGCATCCGTCTGCTGCGTGAAATAAACATCCCCTCCATAGAGGTATGTTCAAACAAGTTGGATGTCGATAAGGCAAGAACGAGGGTCTTTAGGCTCATCTGTTGTTAGCACCGAAAGAGGTCCTGCCATCTGTCGACAGAGATACGCCCTTGCTAACAAGTCACCTTCATCCGCAACATAATCGCTCCTTTTACAGCGATTTTTGGGTTTGCCTCTTGTGAATGGCCGAGTTGAAGATCGATATCCAGAACTCGAATGCCTGGGACTGTAGCAGAGAGCAAGTGGCCGCAAGAGGACCACTCTTGAATAGAGTAGAGTTAAGTAGAGGTAACGGCCACCCATCCTCTCTTCCCAACAGCAGCAACAAAGTTGCCCGAAAAAGTCGCAGAAGACAACCATCTTCAGCCCACCAACAAGGCGCTGATCCTCGAGGAGTTTGACAGCGCGGCGCCCAACGGTACCGGTAGCGCCAAGGTGGGCGGCAATTATGCGCCAGTGCTGCGCTGGAGTGATAAGGCCCAGAAGGAGGGATATGATATTACCCTGCACTTGGACAGCGCGAGGCATGAGGAGGTGGATGAGTTTAGCACCAGCGGCTGCGGACGGCCGTGAGCGTCTTGTTGTCCCAGTACGCGAAGATTTCCGAAAGGAGTACCCGAGTCGTATCGTCCAGGAAAACGGCAATGAAATTGAGGTGGGTGGCATTACTCCCTTGGTCCGGCCTCGCTTGCTTCATCACTCGACCTGTTTTCCTCTCCTGAAAGCTGACGCGATGCTCCTCACCTAATACGAGCCATGAACCGTGCAAAAGAGTGAGAATAAGAGAGAGTTCGCTTAGGGAAGGCTTGGAGCAGCTCTGATTTAGGCAGTATCCCACACCTGTGTGGGTGGTAAGCCGTGCCGTAGTTCGAATGAAGGCGACAGCCCAGGAGTTTTAAAGTGGAGCCATTAAAGGGGGGGGGGGGAAATCCAGACCTGAGATTGTTGGGTTGGAATCGCTCAGAACCGACAAAAAAGAAGAAAAACGCAGTGGGCACACAGCCAGGTTCACTGAAACTGGCATAGGACGGAAATATGAAAACCTTAAATGCAACATTTCCTTTTCTATAAGACCCACCTCTATCCAACCTGGTTACATCCTCCTTCACCCAACCCTTTCCACCCCTTCACCAACCTAAAAGAACCTGAAAATCGAATCCGGCCCCCTCCTCCTCTTAAACCCGCCATACCACTTGCAAAGCGGATACATTATAGCCAACACCAACAACCAAACCCCAAAAAACACCCACAGATTATCCACTCCCACCGCCGGCTGGCCCGGGTTCCAAGGATCCGGGTGCGCCAGCACATGTCCAAAGAAGTGCTTCGCGGGCCTAGCCAGCACGAACTGCAGCGTCAAATGACCGACAAAGAAAAACAACGCTGACGTGCCAAACACCAAAAGGGGATCAAAGACGATAGTAGCAAGACGCGGGGGGATGACGCTGAAGAAAGCAAAGAGAAAGAGGTTGCCCGCCATGGTGAAGGCCCAGAAGGCAACGTCGGGCGGGTACTTGATTAGGTAGATGAAGGATCGCCACGAGGCGAGGTACTGGTTGCCGGGGGCGTCGGGCCTTTCGTGCTCGGGCATGTGGAGACAGCCTTCAGAGAGGTTTCCGGCGTTGAGGAAGCGGGTGCCGACGAAGACGATGGTGAAGGCGATGCCGGCGAGGAGGTTGCCTGTGGTGATGGCCTTGGTGCTCCATGAGCGGGCGAGGATGATGCGGCCGGCGACGAGACCGAGGATGGCGAACGAGATCCAGGCCAAGGGGGGGAAGACGGAGATGATGCGCCAGTCGGTGTCGAAGACGCGGTAGAACCAGATGCGAGCCCAGATGGTGTCGGGGAGCTTTTGCACGGGCTCGGCGCCGCAGTGGCCGTTGGTTGGGCTGAGCCAGATGTTCCACCAGATGGTCACGACTGCGAGGGCTGAGAGCACCACGTTGTGGATGTGCCAGGAGATGTCGGCGGCACGGATGATGGCCCTGTCGGGAGCGATGTCCTCTACGCCGCGGCGATTAGCCAGCAGCGGTTCGGTGGCATCGTCTTCCTTCTTCTCCGGGAGCACCTTGAGGATGATGAAGGCGAGCATCTTCTCTGTCTTGGCGGTCACAAGCCAGATCAAGCCCGAGAGGAGGTAGTCGACAGCCAACGCAAACAAGACGATGTTAAGGAACCATGTATCGCCCAAGGTGATGCCCAGGCTGAGGACGATCATGACTAGGGTCAAGACGACTGCTCGCGTGAAGAAGTGCCAGGCCATCCGAGTTGTGGACCAGCCCAGATTGGTTCGAGATCGGCCGAAGTAGACGATGCCCATGCCGAGAAGGAAGGTAAAGCCCGGGGCGCAGAGGTGAGTCAGCACCCGAATGTTGTGAGCAATTGGGCGGTTCCATTCGTGAACGGGGGCCGAGTCATTTTCACCGTGAAGAGCAGTTCCGTGGTCCCATGATTGCAGGACCACGGAGTTGTGATCCAAGGCCATGAGGACTATCAACAATCCTCGGAGGAGGTCGGGCGCAAGGGCGCGGGCGGTGGACTTGTGATGGCCATCATGGCCCGTTCTCAGCGTGTGGGTGAAGGAGCCATAGCTATAGGAGCCATGTTGGTGATGCTGGTTGGATTGAGACTCAAGAGCAGATGATTGTCCATTCTGGGCATGCCACTCTTCGTCCGGGATGGGTTCGTGGTCGAGAACTTGGAGGTCGGAGGATGCGTCGCAGGCATCGGCTGCAAACGAGGTTTCTTGGACAGCAGGATCCGGCTGCTCTGGAATGTCGACCTGGCACGCCTGTGCCGGCCGGTTATCGTTTTGGTCTTGCGTCTTCATGACTGCAAGCTGTGGGTTGTCGTTGCCAGACCTTGCACAGGTTGGGACGACGTGAAAGTGAATGGCAAGAGCAAGTGCAGTTAGGGTGATGTTGGGTTGGAGTTGAGAGTTGTTAAACCCAAACCGGAAGGATTGAGATGTCAAATGTGGAGTGGAGGTCGCGTGTCGTTGTTTGCGATGAGGTCACTCCGCTTTAAATAGATTTGCTTGGATCGCCGCATGAGTCCTTGCCGCAGACCCTATCATCTTTGCCGCTGTGCGTTGAAAGTACGGTGTCAGTCCCTACTTTTGAAACCGACCGCCAGATACACACATATCGTAAAACAGTCGATACGTGATAATAGTAAAATCTTTATTTACTTATATCATTACCAATCTTGAGGGTATTTACAATTTGATTACTGTTCTGTACTCGTATGGATCCCCCCGATCGATTGAGGTTAATATTAAAGGATCCTAGCCAACCCGCTAGCCTATACCGTGTACGATTTGTATTAGGTACCGCCGCGCCCGCTATGCTAGCTATGCTTCCTAAACGCTCCTTCCCTAACGACGGTAATGAATTCCGACGATCGAAGCGGATTTTACGGCTTAGTACCCGTATAGTTCGTATAAACGCCGGTTTTAATAATAGAGATAGAGGAGATAGAAATGACGAGAGGACTCCTACGCGTACTATAAATAGTATAATTGTAGCGGTAGAGTCCTAATCCTAATCTTAATCCTAATTAGATAGGCCTAATCCCTAGATTATTCTTTTAAATAATAATAATAATATTATATTAAACGGTAGTAATATTAGTAATAAGAGGGGTAAAAAGGCTAATATTATTAGTAAGTAACTTGCTTGTACTTTTTCTATACCCTCCTTAACGAGCGGTATATAGATTATATTTCGACTTCCCGGCGGCTCCTCTTGTTACGGTACGGAAGGTGGCTGGGCTAGAGTATATTGGTGTTCGGCTATGCCGTAATCGGTATAGTCTGATACCGATATAGTTTTAGGTAGCTTTAATAGTTTAGGACGGATTCGTCTCTCTTAAGACGAATTCCTCTCTTATTCAATCAATTATTATTTATAACTAAAAGTATTTATTTAGTAAAACTATTTATTAATACGAGTTCTAGGTTATAATTAACCGTAGTTCCTTAAGACGAATTTATTACCTCTATAACGAATCTACTACGTATTAATCCCTTTAATAAATCCGTTATTAACGGATTCTTCTCCCAAAACGAATTTATCTCCTAACGACTTTATTAATAGGTAGAATAGTAATTACAAACTTAGTTCTCCTTAGTTCGTAGTAAATAATTTCTATAGTTTTAGAATCGAATTACTTTTTACTTTAATTATTATTACCTATTTACTTGTGAAATGTTTATACGTTATCTCTTCGTCCCCTCGGAATTGCGTCCCGTATTATTAAATTATTAAAATATTATTTATTTAGACCGAAGTTGATAGTAAGAGAGTTGATAGTCTATATAGATTTTATAAAAAATATTTTAAGTATCCTTTGTAGGCGAATATTGATGTTTATAATTTAATAGCTTTCGACTACTATAAAAGAATTTAGTTTAAGCCCGGCGATAATAATTCCTATACTATTAATAATAAGATATTCGACAATAATAATTAATTTTTCCGTTTCTTATATTAGACCCTCGATTATAAAATCCTTTAGAAGTATTTTATTTTTATTTTCGTTAAATTTAACGAATTTATTAAGAATAATTAAATCGATTAAACTTTTACGGTTTAAAATATAAGAGAAAAGATAGGTAGAATAAAGGTCGGGGAAATAGTTTTAACTTTATATTATATTAAATTATCCTCTTTAATTACCTTAATTATTTATTACACCGACGATCCGTCCTCTTTAGTTATAGTCCGATATTACAAAACCGACCCTAAAGGTAAAGGAAAGGCGGTTAATAAAAGTAAAGAGGTTAATCGAATTTAGATTAGAATTAATTTCTTCCCTAAAATAGGCCCGGTCTACCTTACTACCGAAGAGTAATTTTATTTCGATTTTATACGTATTAGAAAGTTATTAGGTTTATATATATTAAATATAATATATATTTATAATTACTTTAATACTATAAGAGTTATTTAGAGAGGTTTCTTCGACGATCCTTCCTTTAAAGAAGATATACCGGTTACGCTTAGGTTCTTTTTATTTATATTATCCCCGGTTTTACTAATTATTTTATTAATTCCTTTATTAGTATTAATATTAATTTCCCATTCTATTATTAATATTATATTTAATATAGTAAACCTTCTATATAAATTAATAATTTAATTTATATTTAAAGTCCGTTCTTACGCCCGGAACGTAGATGAGGATTATTAAATAGTAGAGAGGATTAGAATTTAGTCTACTACTTTAATTTCCCTACTTCCCTTTAAACATTATAATTATAAAATATTATTATCCTTAATAATATTAGGAATACTTAAGATCCGTGTATTAAGATCTATTACTATATACCGCCGTCTAATTATTAAAGCCCTTCCTTAGGAAGCCGAAGTACGACCTAAAGTTGATTTTAATATTTTTATACCTAATATAAAAAAAAGTAATTTTAATACTACTATAAAAGATTATACTTCTAGTAATTCTATAATTTTTAATTAATTATTCGATATTTTTAGTAAGATGAACTTTGGAGGAGAAACTTTAGGCGGCCTTTCGACCGATCCGGCTATTATTAAAGCCGAAGCTAACGGTACCGCCGGATCCGGTATTCGTTATATAGAATCCGGCGCTCCCGTTTTACCTATTTATAATAGTATTACTACTCCTCCTAGAATAGTTCCTGCTAATATAACTCTTCTACCTATTATATTTAATATTTTCGTTTTATTTAGACCGGCTTATAGAATAATATTACCCCGAATTCCTCCGAGTTTTCCGCCTATTAAATTTTATTTTAATTTTCTATTTAATTTTCTACTTTAAACTAATACTAGCGCTTATACCGGTTATTTTTATATTTACGGAATTATTCTTCTACCGCTTAGATATTTTAAGTATTTTAATTTTAAATAGGGTATACTTCCTTATAAATATTATAACGCTCCTACTTATCTAGCTAATTTCCCTTCGGGCTTAATTATCCTAATTGCCGGAACCGGTAATAATAGCAGTAGTAACTTTCCCCCTTATTAAGGAATAACCGGCGCCTCTAGTAACCCTAACGGTTTTAGTAACCTTAGAAATCCTAATAGTAATAAACATTTTCTACTTTTACCCTTCCGTAGTCTTAACTTCCTTAGAAGAGGCCTATTAAACGGTCCCCCGGGCTTACCGTTTTTTAATCCCAATTATTATAATATTAATCCTCCGAGCGACCTCTATTCTAATAATAACGATTAGAAAATATAGGAAATAGGTATATTCTAGCCCAATACCCCTTATAATAAATATTAGGGATATATAATCTTCTATATTAGTAAAATTTTTTATTATTGAAACTTCTTTAATTAGGAAATTAATATAAAATAAAGTATTAAAAGCGGTTCTAACCGGTTTTAGAAATTCCTATCCTACTTTCCGAATTTATTAAAAGGAATAATTATAATATAATAAATTTCTAAATTCTCTATTACTAATCGCGAAGCGTATACTAAATTATTAGATATCCTATTATAATTTATAAATATACGTTTCGGCGTCGAATTAGCTAAAGTAGCCGAATAGTTATAAAAGAACCGATTTATAAAGGTTTATAATATTCGTAAAATATTTATTCGTATTTTCATTAATTAATTATTTTATTATTCCCGCCGATAGGGTAATATTATTATATACTAATAGTTTTATTAGTTATATATTAATTTTTATTCCGAATTTTAAGGGCTAATAAACGAGCCTACTACGGAAGATATTAAGGAAATGTACTTTCGCCAGTTAAATATTAAAATTAAAATTTAGTAGAAAAAGTTAAAGGATTATTAACTAAAATTTTCCGCCTATTATAAGGAAGAGGACGAAGAGATTAATTATAACCCTAATAAGGAAGACGCTAATTAGGGAGAGTTATTATCCTTTTATAATAATAGTTAGCATAGTTATTCTTCCTCTTAAAGTCATAATAAAAGTTATTATAATCGAGGATTAAATAATTATTACCGTTAGAATAAGAAGTCTAATAATAATAATTACCGAAGTAATTTTAATCGCCGAAATCGTTATTATAAATACTTTCGTTAATAGAAGATTAATAATAAAGGTAATTTATATTATAAGGATTATTTCTATTTCTATAAAAATTCGTTTAATTTAAAGAAGAAGGTAAAGGAGTTTAGAGAGTTTAGGTATATTATTATTAATAAAGGCGAAGATAAGCCCGAGGAGATTGCGAATTTTGCTATTTACGTTGAGGATATTTCCGAAGATAATTTTTCGCTACCTATCGAATCCGTTACTTTTTAAGAGGAATTCGGTAATTAGGCCGATTATTATTAAATTTTAATTACTAATAAATTAAAGGACGAAAACGTTTAATTTAGCGATTTTAAGTAGGATAAATCCTTAGAGTAATATATTCCGTTTGCTTTTAATAGTAAATCCTTTAATAAGAGTGAGAATGCTAATTTCGCTTTTTAAAATAGTTAGGTTATAGAAGCGAATACCGCTTTAATTACTAAACTTATACGTATTCCCCAGAAAATAATATACTTTATAGTATTTATTAATCGGGATTCCGACAGCCCTAAAGTAAATATATATTTGGATTTAAATACCTCTAATATTCTAATTAGTAAAACGTTTATATATAAATTTACTAAAAACCCTCGCTTCTTCTTTATTCTAAGTTTTTAGGTTAATAGAATCTCTAGGAATAAAGAAATTATAGAGTAGGTAGAATTTAATTTCTATATCCGAGGTAGGATTTATAGAATATAAATTAATAGATATTTCTTAATCTGTACTAATATAGTCCTAAAATTGGTACTTAAGCTTCTCTTAAGTATCCGCTTCTTTATTAATTACGGCGTAACCTTCGACTTTACGTTAGGAGAGGTCCGTTTCCRCTTTATATATAATATAAAGGTAAAAGGTTAAGCCTTCTATAAGATTAGAACCGAGAGGTAGATTTAGCTCTATAGTAAACCTAATTATACTAATATTAAAGTCTATTAAGTACCTTTATATAAAGTAACTTCTGTTAGGAAAGTAGTCGTTTTAGCCTTTATAAAGATTTAAATTCCGGTCCGGTATATCGATTTCCCGAAAGACCCCCGGAAATTAGACCCGAAGGTATATAATTTCCGGTCCGATTATAATAGTATCCTTAATTATATTATTATTTGTAAGATTATTAAATTTATTACTATTATAAATCGAATTGTATAGTTACTAGTTATTAAAGCCTATAAAATAGTCGGTTATATTTACGAATTTGTTAGAAATAAATTTAGTATATTAATTAATAATTATAATTTAGATTATTTTATACTAGCTATTTAGGCTAGTTTTATTCCTAAGTAATACGCTATATTTTTCGACGAAGAAGACTGTTAATCCGCTTTAATAGTATAGGAAGCTAATCTTAATACTCTAACGCTACTAAAGAAGCTGGATATATTTAAATTACTAGTTTAGGGATTTAATAAGTTTAATAATATCCTTAAAACTATATTAGTAAGAGGTGTTAATATTTATTATAATAAGCCTAAGCTTACTAAAAAGTTTATTAAATTAGTAGATAGTTATAATATTTTTTATAATTAAGGAGTAGTCCTAATAATTAAGGATAAGAAGATAAGGATTAATTTGGTAGAAGGTTAGTAGAATTAGAGGCGATAGGTACGAATTTACTTATTAAGTTATAAGGATTATATTTTCCTTAATGAAATTTACGATTAATTTTATATATAGGGGCGAATAAATTTTATAAATTAATTAATTCCCCTTATTTGCCCTATTTTTATTATTTAGTATAAAGGCGTAAAGGGCGAAAAAAATTATATAATCTTTAATTTTCGCCCTCTAAATAAAATTACTATCCCTAATATTTATCTTTTTTTAAACTAATAAAATATTATAGACGATATAGTAGGGTATATTATTTTCTTAATTTTCGACGTATCCGGTTTCTTTTATTAATTGCCCGTCTACTTAAAGTATAAAAATTAAATAGTAGTTATTAACCTATATAGTCTCGAATAATTTAATATTGTATTAATAGGATTTAAGAATATTCTTGCTTTTATTTAGTATTTTATAGATTATTATTTCTTTGAATATTAGTACTTTATTCGTACTTATATTAATAATATCGTTATATTTAATAAGATTGAAGAGGAATATTTCTATTATTTGCGGGTCGTTTTAAATATTATTAACGAATATTATATTTATATTAGTGCCGATAAATTATTTATAGGATACCCGTCCGTAAAGCTATTTAATTATATAATAGACGGCGAAGGTGTTAGCTATACTAATAATTGTATCGCCGCTTTTAAATAAATTAAATTTCTAGAGATTTTAGAGGTTTTAGAGATTTATATTGGTATAGCCGGGTAGCTTCGTTCTAGAGTAGCGTAGTTTTAAATTAAAAATACTTTTTTTAAACGTTATAAAATTAAATTCTTTCGGTAAAGTAGGGAATTAGGAGAATTCTTTATTAGCGCTTCTAAAAATATTCGTAAGGCGTATATTATATAAATTAAGTTTGTACCGACCGAAGAGGAGCGTAAGTTCTTTTAAATTATATAGGATAATTTGTATAATTAAATTAAATTTTAGTATTATAATCGCTTTCGATTACTATTCTTTAAAATTAATATTTATAAATAAGGTTTTGGCGCAGTAGCCTTTTAATTTATAGACCTTTAGAATAATAAAGATATTTTAGGCCGAGATATTCCTATAGAGCGAATCTAATTTATTACCTTTATTTCTAAAGAGATAATTCTTACCGAAAAATATTACGGCTCTACCGAGGTTAAAGTTACTATTATTATTTAAATTTTAAAGAAGTAGCGTAAGATGGTTTAATTTAACGAGCTCCCGGTTACTATCTTAACCGATTATTTACTAATTAAAAGGATCTTTAAATATATGTTTTTAATTATTATAGATTTGGTTAAAGTAAATCTCAAATTTGCTAACGTTATTAATTGGGCCTCCTAATTCCAATTGAACGTTATCTATATCCTGGGTCTATTGAACGAACGTCTTTAATTACTATGGACCTAACTAAAGTAAATCTCAAGTTCGCTAACGCTATTAATTAGGCCTCCTAATTCCGATTGAATATTATTTATATCCCGGGTCTATTAAATATTATTTTAAACGCCTTATCTAAGTTCTTTATAGAGCTTAACTAATATATTAATTATAACGATATTAATTAATTAGAGGATATTTAAGTTAATTAAATAGATTCGGCGGCTCTAGATTTCTATTTTGTTATACCGGTATTAATTTTTGAATTTAAAATTAAGATTGTAGAAGGTTATAAGATTAATTTATACTATTAAAAAATTATTAATATATTCTATATAGCGGCTTAGGCGGAGATAAATTTGGTACTTAAACCGAATTTAGTACCGCGACGTACGGATTGCCGCCGTTAATTGCCGGCCGGCCTATTTGAATTCTAAAACGATATTTTTTTCTATATCGATTATAATAATAAGAAAAGGATTTATTTACCCTCTAATTATATATTTAAAATCCTTAATTTAATATATAATGAGTGCTAATATATAGGAATTAATTGTATAATAGCCGAATTTAATTATATTTATTTTTATTACAAAATTTAAAAAGTTTATCTCTACGTTAACTATTACCGAATATATTAAAAATATTAGACCGATCGTTAGCCTACTCCTAGTGAATTTTAATCTATTTATCCTCTACTATAACCTTTTTATATAGTAATTACCGATTTTGTAACCGATATACCTTCGGTCGAGGCTAAAGGGACCTTTTAGGCCCTACTTGGTTATAATATACTAAATACTTTAAATATTAATATTTATAAATTTAGTAAAAAGATTTTATTAACGGCTAATTACTCTATTTATATAATAAAGGATTAAGCTATTATAAAATTGCGAATTTAGAGTTTCGCCGACTAGGGTATTTTATAACGGATTATTAATAATTATAATATAAAATTTATTTCGGAGATATAGAAGGAGATTTTTATTATTTATAGTATTAAATTACTATATTCTACGGCGTATTATCCTTAAATTAACGGGTAATCCGAACGTACTAATTAAACCGTCGAAACTACTATTTATTTCTATTATACTACTTCCAACGACCCTTAGATAAATATTTTACTAATTATTTAATACTAATTTAATAATTCTTTATATACTATTTTAAGTATAAGCCCTAACGAGGTAATATATAATTTTAAACCCTATTCTATATTAGATATCCTTACGTACGTCGTTAAAAATAAACCTAGCGTAAATATAAATACTTTATAAGTCTTAAAGTCGGAGTATTAGTCGGAGGCTATTAAATTAATTAATGAAGCGGGTATAGTAATAAAGAAGCGCTATAATACGAAGTATATTCCGATTAGTTTCGAAGTTGGGGATATAGTATACGTATAATTCGGGAACGGTTATAAATTGCTTAGGAAATTAAAAAGGAAGTAGTTAGTATTAAAATTTAATCCTTATTATATTATTAGGAGGGTTAATTATTTAATTTACGAATTAAATTTCCCTAAGGATTCGTAATTATATTATATTATATTTATAGCCTAATTATATAAAATAATTAAAGGGCCGGATCCTTTCGAATAGTAAGAAGACTTTTTAATAGAAATAGAATTAAATAATTAAGCGCCCTTCGTCCTTAAGAAAATTATTAACCGCTATGTACGAATTTATAAATATAAAAGTAAAGTAATAGAATTCTTAATTACTAAGAAGAACGCCCTAAATATAAGTATTAAATAATTAAAGCGTTCTATCCTATTAAATTTAAATAAGAAGATAGTGAAGGACTATAAGAAGAAGTTTCTTATTGATTAATAGAAGGAGTACGAACGTTCTAAATATATTCCCCTTAAATTTACGTTAATTAAAAAAGTACTAAAGTCTAATATTATTATAGAATTATTGGTACGGAGAAAAGAATAGAAGGGGTAGGAATTATTTAGGCCGCTATTAATACGGCCGGTAGATAGGCTAAATCCATTACCTATTTAATATTAAATAAGTAGGATTTATTATTTATTATACAATTAATAAAAATAACGGTAAAGAGTATAGATTGTTTTTTCTTTTATCGTTTTTGTATTATATTTTTGGATTTTATACGTATAACTTTCCTTATCTCCCGTTTTTTCTTCTTTTAGTAATAATAATACTATAACTATTATACCCTTTCGTACCTTATTTTACTTTATATATTTAAGTATCGTCTCGTAAAAACCTTAGGAGCGTTTTTTATTATTCTTTATTTCTTTTCCTTACCGTTAAAATTATATAAATATATCCGTTTTTACTTCGCATTATTATTAATAAGGCCTAATTAGCTTTTACTATTTATTTTCTTTATTTCTCTTTTCTTAATAGCGAATTTTATTATTTTAAAATAATTTAATACTCTTATTTAATACTTAGTAGAATAGCCGGTTTTATAGCTAACCCTTATAAGTAATATAGTCGCCGCGTCGCGGCTATTAATATTTTCGATTTCGCCGACGGTATTAGTAGGAATTTCGTAGCGGGTTTAGCTTAATAAAATAAGGAGTTGCTTGAGGCAATTTATTATAAAATGCCTAATATTATACGTAACGAAGTAAATTATATTATTTTTAATTATAATATTCGGACGGAATATATTGTAAACGAGTATTTATTTACTATATTTAATAATAACTTTATTATTTAAATATTTCGCTAAATTATTAACTTCGTATTAGTATTTACAATATTTTACTATAAATAGGCTAAATATTTCTACTATTTCGTCCACTACTAGGCCTAGGCTTAAGTCGAGTACTCTTTAGGTCGTTAGGCTTAATAATAAAATTTATTATATATTAATCGCTTTTATAAATTAGTTTTATAGCTTTGCAATTAGGAGTTAGACGAAGCTTTATAAATAATTCGATACTTATTTACCCGCTATTATTAAACGCCTTATATAGAAATTACTTTAGAGTTTATTTTAAAAAAGGATAAGGATATAATAAAAATTAATACCGTCTTCTTTTTATTTGTAATAGGGACCGATATTATTATCGATTTATTACTTATAATCGTGTTCTAGGACGCCGACTTTATTCCCATCGCTATATATAAATTTAAATACGATATTGTTTTTAACCCGAAGGGCGTTAATTATTCTTAATAGGTCTAGTATATTAACGGTTAGAAGATTTAAGTATTTAATAGCCTTTAGACAGTATTATACAGTTATAATATTAATATTATATAAACGGATTCGTTTATTAATTTACGCTAACTTATTCCTTATAACCTATTTAAATATTTATATAAAAGTATAAAAATAATTGCTTTTAAAAGTCGTTAAGACGGATTTATTTATTACTCGGCTTTCGCTCTACTCTTTAGAGCGATTATCGTTATATAAAATAATTAACCCACTTTCGCCAATAATAATTAGGAAGTTATTTAAACCTTTATTACTATGTATAATAATAATAATATTTAGTATAAATTCTTATATAAAGAACTGGGCTATATTAACGACGTGGATTTAGATAGGCCGGAAGAGGAGGATATTAAACGTATTATCGAAATACGTATTAGCGACGTTAAGGGCAGTAATATTATTAACTGCTATATTACTAATAAGAGGCTTTATACTAAATTGGGCGTTTTGGTTCGCCGGTATAAAAAAGTAGTTTAAAAATTCTTCGAGGAGGTTGAATATAAGTTTACTACCTTTTATAATAAAGTTAATTACGTTAAAGTAACTTACTGTAGTAATAAAGCCTTTTATTCCGAACTTTTTATAATTAAAAAAATAAAATTTATTAATATTAAATACCTCCGCTTTTTTTACCTTAAAGGTAAATAGGGGGATTAGGAGCGTTACTTACCCTTTTGTATTTAAATTTTAATTTATAAAATAACGAACGTTTCTAATACTCTCTTTAAATAATTTACTAGCGCTTTGGGTTATTTTTATTACTTATATTTAATAGAAGTTAATTTAATTAATTTTAACGAATCTATTGTAAGGTTATAAGAGGCCTAGGAGTACGTTTGGGAATGCAAATTCCGCTAAGAAATAAAGGATTTAGAGGAGAAAATAGTTAATTATTAGGTTCGCGTTCTCGAATATGTTAACGATTATTTTTATTATTTTAAGGGCTTAATTAATAATTCCGGTATCGAAGTTTTAAAAGAATATATTTACGATTTAATTATTATTATTAAGGGTTTAAAAGTTTAACCGGCTCTTACTACCATACTTCTTATAATTAATTTAATTTACAAAATCTAGTTCGATATTTTACTTTTTTCTATTAATATAAGAAATAAATTTAATAATCCGATTATTTAGGATATTACTACCCCTAATACTAAAGGAGGTTATTATATAACTTATATTATAGAAGTAATAGGCCCCGATTCGGATAACGATATAGAGTAGGAAATTACTTCCCCGGCTACTAATTCTCCTTCGGTATAATAGAGGAAAAGATAGAGACGTCGTTTAAATTCGGGATTTATAAACCTTTTTATTACTCTTTATTACAGTAGAAACGGAAGTGGTTTATTTAATTCTATCGGTAGCGGCCGAGGTAGCGGATCCGGTACCGGCCGTCCTAAATAGGGTTTAGGCCGTAGATAGCGCAGTATTTAAACGTTTAATTAATTGGTTAAGGGTGTATTAGATTATTTATTAAAATAATTTAGTATTAGATAATAGTTTACTAGATTCGGTATAAATTTATAGTATTTTAAGTTAACGGTTTCGGTTCAATATAGATTTACGGTATTTTAAATTAATATTTTCGGTTTAATATAAATTTATAGTATTTTAGGTTTAGTAGGATTAGATAGTAACGAAGTAAAGGTAATTAATAAATATAGTAAGATATTTAGTTAGTAGGAGGATAATAGGGATTCCAGCAAAAGCCGAAGACGTTATAGATATATTTGTAAATAATTAAATAATTTGAACCGATTGTCTTATAATTATTTCTTAATACTCCGGGAAATATTATAGTATAGAAGGTAGCTAAGCTAGAATATACTAGTATTCGGCTATACTATAATTAATATAGTCTAATATTAATATAGTTCTAGGTAGCCTTAATAGTTTAGGACGGATTCGTCTCTCTTAAAACGAATTCCTCTCTTATTTAATTAATTATTATTTATAATTAGAAGTATTTATTTAGTAAAATTGTTTATTAATACGAATTTTAAGTTGCGATTGACTATAGTTCCTTAAGACGAATTCGTTACCTCTATAACGAATCTATTACGTATTAATCCTTTTGACAAATCCGTTATTGATGGATTCTTCTCCTAAGACGAATCTGTCTCCTGACGACTTTATTAGTAGGTAGAATAGTGACTACGAACCCAGCTCTCCTTGGTTCGTAGTACCTCTCTAACTATTTCGACTACTTTTTTAATTACCTCGACCGCTCCCCCGATTGCTTTATTATTTCGAACTCCCGCTATTACTTCGTCCTCTCGAACTACTACCGCCGTTACTTCGTCCTCTCGAACTACCGCCGCTATTACTTCGTTTACCCGAATTCTTAAACCGCCGCGCCCCCGGGCTAGAAAATAATAGCCTCCCCGCTATAAGATTTCTATCGAAGATAAAAATAGATCCCGCTATTTAATAATTGTAAGTAATGGAAGTAGAGAATATAAGGAGATACCGGGGGTATTATATATATTATAATAAAGTGAGGTTAAAATTATTAAAGTTAATCTTCTTCGTATCGTTCGCATTATTTAAAAATCCCGTAAATTAATAATAATACTTCGAAGACCGCCTCCAATACCCGACTTTCTAAATATTTTACTTATATACAACAGACTATAGTTAGCGGATACTAATTTTAATAACTTCCCTACAAAATCCAGTAAATTACTTACTCTCGTTTCGACCGACCGTATCCTTATCGAAAAGGATAAGGATAATTATATCAATCCGGATAATTATAATTTTAGCGTCGGGCTTTTAATTAGAATATAGCGGATCGAAAATAACTTTATAGAAATTGCCCGTAGCGAATATAATCTCTTCGGTATAAACCCCAATATTATTATATAGTATTTAAATTAGTCGGCTAGTATATAAGAAATAAATAGGAAAAGTATAATATTTTTTTAAAATTACGTAGTCCCTAAGAGAGACGATCTAATTACGCCGTTTAATAATTATAATATTTCGAAGGTGATGTTTAGTCTTATATAATAATTAATTAAACGATATTTTATTATAATTATTTTTTACTTTCGTATTATTGGCGGATTCTAGCGGTAAAGTACTATTTTTATATTTAATATACCTACCCTATTTTAAATTACCTCTTTTATAGAACGGTTAGTTAATTATAGTATATTATAATCCTAATTTCAATTAATTAGCTACTAGCCTTCTTACTAACCTTCTCGCTAGCCCTCTATATTTACCGCTACGCCCGTTAATACCTCTAAACTACTTGCTAGTACCCCTAAATAATTAAAGATAATTGGTTCTAGTTGTAAATTAATAATAAATTCGATATTATACGAATTTAAAGGACGACGAGATCGCGAACGCGAAGATTAAAAAGAGGGTAGAGAATCGGCTAATCTACTATATAATAAGCTGGTTAAGGTATAGGGGTATAAGGTTAAGTACGAATATAAAAATTACCGTAAGGGGTTTGAATATTATTAGTATTACATCTTTCCTAATTAGAAGTACTATTTCCCTTTAATAGTAAAGGATTTCGTTAATTAGGCGAGCGCTATTACTATTAAAAGGACTACCGTTAACTAACTTCTAGCCGATATAATATTATAGTAATTTAATTTATTTTAATAGTAGTCTGTTCCTTAAGCCGGCGTATTAATGTTTAAGCAGTCTAATTACTAGTAATTTTAACCGTTTATACTATATAATATCCCGGGTATAAAACGCGGTAATAGTAGAGGAGGCTATTTACCGTTGCTTCAAATCTTTAATTTCAACCTTTAGAATAGTTATTAAGCTAATAGTAATACGTATAGGGTTAGTGGTAATAATAATAGAGCTGGAGTATTGCCCGCCTTACCTCTAGTCCCTCTATTTAACGACTATGGTAATATAGGCATAGGGACGATAGGTATAGGTTTGGCGGCTGAGCCTACTTTACTTACTTTGCCTAGCGCTGGTACCTCTCGCGCTAGTACCTCTCGCGTTGGCGGTAGTAACTATTAACCTTCCTCCCCTCTACCCTCCTCACCCCTAGACCGACCGTTTAATTCCTTCGTCGCCGATTTTATAAAGTAGTTCATTTTCAAATACGCGCTTAAATTTGGCGAAAATAACGTACTAAGGAATTCGCTCTATAATATTTAAAAATCCCTTATAGCCGGGCGGCTATCCCTCTATTAAGTGCGTAGTTTCCCTATAAAGTGATATCTCTCCTATAGAGTTAACGAAGGTATTTATATCGTAATTAAGAAGGCGATTAAGGAATACCTCTACCTCGAGCGGGATTATATATAGCGGTCGTCGTCGCTACTACTACGGGGAGCTCTAGTACCCCAGCTGTAGCGGGAAGCTCTAGTACCCTAACCGTAGCGGGAGCCTTCCTAGATTATTAACCCTATAGTGCTATTTTAGCCGTAAGGTAAGTGTTAAATCGTTAATAATCACGTACGTCGCTAACCACTATATTATATAAATACTCTTCTACTAGATTCGCTATAGTAAGACGTTAATGACTACTACGCCCCCCTAAACCTCGATAATACCGATGACTGTATTTATAGTAGCTTTATTTATGAAGAGAATAACCCGGATAACGGCCCGCGTGATGATGAGGACCCTAACGCGACCGTTAGCGAATTAGACGACGACGACGACGAGGACGAGCTTCGATAAATATACGAGTTAAAGAGGGGGGTTATATATATAAGGGATTATTATATATAATAATACTGTTTGAGGGATTTATAGTATTTCTAATACTTTAGGGGTCTTTCTTATTATTATTACTTTCTTTATATATTTACGCTATTTTTTTATATTCAACTATATTTAATTCTAATTATATTTAATACTATATATTTACTATATAATCCAATATCTTATACTACTATCCCTATTGATTTTAATTTGTATAATTAATCCCTATACAATGTATTATAGTCCTTTAGTTCGCTGGCCTTATTAAGTTCGTTAGAGGGTACGTATGTTTGGTAGTAGTGCCCTTGTATAGTATCGATTTGCTACCCTACTGCCCGCGCTACTCCTTCGAGGAAGTTTTTAAATTCGCCCTCTTTTAATCGGTCGCTACTAGCCTATTAGTATTGCCGCCTTATATATGCCTTTACGTTACTAAAGTATACCTCGATAGGATTGAAGTTTAGCGAGTATAGTAATAAGAACTATAGTAGTATACTTTTATTATTATACGCGTCTTTAATAGAGGGGTGTTTATACTACAATACGTTATTTATTATTAAAATGCTATATTAGGCGGGGAAAGGATTTATTTTAAAGAATACTTCCTCCTTTAATTATATAACGAAACTATCCGTATCGGTTACTCCCTTATAATATATTATATCAAGGAGGCTATTTATAATTAATACTAATAGTAAATAGAACTATTTACCCCTCATTAGAGCGTTCTCTACTTATAAAGATATACTTTTTAGCGCCTATCCTATACAACGAGTACTATCCCTTTTATTAATACTAGACTTATTATAAAAGATGTATATTTTTGTAGAGAATTTTGAAACCTTCTTTAACTAATTTAACCGTAATAGTTCGTTGTATTAGGAAGCCTTATAAACTATCCTCTTATTACTCTAGTTAGAAGATTTTAATTGCTTCGATATAGCGCTCCTCAATATATATATATTTAATTCGCTAGCTAGAAAGTGCTATATCTTATCGAGGTATAGATCGGGTTTATATCAAAGGAGTTCGAAGACTTCCTATATAGTAGTAAATTAAATATAGTTTTAAGCTTTCGTTTATAATTAGCTATATTAACTTCTATAACCTAGGGTATTAGAATAATAGAGTTAGAGGGTATACGAGGTCGGGGATATAAGTACCCAGTTATATTGTAATACTTCTTCAATCTCTAGACTTGCTATTCACTAATGCTAATAATATACGCGATTTTACGTAGATGTTCGCCAATAACTAATATTACGTATATCGTTTGCTGCTGCTGGTCGTTTGTATAGTGCGTTATGGTTACGGTTATTGTAGATTAATATAGTTTCGAAATCCGGTTAAAACGGTCAAATTTGGGTGCAAATCGAGTATAAAACGAAGGAGTTATCGATCTTTAAGATCTGGTATGTTGATATTGATGCATGTGTGTGTATCTGGCGGTCGGTTTCAAAAGTGGGGACTGACACCGTGCTTTCAACGCACAGCGATGCGCTGTCAGTCACTGTCCTTTTAGTGCGTCCTCTCTTCATGATGCGTTGTTTTAAGTCCGCCGATTCGTGGAGCCATGTGCACGCCCCACCATCAATCGTTCACAGATCTGACTTGACAATCGAGACCTCAAGCATTCCATTTCATTCTGATTCATTTTTCTCTCTTTGAGAAGTGCGAAATGCTGCTACCTTATAAGTCTTGAAGATATCATATAAGCAGGGCAGTGAAAGACCTTTACGGCTTTTCGGTGTGATTCATCCATCGTCACAACGAACCGGGACCAATCCATAGCAGCCGTTAACTCCGGTGCGCCTGGGCCAATAGCGATCGAATATGGGCAGATCCTCTATAAATCCGGGGTGTAGCTCGGACGCCCATGTATCTCGTCGTTAACAAATATCGAAACAATCTCCAGGACACTCAAAGTGTATATTTACAGAAGAGAAGTTGGGATGAAAAACTGCCTTTCAAAGTCTTTTGCATCGATATGGTTATTGCTATCCCATATTTCACAATTTCAGGACGTACCTTAGGTTGTGAAATACAGAAGTACATTGGCAGTTCCTCCCCATGCTGTTACAGCATCAAACACGGCTCCTGCGCCAGAGACATCCGGATCGGAGTCCGCGGATGACCATCCCGACGATATCGTTATCCAATGGATTACCGATTGTCAGCTCTCAGTGTACAAGATCTTATCTCCGTAGTGTTATTATCATCACACTTACAGGTATTATTGTGCCGCCCGCTGGGATATGCTTTCTGCTTACAAAAGCCCCTTAACTCCGTGGCTTGTCGGATGCAATCCATCGTCAACACCAAAGTCCGGCAACAGCAGAGCAGCAATGCATACATCAACATATCAGGTCTTTCGCGTATATAAGCCTGGGTAACATGGCTTCGGAGGAAGCATGATTCTTCCCATCTTGTAAACAAGCACAAAGCAGTTCAATCTCAGAATCCGCAATCCATCCATCTTTATAACTCAACCAACGACCCAACCCAAAACCACAACCATCAAAATGACTACCCCATCCGAGCCCACCCTTCCCCAGACTTTCAAAGCCGCCCTCCTCCCCTCCCCCAACCGCCCCCTCGAAATCCACTCCCTCCCTCTCCCCATCCCCGGCCCCAACCAACTCCTTATCCGCGTCCTCGCCTGCGGCATTTGCGCCGGCGACGCCGTCGTCGCTACCGGTCTGCTCCCGCAAACGTCCTACCCGACCGTCCTAGGCCACGAATTCGTAGGCGACGTCGTCGCCGTTGGCCCCATCACCGAGGGAGCAAAATCTCAATTTGAAGTAGGCGACCGCATCGGCGGCGCCTGGCACGGCGGCCACTGTACCACCTGCCCCTTCTACCTTCGCGGCTCGCAGCAGACATGTAAAAATAGTCTCGGACACCGGTGCGATGCTGGATCCCTAGGAGTCAGCAAACGACCGCTGTATGTGTTGAAGCGTGGGCATCCGTATCTTTTGCAACGTTCTTTGTTCGGACGGCTGTAGCCGTCCTCACCCAATTGCTCCCCTTTTCTCTTCTTTTCTCTTCTCTTCTTTTCTCTCCTCTTTTCTCTCTTCTTTTCTCTCTTCTTTTCTCTCTTCTTTTCTCTCTTCTTTTCTCTCTTCCTTCCCGAGAGGAGAGTAGATGCTTCATTGCTTCATTGCTTCATTGCTTCATTGCTTGATGGCGTTGCATTGGATCGTCGGAGCTACCCGATGGTAAAGAAGGCGATAATGAAGACGGCACTCGTGACGATAACCTTATCGATAGGCGATATCGAGAGATATGGTGAAGGATTTCAGAAACGGAAGGACCCAGTACATTCTAGCTCGGACTATCGTCGACACTGTCCGCGAAATGACCAATCAGAAATTGGCTTGGCAAGACGCCCTGACCAGTTGTAGGGCCGTGCCACGCTTGTAGCCAATCAGAACACAGAGAACTTCAACAAAGAAACCTGACTGTAGACGAACCGTCCCTCAACTCCGCTTCGGTGGATGTGGGTCCTTGAACCCCCAGACTGTGAAAGTCATCCACCTCTGCATAGTTGAAGCACGCTTCAACAACCAGCAGATTACGGGCGTGAATCACTACGGCGCATACGCGGAGTATACCCTTTTGCGCACGCAAGCTGCTGTGCGCGTGCCGCGGGATATGGATCCCGCTTCTACTGCGCCTTTTCTGTGTGCTGGGTTGACGGTGTTCAACGGCATTCGACGCATGGGGATCGAGCCGGGGAGTGGGTTCGTGGCTATCCAGGGCCTTGGGGGGCTGGGACACTTGGCTGTGCAGTACGCGAGGGCGATGGGATATCGGACTGTTGCTGTTTCGAGGGGGGAGGAGAAAAGGGAGTTTGCGATGAAGGAGTTGGGGGCGCATGAGTATGTTGCTGCTGAGAGCGCGGAGGTTGCGGCGAGGAAGTTGAGCGAGATGGGAGGGGCGGCGTTGATTGTGTCTACGGCGCCGACGGCTGAGGCGTTTAAGGGGTTGGAGTATGGATTGAGGACGGGAGGCAAGTTGTTGTTGTTGGCGTGCGCGGGGCCGGTGGAGATTGATACGACGGTGCTGGTGTTGAAGCAGTTGACGGTGCATGGGTGGCCGTCGGGAACGCCGCTGGATGCGGAGGAGGCGATTCAGTTTGCGAAGTTGCATGGGATTAAGTGCTTTGTTGAGAAGTTTCCGCTGGAAGAGGCGGACAGGGCGTTTGAGCTGATGAAGGCGGGGAAACCGAAGTATAGAAACGTGTTGGTTATGGAGTAGAGGCGTCAAGAACGCAAAAGATGTCTGATGGTGGGGGATTAGCTGTGTCAAGTCATGAGTTAACTTGATACCTTAGTTAAGCGTATGCTACTCCGTCTTTCGTTTCCGGTTACTACGGTTGCACAGGTTGTCGGAGTGGCACTGAGTGATCTGCTAGATACATCCAACCTTCTCGAAACACATAAACGCTAGAAAGCTCAGGTGCTGATGCCGATGATGGAATTGTGGAACCTGGAAGCAATTAAGTGAACGACTTACTTTGACAAAGCCTATAATGAAGTGGCTTCCGTTGTCGTGAAACTTAAAGCTATAAAAGAGGGGTAAGTAAATAAAGATAGACCAAGGAGGCATTATTGATGCACGTATAAGAACAGGATGGTGCACGCGGAGTAAACGCCTTATTCGCTCTGCAAATCGCCTCTCGACATGTGTACTACTGTATCCAATTTGTAGTGTATCCAAACGCTCATCTAAACATGCAATGTCCGAGGGTATATCATCGGCAAATGGGTATATAGGAAGGGTGTGGATGGATAACCAAGAAAAACTACCTTAGTATGTATACCGGAATCCGGCCTGAAAAGTCCAAGTTAGCTTCCTTCGCAGTTGCACACAATAGTATTAACGGCTTACAGTTCTTTCAACGGCCCCGTTCGTGCGCGCAGCCCGGTTGTTCCGGAAGTAGAAGTAAATCGTAAGAACACCAACGAATGAGATCATCAAGATGTGAGACCTATAGGTTGTGGTCAGCTTAGGCAGCGGCAAAAAACGACAAGCCAAACTCCTTACCCTATCGAGACCCACACAGCTGTAGTATATCTCGGGGCCTCAACATTGCGGACGATGTAGCTGCCAGCAATACCACCGGCGCCGTTGAACATGGTGCACGCAGCAGCAGTGAAAACACGCTTCCACTGTCTAGGAGGAGGTTAGCGCGTTGCAACAAGTCCGTTCCAATGCGATTCCAACTTACCCAACCACATTGTTGGCCTGATACGCAGTCAAGGCCGCCCAGTTAGCCACGTATGCTCCCGTAGAGAGGAACACTCCAAAGTAGCGAGCTCCGGAATTCTCGGCAAACCCAAGGATGGCAAAGCCTGTGATCATGCAAAGGGCGTTGAAGGTGATAATCGGGCCCCTGATCCGGAACCGATCAGCAACCACAGAAGACAAAATAACCGGGACGACTGCATAGTAGTAAGGCGGAGCCGAGAGGATGATGGCTTGGTTGGGCGAGTAGCCCAGACCGTTTTCCAAGATAATGGGGACAAAGTACGCCAGGGCTGTCGAGACGACGTTCTGCATGAAGAAGAGGCAGGCGAACACCCAGATCTTGAAGTCCTTGGCATGAACAAGGACGGCCATCAGGCTAAACTCTTGGGCGATGAGATCTCCGCGATCCTTTTCGATGCGGCGCGAGGCGATGTCAGCTTCTTCCGGCGTCAGGAACCAGAAGCTCTTGTGGGAGTTCTCCGGGAAGTCGACGATCCACCAGTATGTTGCGATACCCAACACGCATGTGCACAAGCCTTGCACAATGAACATCCATCGCCATCCCTCCAGGCCTGCGCCGCCGTTGCGCTGCTGGAGACCATAGTTGACCAGGCTTCCAGTTGCAAGAATGATGACCTCGCCGCTCTGCATGAAAGCAAAACGCACTTGCTGTTCGCGACGTGGATACCAACAGCTGATGAGGTAGGACAGGCCGGGGTAGATGCCAGATGATGTGGCGCCGAGGAGGACGCGGAGGGCAATCATCTGTTTCCAGTCCTTGACGAACCCGGTCGAGAGGGTGATGATGCCAAATGAGAAGGTTATGAAGCTGAACCAGATGCGGGGACCGAAAGTTCGTACGGCAATGGTCGAAGGCAGCTGGAAGATGATGCTCGCTACGGTGAAGATGAAGATGGAGACGGAAAAGCGGTTGCCGTGGTCAAGTCCCAAGTCCGAGGGCATCGATGTGACGGCGGCGCTTGAGATAACACCACTGTCGAGGAGGTTGAGACTGCATAAAATTCCTGCGATTGTGCAAAGCCGAAAGTCTACCTTGCGGCGGATATGTCGTTCTTGGGCATCTGAGAAGCCGGCGAGTTGGGAGTCGGGGAGGTCATTCTGGCGCAAATCGACATTCTCGACTTCATGTTCACTGCGGGTATCGATTCCTGGTTGCTTCGTGCTTCGACTGCCTATGCTATTTGGCCTCGAAGTATCTGAGTTGCTGATATCAAGCGAATTGGAGTTCCTCCGCCTGGAATCGGGTTGGGGTTGAGATGGCGCCCTGCCCTCTATGGCAGGGGTGCTAGATGATATCATAGCAAGGAACAAGGACTACCCCGTAGGCTTATAGAGCGAGATAAAGATACAGCTAGGAGCGTGATGCCATTAGGTATTAGAGGAAGCAAAGGTTCTAGGGCAAAAGTGACAGCATTGCGATGGGAATGTCGAGTCTTTGAGGTGACCATGATTGCAAATACTCGACGTTGCAACCAGACGGGACCGGAAGTTCTAGAATGGGCCCACCATTACATGGTGGGAAGCAGCCGTGGCAGCGCTCTGCCGCTACAAGCTGAGCTCTTTCCAGTCTTTGGTCTCCTCCGGCGAGCGGGAGGCTTTGGCCGTTCGGCCTGGGGAAAGAGCTATCGCTGGATTTGGTTGTGCAACGCCGGCCAAAGAGAGACATATTGCTCAATGAGGATGCAACATCTTGATCAATAAGCCGGTCGGTGGGGTACCGAGGGCACCAAAAGCCCGCCCAGATTGCGACATTGCGATATCGCGCCCGCCCCGGAGTTTGCTGCTGTCGAGAAATGTTACCCGAACCCTCTCTCACTTTTCTCCGACTGGACTCAGATCTCTCGAAACAAAAAGCCGATCATTCAGCCGCATAGTATCCGAAAGACCCTTTGCGTGCCGGTATTGGATACAACCCTCTTGCTTTTTTCGTGATGTCTCGCTTGATCGGTTTCGCGATTCCGCGTCTTGCATCGATGGCGTTCTGCACCAATGCATCCGCCGCCATCTGTTCCAAGCTCCTCTTTCCCCGCGGCGGCGCACCCACGCTTTCGGGAGAAGCTTTTACCCCAACAGTGCAGGACCCCAGATTGTGAACCAATCACCGTGGTTGATTGGAGAGGCGCGCTCTCACATGTCTCCTTCGGTTTCGGCACGTGCCGTCGTGTTCGCTCAGTTCCATGACAGACATTACATCCCGTCGTCTATGTCGCACCAAGCATGGGAACTTTTTCGCTATTCGAGCTTGAGTTGTTGTCTACCCGACTGAAGGCACTTAGTTTTCGTCATGACGTTTCAATGAAAACAAGCCTATAATGCGCAGATTCTGTCCACTTTCCATCGTTCTTCGCGATGCCAGCGCCAGGTCTTATAAGCCGGCGAGTATTCTTTGGGACAGCAGGCCCAGGTCCATAGCACTCGACCCTCGCCGAATGAGCATGAGACAAAATACCCTTGCGGGCATTAGGGTCTATGAGCATTGCGTTTGAGAACTAGGAGCGTATATATAGGGATTGGGGCACGTGTAGGCTGGACCTGGTGCACGCAGAGTAAATCCCAGAATATGAGCCGACTTGTTGCCTCCGACCCAACCCTAACCCTTTCCCGTTTCCAGCTCTCGCTCGAACATGCCTACCCCGAGAGACACTCACTTCTAATGGCCTTCCTGCGCAAGGCTTTTGTATCAAACGCTTGTAGGTCATTTGATAACGACCTGTTATAGTGTTTAGATGTAGCTGGAGCGTTATATCCCCATTTGTTGTCTCCGAGCTCCCTCATCATGACAGACATAGAACCAGAGCGAGACATGTCAGCGCTGAGATAGCTTTGAACTCGGATATGAAGCGAAGAAAAGGGTATGAACCCGACCAAAACTGGCTCAATTACCACGGGAATTCCCCTATTCCGTGGACTTATTGTTCCGGTTACTCAAGGAGTCTCGACCTTCGGCTCCACTCTCCCCAGAATGGAGTAACACAAAGTAAACCATGACTTGGCCGTGGCGGTCTAGACTTGGACACCGCAGATGTTATACAAATCGTCAAGCACTTGTTTGCATGCTTCCATATAAACCAGCAGGTCGTCGACACTTCTCCCAGAAAGGGGGACATGGGATGCCTAGCTGGCCACAATTCCCTAACGATTCTCTATCGTACGATGCCATCGTAAGGGTTCACAGACCGCTCCGGTAGAAGGGAAGAGCTGCCGCTAGGCCCTCCGTCGTTCCAAGTAGCCGGTCCGTCGGTCACACGTTGGTGGAAACGCCGTGAACTTGCCCGACTTAGTGATACCCAGCTCATCATGGTCCACTTGGCCTCCGATGTCCTTCAGTGTCCGGTCTGAGCCCGCCATTGAGACCGGGATAGCACTCGTACGTCCTATCTCCGTAGCGTAAACCCGAAGTAGGGCTGTCACTTTTCCAATTCAGGGTTCAAGAGCGGGCCTACAAATCTGTCATCCATGCAGAGACACGAGATGTCTTGACAGAGGTTGAAGGCGATATCGAAGCGGTAAAGGGACTTCCCAGTTCGGTGGTATCCATACCCATTGGACGCTTCTGTCTCCGATATCTCGGGAGCAACCTCTCCCGACACTGGCGTTTGACGATGTTAACAATCGTCGACAGATGAAAGTAAGGAGGTGTTTCAGACTTCAACAACAACTGACGTTGAGACCACGACGTGATTCGCCCAAGCTACACCGCGCTTCCCAGTGGGCCCGCCAAGACCTAGTGGCTTCTGTAGCCTCGTTGTTGTTGAAGGTTAACAAGCCACAGGAAAGCTTGCACGTCTCTCTCAGGGATCCCAAAAGATCCTCAGGGGCTTGAACAGCCTGTATGTAAGATCTCACGTACACGTGTAGTGACGTAAAGGAAGCGAGTGGTGACTGCTCGGGTCTTTCCGAGCACTCGAGATGTTGATGTGCGATGTCGAGATTCGTGGTGCATGTCAGATCGAGCTAGGAGGATGTGTTTGCTGTCTGCTGGCACAACTTGGCCCACAATGCTTCCCAATCGCGCCTTATTCTCCCCTGATGCCCGGCACTTGCCAGTTATCAGTAAAAGACTTCTTCTTTGCCCATCTCACACCTATCATGGTCCTCGGGCTGGGGGTAGCTGACCATCGGGGTAAATTTCCACATTCTGCTCCTGGCAAGGCATCACATTCGTACAATGATGGTTTTCCCGCCCTTTCAAGAAACTTCAAGAAGCCTAAGAACACTCAGGATTCGTCCCGGATGGTTCGTGTTGTATGGAAATTGGTGGCAATGTTCATGATCGGAGGTAAGGAGAAACTGATGTTGACGTGAGACAGTGGTAGATAGGCGTAAGAATTTTGATGCATAAGGAGCAAAGCCTCTGCTAGCAACACGTGTCGGTGTTGTCGCGATAAAGCTTCCCGACCGATCGGTCTGATCGATGACAGGATAGAAGTCCATTGGCGGTTCCCCTTGTGTATGCGTCGGTAGATGGAAGGCCATGGAAGGATCTGAAAACAAGGCCATGGACTCCGGAGACTTCTAAAAGTGGTAGGTTGGTGCCGCGCCGAGTCTGACGAACAAATCTTTAACGTGTTGTCCGATCGACGGGGTCAATGATGATTATAATCTAGGCTGTGATTGTTCTCATGCAGGGGGGAAATGGACGTGGAGCAGGATGTTCTCCGTGGTGCCCCTGTCCCCGTCTGTAATCCGGACCACCACCAAAAAGCGGGAGGAAGCCCGAAAATGTCCAGCGAAAGCGGCTCGAATAGTGTCCTCGGGCGGCCAAAGTTTACTCGGACGTCCCCTCACACAATTTATGCCCACAAAGCGATCAAGACTCTATCTTGAAAGCAGTCAGGGCGAGCTTCGATTAGGCGCTATGGCGAAGTTCCTATTATTGGAATTTGGCGCATAAACATCGTGCCGGCTCCCGTACGTAGGTCTTTTGACATGGATGGGATAAAACCTGGCAAGGAGATCTCGAGATGGCAGCCCAATTTGCGTGCGGGGGTGGTTTGGGTGTTAATCGGAGATGATCACGCGAGGTATCATGCCTGCCGTCATTTTTACCTACCAAGCGCACCGACTGGCCCTGCAGTGGTGACTGATGAAAGAGGCCAAATTATGCGTGACCGGACCAGCTTTCTGGTGGGAGTGTCGCCGAAGTGAAAGTTTAAGGTGGTACGATCCATGAGTCGTGACCGCAAAGATCTGTAATCCGAGAACGCTTTGTTCATCCGTTCAAGGGGAGCCGACAGAACCATCGTCATTGGCTACTCTCGGAGACCGTCCCCGGAATATCGCATCTGAGGCTTTTGGCGATCTCAGAGTGTTTGTGTTGTGTAACAGAACGTCCACCGCCAGACTGACGTTGTTCTCGTATAACTCAGGAAAAAGAGAGACATCCAACTCGGCCATTGACTAGTTAAGTGCTTTGCGTTCAAAGACGGGGCTTGGCCGAAAGATGAGAGAAGGCTGCAATGGTGTACGGTAGTGGTGAAAAAATTGAGATGAAGCTTACCGTGAACAGTCAAGACGGTGTACGGTGTCTGGGTTCCATAGCATCTGACCGGGTATGTCGGCTCGCCAGTTACCGGTGTGATCTGCGGATTACACAGTGCCAGTGTAATTCTTTCTTTATTGGCCGGGTGTTGACCAGCTCGGTTCTGCCTTGCCTAGCGATCCTATTGCCACGGACTTCACTCCGTTGGAAGTAGTGGGAGCGTTGTAGTGGTGAGCTCAGCTCGATGTTGAACGGTTCCACGATGCCTCTTCAACTGCTTGGTATCCACGAAAATTCCAAATGAAATAAAGTGCCCATCCATGGCGCTTGCTTTACCAGTCTGCTTGCGTCCATCAGGATACATTGTGCAAGATGATGCTGGGTCGGCAACGGTGACGACTTGGGCAAGTAGACCAAACGATCTTGGTGTTGGTAGCACGTCAACCACCCGTGGCTTCTTGGCCCATTCCAAATCCATGACTTTCAAATGCCCAAGGGATGCACCTGGGATTCAATCATGCCAGGTAGCGAGCATCGTACTGTGTAGTTTTGCAAAGATGATAGATGTTCAAAATATGGCATTGGCAGGCAGGGCAGGGAGGCATGGGAGGGCGGGGGAGGGCATGGGATGATTACCTGTCCGTTGAGTCCCCATTCCCACCAGTAGGATTGCGCTTCTAGCGAACTCTGAAACAAACCCAGAAATGTTCATACATCTGTGAGCGTCGAGGAGCATAGAGGACCAGACAACATGCTATGATAAGCACCTGGGTCGTGGCCTCAAGAAGGTTTGACCCCTGAAGAGACGATTTTCAACTCCTGACTTTCACACATGAGGCTCGGGCCGTGAAGCGGGGTTTCTGTAGGCCTAGAAGGCGAAGAGGGGTCGAAATCTGGTCTTGTCTCGATGTTCATTTTCAGGGGACTCTGCCGCTGAAGAAAGGGGGAAGTCTCCGTGCCTCTCTGTCTCTTTTTCGAGTCAACAAATCAACAGTCGGACAAGGGTGCCAAGAAGGGCGAAGGGCCGCACAGTAGCAGGCCAGCAAAGAGAAACAAGGTCCCCGCCGATCATGACATAATAATCAGGCGTTATGGGACCCCGATAGATTGAACCAGTGAGGTTCAAGAGTCGGTGTCGGCAGCCACCTCATTTGACTTTTTCCCCGACAAATTTTGAAGGGGTTATGGTGTTGAGTTACACAGTACGTATCTCTGTGTCGACTCGCATTTTGGCTGTGAGATCTTTTGACGGCTGGGATTTCGATTGAGGTTTGAGCGACCCGAGAAGCGTAGCTCGCAAACAAACCGTGAGGTGTAGACCGGTGGCGTGCCTCTTCTTGTGTCTTGTATTGCCTGGCTCGCATGGTTCGTTGCTTCGAAGCAAGGTAGGCTCATTCCGGTGTATGGGCTCGCGGTCTGTTGGGGGTCGGACGTGGTCGGACGTGGAAAGATAAGGAAGAGCCTGAAGCTGTCAGTCGAGCCATTGAGAGAACAAAGGACATGGACAGGCCGGCGGTGGAAGAAAGGGCGCTGGCTTTAATGTTTCCGAGCCTTTTCGGGTGGTTTGGGGTTCGGGTTCACGGGAAGAAGGCCTGGTAGAAGTTGCCAAACTGACCGCCTTGAGAGTACCTAGTTCAAGCGAATTATCTCCATGTGCCTTCCCTCCTTACATCACTTTGCGCAGGCAACAAGGGCAGGTGGCCTGCAGAATCTGCAGGAGTACGCAGAGGCACGCACGCCGACATGCCACTTTCCCCCCCTCCAAACCCCTCCAAAAGGTACTAGCAATGCACTTTGCTGATATCTTCTTTATTTTTTTGCTTGGGCGCAACACCGTGTCATGTCGTTTTGTATGTCGCGAGATGCACCCGTAAGACGGGGTGGACGGCTCTCCGTGAAGTAACAAAGGACGAGATAAATGCCTGAAGAGGTGCTGCAGAGTACCGAAGTTGTACCTACGTACATAATAGGGGACCTTGGGGAAAACGCAGTGCAAGAGTGACAGCAACGAAAGACAAGGGACGGGCGGGTTGAAGGATTGGATGATGGTTGGACAGACGGGATGCCAAACAGTGCAGCCATTTCATCATTGCGTACCTATGAAGAGTGCTTGAGACTGTTCAGTTATCTCAACGGGCCGCCGTTGTGATCATATGCTGACAGTGCCGGTCAGTGAGTCTGACACTGAGAAAATCCGTCGGTTGCGGAGAAGGGACCAGCCAATCAGATGTGCGCACTGTGGCGTCACCGTTGCCGATCGGCAATCTGGGAAGCAGTGACCCAGTGGTCGTGTCAGTTGGGACTTGGGAGGTCCCATTTTTGGCCTAACCAGAAATGAACAGTGGACGACGACGGGACGAGGCTTGCCGCTTGTGCCAATTCCCGTCGTTTCTCCATTGCTTCAGTTCAACTTCCAGGTTCTCCATCATTCGTTCTTTTCTCCATCCCAATTCCCCACCACGGCCGCTGAGGTTTTCGAACATGCAACCCAGATGGGATGCAGCTTGTGAGACCCACTCGTCCCTCCCTCGTGGAGCCGAGATAGTATGTGGCTGCCGCCGTCGCTACCACCTGTGTTTGATAACCATCACCTTTGCCCTCTGTACCTGACATCTGTGAGTGCCTCATCGACGCCGTTACCGTAGGGCATTACTGTGTATGGGCATGTCATGGGATGGTGGGAAATGCCAAAACTCGATCATTTCTATCCGATATCTTTGCATTACCACTGCACGTGTGTCTTTGGTTGTCCCCCATCACAGATCTGCTTGGACCTCCTGCCAGATCCAAACTGGTGAACAATGCATTCTGGAAGGTCTCCATGGAAGGAGTGACACTCGCTCGCTCACAGACCATCGTAACTCCCCTCTTCGGATAGCACCCCAGTCGCTGAACACTCCGGGCTCAGGGATTGGTGAAGGCCTGTAACAAGGTGAATGCTCAAAAGGGAAGGGACGTGGAAGTCGGCCCCAAGAGGGGAAATGAGAATCTCCGAATTTTGCAAAGTCGAAAGAGAAGGTCCTTGCGGTCCCGTCCAAGCCGTCGTTGCGCCCAGGGCTCCCGTCCCCCCAGGGCTCCCGTCCCCCCAGGGCTCCCACGTTCCACGTCTTGGGACAGCCCGGTGCCCACTGGACAGCAGCCTGGCGCCCTTGTCGGCGACCACAACCACAAAATCCAAAATGCCTGCAGCCAAATCTCAGCCTCCCCACTGCTGCGGTTCCCATAATTGATTGCTGCCACTTCACCACCACTGAATCGTTCTCTTCTATAGAACGGTAACAGAAGAGATACCTTTTTTTCTTCACTTGTCAAGCAGCGGTATACGAGTCGCCGCCTGTCGTCCTGCTCTATAGTGTCTTGGAGACCCCGAACTCGCTCGCTCGCCGTACACGTAAAACACGCCGCATCTTCGTCTTCCACTTCCTCGGTTCAGCGCCCCAGGTTTTCAAAGAAAGAGACGACGCCGCACAGTGGGAGCACAGGCGCCCGGAAACAAAAACACAAAAAAAGGGTGTACAAAAGGGAAAAAGGTATGTTGGCGTACACTACCTATTTTTGCGTGCGCGGTGCGAGAGGGCTTGCCGCAGGCTTGCAGTGGTCGCTGCCAATCCTTTTATTTTCTTTGGTTGCCGTCATGCTTGGCCCAGGGGCGCATCGTCAACCACAAAACTGCCATCCGATCTTTGAAGTGCAGTGGTTTTTCATCTCTCCCTCCGGTCTCCGATCGACAAGCGGCTTGCCCCAGCGAGCTGCCACAAAACAGCTTCCCCCTCGGAGGGCTTGCGCTCCAGTCGCTCCTGTGACCATACCGAACAGCAGCCCTTCGCAGCCAGTCAAAAAGCTCTCCCAAAGTTGGCAAGGCACAGCTCGCTGATCGCGGCAGAAAAACAGGTCCAAGGCCGTCTCCTGACCAGCCCCCGTCGGCCACCCAGCAAGGGGTCCACTCGCCGCCTCCATTCCTCCTTTTGCTCCGTCTTTTCGCTGTCCACCGCACTCTCAGGCCCTCTGGCCTTTCAGGTCTGCATTCCGTCTCAGTCTGCAAATCTGAACCTGTTCGATTCTTGTTCTGCCACCAAATCCACCGATTCCAGGGTTATCCTATTCTACCCATCCCAGCATCCTGCCAGCATAATTTCGGACAACCGCAGAGAAGGCCAAGAAGGTCAAAAACAAGCACCACGCGAGCCTCAGTCCAGGGTCCCAGCCCAGAAACACAAGAGCCATCACATCACCCGAGTAGCAGCCGGTGCTCGCTACCTCAAGGGTTGGTACACCACCTTCAAGTCTTCAACCTGTCATATTATCCCGCACACCCACCAACCTACCCACCAGCTGGCAACCTCTTTGCCTGCCCATACCATATCCCATATCCCGTCTTTCATTGCGCGGACGCAGCACTGCACCGCACCGCACCGCACCGCGACCCTTTCAGGCCCGGCGCTCACACTACGCCTTCTCTAGCTTCCTCGTGCACACCTGCCTCCGCAAAGGTCTTGGCCGAAACAAACGACTAGGGTCTCTCTCATCACTACACCACTTTCCCCCGACTTTTGCCTACTGCCTATACAAAAAAAGGTAGAGGGTAGGGTACCGTTTCGATATCCTGACGTCGTCGGTTCTGCTTCGGCCCAGCCCGTCCTCTGCAAAAGGCAACCCTCGACCACTTAGCCCACGGGCCCACGACCCACGCTTTAGCTTCCTCGCTGCTGCCCCGTGCAGCCTTTTGCTCCAGTCCCCCCCCTTTTGGGTGCCTACGATCGCTTGTTCGCTCGGAAAAAAGCGCTTTACCCCTTGAACACATCTGTTCTTGCGACACCATCCGCATCCACAACTGTCTATTTTGGTCTTCGTGGACATACGGGACGACACGTTGGTGGCAAAAAAAAGATACCGCCTTACCAACAGGACGGACGCAAGAGGGAATCGCTCCACAGGCGGATACTTTCATCCCATCAACACCGACACACTTCTCCTGTGACCCTTTCCGGTCGCAGCTATATCACGACTATATCAGGACCGCTGCCCGCCGTGGCCTCATAATCGACAATGATGGAGGACAACCACATGGGGAAGGTACCCGGCATGGAGTG
Organism: Neurospora sp. CHS-2018a; assembly: GCA_009802275.1. Classification (NCBI taxonomy): domain Eukaryota; kingdom Fungi; phylum Ascomycota; class Sordariomycetes; order Sordariales; family Sordariaceae; genus Neurospora; species Neurospora sp. CHS-2018a. The sequence goes on from RAKG01000050.1 coordinate 223,775, forward strand.
GTCAGATTCATCATCCGGGGCGTCCGACGATCAGCAACATGACCAGCAAGAGCAGCCAGTTATTCATGCTCCAGTCCCGATACGACCACGATTGCCGAGCCGAAAGAGCAGTGGGACCATGATCGTACCGCGCGACTCTATTGAGGTGGGCCCGGTCGAGATGGCGCTTGGGCCTGACGACGTGAGGGCCATGAGCCCGAGGAGAACGAGCCAGGATCTCGAAATGCTGAGCAAGGAGGCAAGGGAAGAGTTGCAAAGGTGAGTTCTACCTGCCAATGACCGCTGCCGTTGACGGCGCTCGCACAGTCATGGATGGTAGGTATGCTAACTGTGAATGACAGGCACGCAAAGGCGCTTCAGGACTCGCTGTTGGCCCTCTTCCACCGTATCGAGGCCGTCAAAGAGGAACACGACAAGCTCGACAACAATAACAAGTTCCTGCAAAAGTATATTGGTGATCTTATGAGCACCAGCAAGATCACAGCGCCCAGCAGCCGACCCAAGAAATGAAAGACGTCGACTATCTTTACCTACGTTGGTTTAGCTGGGATGACGAATGGTGTTCGGCAGGAAGCATATGGCTTCATCAAAAAGAACCGACCTAATTCAGGCTATGATGCCTTACGACATGATCCGACTCGAATTCGCCAGCAGGAGGGTTATATGGAAAAGCGACGAGCGTTTACCGACTTGGCGGTTCTCAACAACGCGGAACCTTTCGTGCCATTTTCTCGTGGTGTACCTTCAGAAGGAGTTGGTTCCGTTGTGCCTGCATAAGCATTCGATTGAAGATGGCACGCGTCAGTTCTGTTCCCGACTCAGATTTTTGATCCGACGATGCAAACGGTTCAGGGCCTTGTTGACGTCTGCACGGCTTTGACCGTGGAGCATCCGGATCCCACGCATTATCCGTTGTTTTACCATTGGCGTCTACCATGGGTTTTGGGTTCTTTTCAACTTCTCTTTCTTTGTTATTTTGCGAGTCGCCTTTGCCTCACATGGGTTAAGAGTTTGATACCATTTATACGCGACTCGCTCCGGGGTGGCATGGAAAATATTATTGGGGAATTATGCACTATACATTGGCCAAGGCAACGACCACTTGGCCGACGAGCTTGGTGACTGGACATGGACTGGGGAAGCATTACATTATGGCGTTGTCCGGAGTCTCGTCTGTCTGTTTTGGGCCAAGTTGGCTTGTTATGATTAAGAAATTCAGAGGGGGGATTGTGTAAATAGGAAACTTCCGTTTGTTGAAGAAAACCAACACAATGAAATACAAGACCAATGTCCATGCAGGGTCAATCATCACAACTCAGAAGGAGGGTTCAGCTTGTTACCTGGATGAGAGAGCCTTCGTTATGTTATGAGGCGCAGATTCCCGGGTTTCGGTGGTACGGTAGTAACGCCAGAGCATGGGCTTCTCTCGCCATGGTAAGCTTGCGCCGCTCAGTGTTGACGTCAAGCTGAAAAGACTATTTTAGGAAAAGAGGAATCAAGATGACAAGAAGCCCGTCAGCATGGATAGACGGTTTGGACTATCACCGGCATTATGCCACGGCATAGCATGGACAAGATTTTTAGACTTTTTTTTGTTTTTTTTCAGGGTCCTGGTTATTCTCCAGTTCTCCGTCAGGCCGGACACGGACACAATTGCGCAAAACTGACCCTGATTTTCGCGGTTGCACAGTGTGCTTGCGAAGCTTTGTCGCACCCGCGAATGAATGAGGTGTCCGCGGTGGAAGTGATTCGGTTTGTTCGAATTTGGAAAGCCGAGCCAGAGAAGGGAGGACCCGCAAAATGGGGCGCAACCCAATTGTGTTGTGAGGAGAGGAGACTCCTCATCTGATCCTTCCGATTTCACGTGTGGATTTCAGGGGCCCATCGGACGGTAGGGAAACCCCTTCTTTCTGTTTTTGTTCTCCGCCCTCCGCTCGCTGTGAGTCGGCGCACTGCCGGCCGGGTGGCCGTCTGCCCCCCTTTTTGTTTTGTTTTTGTTGTTGTTTTTGTTTCGCTGGGCGGCAAATGGACATCCTGCGCATTTCGTGATGCACACAACTTCCATGAAAAGAATTTCACAGGGATGACAATGATGATGAACTTGGAGCTCTCCCCGCTTTTTTCCAATTTGTATTCCCGGTCACTGTTAGATGGAGGGGAAGCTCGAGGAGCAGTGAAACTTGTCACATTTGCACATGTGGAAACTCGTATCAAATTCTCAAATTCTCCTTGACGATGGCACGGTGTTCGTTCGTCATTTTGGAGCAGTACAGAAAACGCCCTTTCAATGATCCACCCACCGGCCTGGCATGAATGCATTATTCCCGCCCGAGAGCCGGTGCCTGCCTCATCCGCAAGCCAGCTAGCCAGCCAGTCAACCACAGGATAAGATGCTGCCGCACCGTATTTACAAACAATGCGAACACAGTGGAAGACAAAGAATTGAGCAACCAACCGGCACTGCACACTCCCTGCAATTGCATGCACGCAGGGTTTTGTACACTGTACATAGGGCCGCCAACAAGCCCGCAAACAAAGAAAACGGGAACGGAAAAGCAAGTCCACACTGTCTGTAGGTATATAAGCAGACAAACAAGGCAGATTCAACAACCTAGCAAAGTCAAGCCCGCGTGGCGCAATTGGTTAGCGCGTCAGACTTTTACGAACAGTGAAGTGATCTGAATGTTGCGAGTTCGAGTCTCGCCGTGGGCGGCTTGATTTTCTTTTTTTCCCTTTTTTGCATTTTGAACTTTGGGGCTATATTGACGTGGCTGACTTCTTTTTATTTTCTTGCAATCGCGCAGTGATTTCGTACTCTTGACAGATTATTTCTACCTAGTTTCTCTTTTTTTACCGATGCATCTCTTGTTGCGTTCGTGGGTCGCTGCATCAAACGCAACGAACTGTATCAGTCGTGTGTTAGCGATGAGTACAATTCTTGAATGTTGATTGATGCTTCGCACCTTCCGCGTCCTCACCCAAACTGGCACACAACGCGGGACGAAACTCGAATAACTCAGCCCCCATCCTACAATATCGCCTTCTTAGACCTATGCTTGACTGCCAAAGCATATTTCTCCAGGCATCAGATCCGCCAAACCGAGGTCGGCCTTACTTGACGGCGAGGGATCCGGCCCCGTCCGTGCCAATACCGGTCTTTGCTTTGGTTAAAGGTCGATCTCATGGAAAATTTGCTGACCTTAACCGAAGTGCCCAAGACGACAAGATAGGGGAAGGTGTTCGTTCGCATGCACGTTTGTAGGTAGGTAAGTCAAGAACAGGGAGAGCAGTGCAGTTAGCTGGGGATAAAGCATGCACTTTGACTGAGCTGAGCCAGGTATATCTCAACGATGTGTGCTCTACATCGGCAAACGGCTATTTCACTCGAGTACGTCACGGTCAGTCAACCTTTTCCTTTTGAACGTAGTGAGAGGTGAGTCAACTTCCATCTTGTTTTGCCTCACAATTTCAGCTCCCAGAGGACCGAGGATGAAATAGGAAGCCAGGCCTGTAGTCTGATGCTTGCTTCCAAGGTAAAATGAGCCAGCCAGTGCTTCATTCTGCTCAAGAAACTCGAGTGTCTGGCTTCTCTCTCAGCTAGCTTCCTCTACCTACCTACCTCTACCCAGGCAGTGAACTCTTCAAATGAGCTAACTAACTCAGTTGCAGAGATGACCATACAAAGTTCACTATGTTCTTTCCAAGGCAGGTAGTTCTTGCTGGGCTACCGGGTAGGAAAATGGGTAAGGTATCTGACTCATGTGCGGTTGTCGCCGTTCCTTCCCTCTAAGGAAGTGAGGCTCTTTGCGAAGCGTAGGGGTAAACGGGGCTGGGAGCCGTCCTCCATCTCACGCACCTGCCCATTTCCAACTCCGGGACTCCGACCCCCTTCAAATTTTGAGCCTCAAAGCGAGAACTTCGCCTCACTTTTGGGTTCCATGGTCCAGCTACTCAGTTCATATCCATGCTACGATTCTTGCCAGTTAGTTCTGTCAAGCCTATCAGTCATACTCTAGCCCCGTTTGCCTCTTTTCCTGTAGGGAAAAGTGAGGGATCTCCACCAGAAAACCGCGCTGGAGGAGGTCAGCTGTTGAACTTGAGACGAGATGGAATGGCCAGCCTCCTATCTGCCATCTAGAGCAATCCATATCCATCCGACAAGCAGGTAGCACAGCCACAATTTTGTTGAGCTCTGGGACTAGATTGAACCCTTCCTCCTTCGATCCCTGATTGCTATTGGTCTTGCCCTAATCTGAGGGCTGTAGTCCCGTGCAACGCGTCATCGAACAAGATCAAATCCACGTCCACTAGGCAACAAGGCACTCACTTTTTCTTTCTCAGCCGAGGGGTATATCTGAACTTGAACCCTAGCGTGTGCCCCGCACAAACTTTTCCTTCTACATAAAGTTCTTTGCGTAATCTCACTTGTCCACTCCCTCTTCTCTCCCCCACAACAACAAACTCTTGAGTGAGCTGCGTCGCCTTTTCTTTCACGCGGCTCACTCACCTCACTTCTTCTCCTCCTTCCCAAAGACCAGTCGTAAACCAGCAAGATGGCCACCATCAAGTAGGCCCCCGCGTCACTGGCAGTGGCATCTTCGCTGCTGCCGACGCCATCTCACCCTCACCTGGCATCACCTTGATCGCCACCCTCATCGCCGAGTTCTTTGTCTGGACTGGTTGTGCCTCGCTCGCTGAGCTGGCAACGTCGCTCCCAAGAAAAGGTGAGTTCAGTTCGATATCATCATCTTACACTTTCACTTTCACCTCATCGCGTCATTTCTCATCTTCACGATCTTCACCTTCTGCCCACAAGCTCAAAAAACCCGGGCTGCTTCTACACTGTCAGCCTCTTTTTGTGATGGGAATCTGAAGTGATACTGACAAAAACAGACCACCACCACCACCAACGCTTCTTCTCTCCTACCCCTCCTCACCACCTTGTTGCTTGGAGGCATTTTCTTTGCGACGACGCAAAAGTTGCACCAGAGTACGGCACTCCTCTGATCAGCCGCCTCAGACAGAAGGGGTATGGGGGTCTTTATCCGCAAAGCAGGATCTTTGTCGAGAAGAAAGGTGGTTGGCCCTGGGGGTTCTATGTCGTCACGCCGGTGTCGATGTATGCTTTGGTTTTCCTTTGAACTGATTTTCTCACGACCTATTCGACGACTTATGGCCAGACCGTCTCACTAGGTCTCGATCATTCTCAGCATTTCGAGATCCTCTCCCCGCCTTGAGTCTTGGGAGTCTTACCCGGGTAGTGACACCACCACCACCACCATCACCACCGACGACACCATGGCTCCTCGCGCTGCCAACGTTCCTGGTTCTGCAGGGCCATGCAACAGAAGGCCCAACAAACCCAGCAGCAAGCCATGATGGAGCAGATGATGAACGGAATGCCCGGTATGCCTGGCATGAATGGCATGAACCCCATGAACTGCATGCCACAAACGTTCCCAGGCATACCGGGCACATTTGGTCACAACGCTGCGGTTGTAAGTAACATACCCCTTCCTCCAGCTCTGGGTAAGCCTTTGATTTCTCTGTCCTCAAGCGAAGAACATCACTAACACAGAGCGTCACCAACAGTACCTGTATCTCTAGCGCCTTGGATGCTTGTGTTTCCAGCCCCGGCCTGGCCCCCGGGCAGCAAAAGCCTGCCCAACCACCGGTTCAGCAGTCAATCCAACCAAAGATTGCTCCACGTTCCATGGCCCAGCGACCTCCCTGAGCAACAACAAATCTCAACGTTCCTACCCCTCTCGTCATCGTCCTCTTCCTCTGCTTCTTCGTAACCTTCTTCGGCCTGACCTTATTGGCCACGAGCAGGCACATGCACCACGCTCACAAGCTGGGCGTCCTATACGTCGTAGATTCCGTAACCCGCAAGGGGTTGGATCAGGCAAAGGCCCTTGGACAGCCCGTCACCCTCGGTGCCCAGGATTCACCTGCGGCGCCCGTACGTGCTGGACGACACGCGCCGTTCCAGTTCCAATCAACTCCAACCCCAAGTTGCCGCCGAACCCAAACTCAAACCGTGACAACGCATCTGAGTTGTCAGATTTTTCTTCAACTTGAAGACTGGGGACTCCATCAACATCACATCAACCTGAACTCAACATGGAGTCCTCAGTCTTCTTCAAGTTCAAGTGCTGGCCGACGACTCGCTCAACAACTTGCCCATCTCGGACTACATGAATCGCCAGATCCGTCAGGTGCTGGCTGGCGACAAAGACGGCCCAGTGGAAYAACAAACACCAGACCACCAACGATCTTTGTGTTTTTTGTGTTGTTTTTCCAGCATCATGATCAATGCTGACGGAGAGTTCGTCATTGCCGAGCTTGACAAGGCATCGTGGGAACAGTTTCAGGAGCGTGGGCTGGAGTGCCCCATCGACCACAATTGTTCATAGACCCAATGAAGACACCACTCCAGCCCACGCTCCTGACAAAAAAGAAAAGACCAAAAAAAAAAGACAAAACAAAAAAGAACAAAAAAAAACTCAAAAAAGAAAAAGAACAAAAAAAGACCTTCTCCGCCACATCCTTCTTCCCTCTACCACCATTTTCCTCCTCTTCACTCGTGTCGACGTCCGGAAGACTCGAGGGCCTTCCCCTATCCGTACGCCCACTACGAGCGGCAAATAAAAGACTGCTCCTGAAGGAGACAAGAGATCCAGGAGCGTGGGCTGGAGTGCCCCATCGACCACAAGTTGTTCATAGACCCAATGAAGACACCACTCCAGCCCACGATCCTGACAAAAAAGACAAAAAAACAGACAAAAAAGAAAAGACCAAAAAAAAAGACAAAACAAAAAAGAACAAAAAAAAGACAAAACAAAAAAGAACAAAGAAAAAAGACAAAAAAAAAAGACAAAAAAAAAACACAAAAAAAGAAGTTTTGACCTTCTCGACAACCGCCTCGAACCAGCGGGGCCAGGGAACAAACAAGTTGTCTTGCAACTTGTACTTCGCGATTGCAACGGCGAGGTACAGGAACTCTCTGGCGCTCAGGAACTCAAGGGGGCCCAACAGCGACTGGCGAGCTACATGAAGCGCTTGGAGGAAGAGCAGAAGAAGATTAACGACATCATGCTTGAGATGAATCCGAACATGGCGGATGTTGAGATTGCTCAGTCTGTCGTGGCCATGCTTCAAAAGCAGATCAGCCGTCCTTGGCCGTGCGCCCGGCACGGGAGTGCCGCATCTCGTCATCGATGAAGCCCCAGTTCAGCTCAAGAAGGGGCCACCAACTAAACGATTTGTGACCATCGTGGCGAAAGCGGGCAAGGACCCTCTATTCCCTGGTCTTGATCGTGGATGGACACCCGCTGCCCATCACTACGCGTGGCTCGCCGATGCGAATCGACTCCCCTTCCAGAGTCTCTCAGTAACCATGCCGAAGCATACCAAACTGCCAAAGAGGGTGCTGGATCGCCAGAGAGCAGATATCAGGCTTGATATTGAGATGAAGCGAGCAAAGACAGAGTTGCCCGGCTGACTGGTGGAAGAAGCTGTCCAAGGGTGAACTTGGAACATTGGGCCTGTCTCCGTCCTGGCAAGGCTACAGCCGCCTCTGAGAGTAAAGTTGGAACTCGAGAAGATCGACTTGCCATACTGTCTCCCTGTGAACGTTGTCACCGGCGCCAAGCACGAAAATGGGAGGGTCGTGGGATGCATGGATCACGAAAGATGGGAATAATGATGATGTACATGTATGTAGAGTAGTGGTAACGGAAGAGGAGAAACGGAAACCAGGGCAGCCTAGAAATACTTACTGGAAGGGAGTGCCGGTGAATGGAAGCCCCGTGCAGTGAAGGGAACCCAGGGCACGGACTTCCAACAATACCTCTAATAACATCCGTACCTCATATCCCCATCGTTCATGATGAATACCGCCGTGTGCCGTGATTTGCGCTCAACACCCGGTTCGAACACCGGAAAAGGCGATCGGGGTAAGTGAAAACATCCATGTCAGACAAGTTTTCATTGCGTTCGTGGGAGGAAGTTACGACTTACTATGCCAACCAGATACCATTCCTGTTCAAAAATACCCTGATCCATGCTCTATGACTCTCTTCAAAGGTGCTCTGTATCATCCCAAACTACCCAACCATCTCCCAGGGACGCATTGGCGCATCACCACTCGGTATGCGGCAGTCGCGGCACGGGAGCACTCCACTCCACCATCATGATAAACCCAAGATCTCAGCCCATCTTCCAACAAAGCGGGTTTAGCTCAGTTGGGAGAGCGTCAGACTGAAGTCCACTTCACTCATAAATCTGAAGGTCGTGTGTTCGATCCACACAAACCGCAATAACCTTTCCTTTTGCCGATTTCATGGTTTTTGTGGTGGAGTTGTGGCCGACATAGGGGCAGGGGTCATCCTTCCTTTTTGACTTGGGCACTGTGGGCATGACTCGCGTGTAAGTCATGAACTGGGGCTGACTCTGACTCTCTTACCCGACCGAACAAGGGAACAAAAAGGACAACATCGATAAACAACAACTGCGAGTGCGAGATCCCGCGGAAATGTTTCACCGGTTGAAGCCTGAGGGCAATATAAGACGCGTGACTTTTACCCGGCCGGTTGAACCGGGTTTCGAACAAATTCGGTTCCAATGTATGACCGACCCTCTTGGCGGGTAGAAAGCGATGTAAGCCGCAGCAACGTTGCTAAAAAGCCTGAAGAGGATGCGAAGTACCTTGATGGTCACGAGAGTACTGTCATTAGTTGGTTGTTCTTTGGCACAGCACGGGGGCCACAGATTAGGATCTGCTTCCTACCTCAATGGGTCAGCCCTACAGAGATGGAAAAGATGGCAGCTTGTCCAACAAACGTAACAGAGCTTGGAAATCTGCCCCTGATGAAGCGAAAGATACGAACGTTCACTTAATAACGCCGTCAGACGGAAGCGCTTGCCGAACCTCCATCCATTGCCGCTGCGGTACGCCGGACAGCCCGCGTGGCTCCTTCCTCGCGAACACTCACCCAAACGGGAAGTAGGACAGACACCAGTGACCTAGTACTCGAATGACTGGTCATTCTATGACATAGCACTGATGCAACCAGAAACCAGGGAATAGCTGGAGCGTAGGGCTGACCGGCTGAGTCTCGTGGTAGTGTATCTCGAGTGCCTGACGATTCAACATGGTCAATTCAAAGCCAAGTAAGGGCCTGGGAGCTACGCCTTTGTGTTGTAGCCTGCCGTGAAATTAGGCTCTAACCCCCACGCCTACGCAGAAACGCTCTGACGCTCAGTAATACCGAGAAGGCGTAGTGTCATCTGCATAGGGCTGTGCGCTACCGAGACCGAGGCGCTGGTTCTTCATCGCCGGCAAGAGCCTAGAGCCGAGAGACGCTTTAAGTCATGAACTGGGGAACCTTGGACGGTTCCAGGTGCATCTTCTTTACTGGCAACCTCATGTCAAAGTGGTAGACTTGGAGATCCAAGCATCTACCTGGCACTATTCGAAGGTCCTCACCAGCAAAGATCTCAGGCTCAACCGTCCAGAACCGAGGAACCTGACTGCAATTGCCAGGCGTCAGCACACGTCTCACATTCACTGAGAGAAAGTCAAGTGAAGAAACCAGACGCAAATTCCAAGGCAATAACCATCGTGATGTCTCCCAAACGGGCATTATCCTGTCACCGACTCTCCTGACCTCCTTACACCTCTGGTCGGTGAGAAGTGAGAAGTGAGAAGGTTCTCTACTTCTGCATCCACCACTTGTTTGGATATGCATCCAGTCCCTGAATGCGAGTTCGCAACTTCACGAAGACTGGAATATGACCAAGAACAGAACATCACGAACCAGTCTTCTGCTTACCACCTCTGCGTGGTGAGTGAGCGTACGTAGGACATAAGCCTCGGTGTAGACGATGACACTGCCACAAGCAAGTATTGTGTTAGCACTCGACAGTTATGTCCTTCTTCAATCATTTTGGGAGGCAAAACTCACCGTAAATGAAGTCCAGCTTCACTTCTCAAGTATAAAAGTCCGACAGCCGCCGTTCTTTCCATCAACTCTTCTCATCTTCATCAACAGAAAACAACCCAGCTATTAAACCTTCAACTCAAACACAACAACACCAACAACACCAACAACACCAAAAACACCAACAGAACACTCAACCACCAGTCAAAATGGTCCAAATCACCTCCCTCCTCCTCGCCACCGCCGCCGTCCTCGGCGTCGGCGTCTCCGCCCAGCAGCCTCACCACCCCAGCCCTCCCACCAACGCCTGCAATACCGGCGAATTCTACTGCGGTGGTGAGCTCTTGGCCGGTAAGTGCCCTGCCTTTTCCTCCTCTTACCTACTCAGTGCCGAATTGAACCTAAAAGTTATCCTATTGCACCAAAAAAAGGCCAGTATTACGACTACTGGAAGTTCCGCATTGACAACGCCCTGCGCGCCGTCGGCCAGGTTCCCGACGGGACTCACGAGAGCGACTCGCTCTTCCTGTGCGTGAACGGGACGGCCGGTAGTGCGGTTCTCCAGTTCGACGAGTGGTGCAAGGCTAACGGCCAGAACTGGGGCTGCCAGCCGCCTCAACGCGACCACTGCAAGACGAATGTTGGGGGGGTTCTTGTTGAGAAGAATTCCTGCTGCGATGTCAACTAGATGCTGGTCTAGTGGGAGTCCACTCACTCGCTCGTTGTCACCCATGCGATGAGTGACGAGTGACGAGCGATAGGATGAATAGATGGAACCGATGGATGGGTAATAGGGACATTGGGATATTGGGGGACTAGAAGGTCGAATGTTGCAAGACAGCTTTTCCTTATTTGTTGTTTGCCTGGCCAGGCTTCATGTTCTTCTTTCCCTTTGGAAGTAATAGGCAGGGGATGGAACCTGCCGTCCACTCTTTTATTAGCACAGCACAACATATAATACAGACCTGTTGCAACAACACTATTAGAAGAAAGCAGAACCTCATATCAAAGATCTTGCTCATTGTAAAAAGGAGAGAAAAGGAACATGACGAAGTACCAAAAAACGAAAAAAGATGCAATCCCCACTTGAGCTAAGTGGAGATCATTGAGTTTGACAAGAGTGGGATTCGAACCCACGCCCTTTCGGACCACGGAACTGAGTTTTAACTCGGATTAAGGGTTAACCTTAACGTGGCGCCTTAGACCGCTCGGCCATCTTGCCTTTTTGTTGAAGTTTCGTCAAATTCTTCCGTTCTTGAGATCAACGCTCTCCGCGGTCCATGCCATCATCTAACTCACTCCTCGATGCGGCCTTCATCTTCACCCTTCCCACCCGTATAGACTTGTCTGATGAATCTCTCGGCCTCCTGAATGATGTGCACACTTTGATCAACACTAGGCGAGCTCGGCTCTCCTTGCACTTTCTGCCATCCTACCAACAACTCCCTCAAGTGACTTCCCGCTTGGAGGATCTCGGGTCCGATAAGGTTCTTGAGGGAATAAATCCGGCAGGCGGCTAGTAGGACGAGCATTGCGCCAGCCATTCTGTTTTCCTTCGTGTTAGTGCCAGATACATGTTGGATTTTCAGAGGAGAGGAGAGAGCAGGAAGGAGAACAAGAGGAGAGGGACGCACGAAAGTGAGCAAATCCACGTATCAACCAACACGGTCTGTGAGAATCCTCTGAGGTTCAAGATGTGAAGCAAACAAGCATCCAGACAAGCCTTGCAGTTGGCTAGGACTTCGTGTTCTGCTAGCTTTATGTTCATGGGTGACGGGGTAATGGTGCTGTTCATGCCGACGGCCGTGCTGCTTGCTGGAACGGAGGCTAGGGGACCTTGGGCGCCACTGAATCCGCCTGTTGCTGCACCTGGGCTGGTTCCAAGGCTGGAGCCGGCATTGGAACTACTTAGCATCCACATAAGATATCTGTGACAGGAAGTTAGTGGCAACCTTCCGAGCTTGGTTGATGGTAGCGAAGGAGTTTGCAACTTACCGTCGGTAGATGACGCTCCGACAAGTGAGATACCTCTGCCTCAGGAACCCCCCATGCTCCGTCTTTACTCCGGTGATCTTGTGCTCTGCTCCGGGTGGCGGCCACTCAACCTCGAAAGCGAAAGCCTCTGGCAGCACACTCCTCCACTCATCCAACTGATGATCTAGCTCCTTCACGATGCCAGGGAACCGCTTATCGTCCAAGCTCGCGCCTGTTCCCCTCGCATACAGTAGCTGGTGCACTCGATTTAGCAGCCTCCTCATCGATATACAAGCCAAAAAGTACAAGGAGCTCTGCTCCTCCTCTTGGGCGGTCGAATGCGTGCTATACCCTGCACCTGGTAGCGGAACTGAGGATTCGATGCGAGCAATACCTGATAGTGGCAAGTTGGAGAGCTCAGCTAGGTAGTCTGATTCGAGGATGTAGCAGGACCAAAAGATGCGGCGGATACGTTCTTGATCTTCGGAAGTGGAATCGCGGGGAGAGTATGAAAGGAGGAGGAGACACTTGGAAGCTGCGGCGGAGATGTACTCCCAAGCCTGTAGGGGACGGCGAAGGAAGGCGAAGTAAAGGCTGAAGTTTGAGGGATCAGTGTCAGTCGGAAAGAGAGCTGGAGAAGGTGAAGGGTGGTTAAGGCGTGCTGAAGACAAAGAAACTCACGCAACGAAGAAAAGACATTGTGTGGCAATGGAGTTGACATCCATGTGGGCAACGTAGAGCTTCTTGAGCGCACTCTCGAAGTACATATCCCCTGTTGCACGATAGGTTGCTCTGCGTCTCTGTTCACTCTCAGGGAGGGCAGCGCCTTCCATCAAGCCCGCCGTCACCTTGCTTGCACAACCTAGTGTCATAGTGAGTAAAGCAAGGCAGACGCGGAGCCCATCGTCATCGTCAAAGTTCCCGTTCGTGATTATCGTCCGAGCGTCCTGCAGCTGATCGCGTGACGTTGTAGGATACCTGAAGTTGACGGCATGCTCGAAGGCGCCCAAAATGCTGTCGACTTCTTCTTCTGTTATATACGGATGGATGTTTGCTGTCTTCGTTCTGATGCGAGGACGAGACTGCTCAAGGTGAAAGATGGAAGTGTAGTCATTGCAAAGACTGGGAAAGACATCGAAATGGGGCCATTGCAGAATTGACTCCGTTGTAGAAGTGTGCCGTGACTCTAGAACCGCATTCTCCAGGTTGTTGACGTTGTCTAGTTCGTCCGGATGTGGGAAGAGGGCAAGGCGAGGCGTAATTCGCAGGTCAGTTAAGGAGCCGCCGGAGAAGCTCCCTCTCCCAACTGATGAGCCGACCGCGGGTGACAGTACAGGATGAGAAGAACTGCGGTCAACGATGTGTGACGATGCTGCCTATATAAGTGTCAGCCCCCGAGGTGCGACGAGTGAGGTGGGCAGCTGACAATGTTTGCATTCAACTTGTGAAGATACTTCTCAACACGCAACACTCCTTCTAGGATGAGATCGCTCTTTCCCCTCCTGTGGTATATCTATCAGCTAGTGGTCCGTTCAGTTGAGGAATGACAGGCGTGATGGTATCGCTCACGAGTTGGCTTCTGATCCATAAGTGCAGTCGTTTTCAGTTGCGACACAAGCCGCACATGGCGTATTACCGTCACATCTATCATCAAGATAGTAAGCGGCCTGGATTCCAGGTTCAAGAAACCTCCATCCACAACGGCATGGCAACTTTGCATATGCACATGCAGGTAGCCAAGGGTACGATAAGGCGATCAACGAACCTTATTTTTCTGGACCGGCACAGGTCACACTTGGATAGTAAGTGCATAAGCGGATGATCACTTTAACCTGGGCAACATGGAGCCAAGATTCTAGGAAAGAACAAAACTTACTGCGTGGGACGTTCTGAGCCGCTTCCTGGATGGCCCGCTACTGGTGTCGTTCTCCATGGCCATCTTGGATCATCATTACTTCCATGCAGGATCGGCGTTGAAGGCTATCAACACTATTAGTTGGATCCGAAGCGGACCGATGGAAAAGGGCTGCTAATTAGGACCTGGCGTTGAGAGGTGGAGAGGGAAGAAAGGGACGCGACGGTCCGGAGCATTCCAGCCATAACCGCCTGGCTTACCTGGCCCTAATATTGCGGGGAAAGCGGAGACTACAGAGACAAGGGGTCTGCTTTGACGGGGTTGGGGATGATTGGGGGAGGGATAACTTACAGGAGCAGGATATCATGCCAGGCCCGGACCCATTCCATCCGAAAGGCCGTCGTGGTATACGCAAGCAGGGACTTCTCGTCGGGATATTATCAGGCCATGACTCTACAATGGACGATGCTCAACACTCTCAGAAATGAGCAAGGCCGGGCGCTTATGGTCCGTAGTTGTACTCTGTAGTACAAACCCGAGTGTACTCGCTTGTAGCAACATCAGCATGTGAAAGCATGGCTGTTGAAAATATTGATTGGCCGTTTAAATCATGCTCTTAACCTCCATTCATCCACACGCAAGTCCCATTGGTTGAGCTAGATTGTGACTTTCTCGTCGTCCGGCACTCCCATGGTGTTCAATACCGTCTGCGCACTCCTCTTTTCCAAGCTCTTCTTCACCGGATTAGGGGCCGAGAACACTTCCTCGAGTTCTTCAAGGGTGCGATCCTTGGTTTCCGGGAAATAGAAGAAGATCACGACACCTTCGATGAGGTCCCAAAACACAAAAACAAGATAAAAGTAGTACCCAATCTTCTCGAAAGCAGGCCCGGAGGAATATTGAAGAACGACAGACGAGGCAGCGGATGCAAAATTTCCGACAGCAGTGCCTTTTGCGCGGGTAGCTGTAGGGAGTGTCTCCGCGATATACATGGACTGTAAGGCCGTCCAGCCGAAAGAAAAGACAATGCCAAAGATGAAGATAAAGGCAATGGTGGTATTAGCGGCGGCACGTTGGGATGGGGTAAGAGCCTGAGTGTCAGCGTCATCAAGATTGCCAACGTGGCCCGGCATTGCGAGTTTACTGGTACCCGTCATGATGGCGAAGCAGATGGAAGAGAAGACGATTGTGTAGAGCAGAAGAGGACGGCGGCCAACGACATCGGTCATGCGTGCTCCCGTGACGGCGCCGATGAGCGAAAAGGCCGGGTTGATACCGTTCAACGCCAATACCTTGTGCTCGTCGGTAATACCGGCGGACTTGAGCATGTTGACCATGTAATAGGAGGACAAGCTATTGCCGCTGACCTGGCCAAAGCAGGCCATGCCGAGGACGCAAATAAGGCGGCGACGGGCGGAGTGAGTGTTCCAAAGCTCATGATAATCGTACCACTTCTTGTCGGATGCCTCTGACGAGATTTGGTTGGCCATTTCCTTGAGTTGCAGCTGTACCAGAGGATGGTCGAGCTGGCCTTCGCCGTGGTAGGTGGCCAGTACTTTGGCAGCCTCTTCGTACCTGTCTTGGGCCATGAGCCATCTGGGACTCTCGGGCAACCAAAAGACTCCCAAGCACACGATTCCGGAGGTGATCATCTGGCACCAGATGGGAATTCGCCATGCGTTTTCGTTGTTTTCGATGTAGGAACAACCGTAGACGACCCACGAAGCGATAATGGAGCCAATGTACCAGGTCATATTATACAAGCCCGTCAGGGTGCCGCGCCACTTGGGATGAGCCATCTCGCTGACATAGCAAGGGGCCGATACGCAACAGAAGCTGACGCCAAAACCGAGGACAAAACGACCACCCAGGAACTGGGATTTGTTGTGAGTTGTGGCTTGCACGCAGGTGCCAATAATGATGATAAGAGCACCTGCGAACATGCCCCAGCGGCGGCCGAACCAGTCGTTGACAGGGGCGGTGAAGAACACGGCAGCAACACTGCCGATGTTATACATGGCGAAAACAAGACCGGTTCCTGAGCCTGCAGTGGACCTGGAAGAACCCCAAATGTTACCGTATAAACTCGGGGCATAGATTTTGAGCTTCCAAGGCCTAACTGGCAGAATCTATGTATTGGATACCTTAGGGTTTGGGTTTAAGCAGAGAATTCGAGCATATGCAATGCCAGAGGTGCCTCAAGTGTACTGATTATGCCTGATTTCCCTGGAAGCTCAAAATCTATGCCCCGAGATTATACGGTAGCTGATGTATCACTCATGGGTTTCTTGGCCGACAGGAACATACATGTGGAAATAGTTCTGGTAGGCTTTCATGCCGTTCAAGCCTCCCATCAGACTTCCATCGTACCCATTGAGACATCCGCAGAGGTAGGCACAAGCGAGGACAAGGTAGAGGCGGAACATGCTCTTGGACCAGGGCGAGTACTTTGTGTTATCGACATCGTGGGCCAGCTGGACAGCGACATCGGATTCTGGGAAGGCATCATCGTGGGCGCCCATGGCCTCCTTCTCGTTGATGCTGCGTGCCATGTTGATTGGCTGGTATGGTGTTATGCGGAGTTAGAGCAATTCATCAGAGACACCTCTCCGAGGTGGAAAGCGAAGAGGTCATCGTGCCCTTTTATACCACGAAGGCAAAGCGGTGATGAGCTCGTCAGATGGGCTTCCACCGTCCATGGCTGGACGGCCATGGGTGAGTCCAGGCTTCTTGGATTGGTGCAGCCCTGCATGCTGATGTTGCTTTTGCACCCGTCGGCATCTTTGTGGGCTGCCATGCCGAAGGAGATCTTGGAGGGTGTGACTGTCAACGGTGTTAATAACCAGGGTTGCTCCGGGGCCCCAGACATCAGGTGCATCGTGATGGCAAATCTGGAGGACAAATCTGGGGAAACGGTAAACAAGGGGATCGGTCTCTTTTCCTCCGGACCTGGAGAGGCTGGGCCCCGCATGGTTGGGTATCCCTATCCAAGGTGTCTGGACGCCGTGATGATTATCCTGAACAGTTGGATTTAATGGACGACGAGTGAGTGAGAAATGGACGGGACAATGGCTGTCTGTTGGAGTGACGACTGGTACGGTATCGTCAAATCTGTTACTCTGCCGAAGGAGAGGAATAAACAAACCATTGAATGAGAGACGGGCAAAGGCCGTGGCAATGTGACATTGCTGTAGAGATCATAGCAGCTGGCCGCATGGGCTGCAAGTGGAAGTGAAGAAAGGAACAGGAAAAGTGGAAGTTGGAGAACAGAAGCGATGTTGGAGTGCAGTGTTGTTGGTTGGGGACGGAAAAGCACCCAACCGCGCCAACCAGTCTCCTTCTACAATTGGGCCGGCTCCGACTTCCCCGACAGTTGTTGTCGGTGGGTCCGGCAGGCACTGGCCGGCCAGAGTCACATGCTCTGTGCCGTGCCCACTCTGTGCCCTGCCCAGACCGCACCATTTCTAGCCTTCCAGACTTGCCAGTCTCTCCTCTTCTCGATAGCATCATAGCACACTCAATCAACCGTATACACGCTTGCTCTCGTTGTTCGTGATCTCACAGTTGTACTTCCCCCGCATTTCCCCCCAGTCATCAAACAGGAATCGATGTGCTAACCCTTAAATGGCTAGCTTCTTCGTTTTCTTGTTGACGGGAAGGAGCCGTCCTTTTCTCATTTCCATTGACTGCCTGACTTCCTGTGACATGCACCTTCCTTACTTCACCTACAAACAACTTGGGAAGGAAGAATCCTTTCCCAACCTGAACCGCGCGTACTATAGAGTTTGATTGGTGCAAGATATGGCCTACTAATGGAACATGTACTCTTACCTTATGCTGAAGAATGCGGGGTCACTGGGTGGGTCACAGCGTGCTTCAACCCCCTCGCGACAATCAGCGGACAAGTCTCGCCTTTAACCGTGTCCAATGAATCTTTACGAAGCCAGGAACGCCAGGGCAGAAAAGACGACGTCGCATTGGAACCGACGCCGATGATCGGTTGATGCGGAATAATACAACACAACATTGATGAGCCGGCTCCAACAAGATGATCGACCTCGGCTTCCTGAAATATAAACGCCTGGCCACTTGGCCGGCATCCTCTCTTGCGCCTAAAAATTCCCTACGGTAACACCGCGTCGTGTCCTGCCCTCTCCAGTTCTTTCCCTCCTTCTCCTCCAGGTCTCAAGGGCCACCCTTTCCTGCAACGATGGCCTCCCATTCTCGAGGCATCCCTCCTCAAGAGGTCGACGGCACACCCGACTACTGCAACGAGTCTGTCTTCCGGCGGAACACTCTGCCTCCACGAACATACTACATCCCAAAGGATGCTTCTCTCTCGCTCAATGGCCAGTGGGACTTTCACTACGCCTCGAGTCCTCTAGCTGCTCCAGACCCGACCGCAAAGAATGGGCAAAAATCGACTGACGAGCACAAGACAAAAGACCAGTGGACTACAATCCAGGTTCCTGGCCACTGGCAGCTTCAAGGCCACGGTATCCCGCACTACACCAACGTCCAATACCCAATCCCCGTCTGTCCGCCCTTTGTGCCCTCGGAGAATCCTACTGGCACCTATCGTCGCTCCTTTTTTGTGCCTGGCTCGTGGGAGTCTACCGACCAGCTGCGCTTGCGATTCGACGGCGTTGACAGCGCCTACCACATTTGGGTCAACGGTCTTCTCATCGGCTACGCCCAAGGGTCCAGGAATTCTTCCGAATTCGACGTAACCGAGTACGTCGACCGGGCCGGTCCTAACGAGCTCATTGTCCGTGTCTACCAATGGTCAGACGGCTCCTACATCGAAGATCAAGATCAGTGGTGGCTTTCAGGCATCTTCCGCGATGTACACCTCCTGTCCTTCCCCCAATCTCGCATCGAGGACTGGTTCTTGCGCACAGATCTCGACAACGAATACAAGGATGGAACATTGATTGCCGAGATCGACATCAAAACCGAGTCTCACTCGATGGTAAAAATACATGTAGTTGTTCGGGATAACTATTGGTATGCTGTCGGCACTGCCCAAGACTCGGGTGTTGGCAGTAGAAAGGCGGTGCTCAAGATCCCCATCAAGGATGCAGATAAATGGACAGCGGAGAGCCCAAACCTTTACACCGTCGGGATACAGCTCACGGTCGACGATGTTGCTTCCCACGTGGTTGAACAAAGGGTCGGGTTCCGCAAAGTCGAGCTGAAGAACGGACTGATCTGCGTTAACGGGCAGCCCATCAGATTCCGCGGCGTCAACCGACATGACCATCATCCTTCTTTGGGACGTGCTGTACCGCTGGACTTCATCAGAAAGGATCTCCTGCTTATGAAGACACACAACATCAACGCCTTACGATGCAGCCATTATCCATCTCACCCCAAGCTTCTAGACCTCGCCGATGAACTCGGTCTCTGGGTCATAGACGAGGCAGATCTGGAATGTCATGGGTTCTACGACGCCATTGCACGTCCCTTGGATATACCTGAAGAGGTGGATTATGAAGAGCGAAAGAAGCTTACTTTTGCCCATGCCGCCAAGTTTACCAGTGACAATCCGTCCTGGAAAGCAGCGTACCTGGATCGTATGGCCCAGCTCATACACAGGGACAAGAACCACGCCTCTGTCATTATCTGGTCCTTGGGTAACGAGGCTTTCTACGGTCAAAACCACAAAGCCATGTACGAGCTTGCAAAAGATATCGACCCGACAAGGCTAGTCCACTACGAAGGAGACCCTCATGCTGAGTCTGCAGATATGTTCTCATACATGTATCCATCCGTTGAGCGGTTGATCAGCCTCGCCGAGACCGAGGGAGTGAGGTTAGATGGCACCTTCGAGAAGCCCATAGTGCTTTGCGAATACGCGCACGCAATGGGAAACGGGCCTGGCTGGCTCGAGGATTACGAAAAGGCATTTCGTGATCACCCTCGCCTTCAGGGAGGCTTCATATGGGAATGGGCCAACCACGGTCTATGGAAAGAAGACGCTGATGGCAAATCCTATTATGCTTACGGGGGTGATTTCGGCGATGTTCCTAACGACGGGACGTTTGTCATGGACGGTCTTTTGTACAGCACTCATAAACCGACACCTGGCCTACTCGAGCTACAGAAAGTGTATCAGCCTATAGAGACCGGATTGGTTTCTTACGGCACTGAAAGGTGTATGCTGAAGATCAGGAATTTGTACGACTTTGTCTCCCTCGATCATCTAACCGCGACCTGGAAACTGGAGTCTTTCATCAATGCCACTAGGTAACATCCTGTCAACTCAAACTTTGCGCCGCGGCTCTAACAAATATGTTTTCTCTAGTACAATTCTGCATAGCACTGGTGTCTTGGAACTGCCACATATCCCCCCACATTCATGGGAATGGGCCTTCCTGACTCCAGGTCGTCTACCCTTACGGCAAGGCAAGTTAGACCATATGTGGTTAACCGTCTCATTCCGCCTCAAATGCTCGACAGCGTGGGCAGAACAGGGCCAGGAAGTTGCCTGGGCTCAATTCCAGCTTTGGTCTGATCATACAATACATCATGGCCTGCTGTCTTTACAGTCACCGGTGAACCTTCCACTCCGATGCGAATCATCTGGCACTCTAACAACCATCACGGGACATAACTTCTCCGTCAACTTCGACAACGCACATGGCCATATTACCAGCTGGACAGTCGGCGGTGCTCACCTCCTCGAGCCCAACCCGTCAACCGGCGCGGCCATTATCCCCTCCTTTTGGCGTCCACCTACCGACAATGATAACCCTATTTCCCTCCCATACTGGAAGCGCTTTGGCGTCCATGCCATGACCA
Organism: Neurospora sp. CHS-2018a; assembly: GCA_009802275.1. Taxonomy (NCBI): domain Eukaryota; kingdom Fungi; phylum Ascomycota; class Sordariomycetes; order Sordariales; family Sordariaceae; genus Neurospora; species Neurospora sp. CHS-2018a. The sequence continues at coordinate 244,352 of RAKG01000050.1, forward strand.
GCCAGCTCCGCTTCTTCGACGTTACAGCCACTGCTGACAAGGTTATGATTGTGACAAAAACGTTCCATTCCCCGCCAATCCTCTCATGGGGCTACCTTGCCCATACGGTCTACGAAATCACTGCCGCTGGTGTCATTCGCATTGTGATAACCCTCAAACCTCAGTCTTGCGACTACGTCAATACCCTCCCCGCCCACATCCCCCGTGTGGGTCTCGATCTCCGTCTCCCACGCCGCCTCGATGCTGTGAAGTGGTTCGGCCTAGGACCGGGGGAATCCTATCCTGACAAGCGCACTGCACAGCGCGTCGGCATTTGGTCCGTGGACCACGTTGCTGATCTTCAGACCCCTTACGAAGTACCGCAGGAGAACGGCAACCGCATGGGGACAAGGTGGGTAACCATCCGTGAGCCTCAAGGGGCCGGGCTACGGGCTATAGCAGGGGGCGGTAAGGCTATAGCAGGGGGCGGTAAGTGGTCTGATAATGCCGGTGAGTGGTCTGATAATTGCGAGAGGAACTTCAGCTTTGTGGCAACGAGACATAGCGCGAAGGCGTTAGAAGAAGCAAAGCATCCTTGCGATCTTGTGGAAGAGAACGCTACGCTGCTGAGGCTTGACGCAAAGGTTGCGGGTGTGGGCACGGCAGCTTGCGGGCCTGGTGTGAGGGAGGATTTGCTCGTCAAGGTTGAGGAGATGAAGTTCTCATTTGAGTTGGAGCCTTTGATTTGAGGGGGAGGCATTGGATTTACTACAAGGAGGCTTCTATCCTGGATATTGGACACCTTTCAAAGCACATCACCCTGAACTAGCATACCCTATCATATTCCAGAACAAAAGGACTTACATCACCCGTCTTCCTCATGAATCTCAACCCACAAACATGGTCCCACATGTCCTCCAACGCCTGTGCAACTCTTGACAGCAAAAGGAACCTCGAGGAGGAGAAACTGAAACGATCTCGATATCCCCATGCTCACGGGATACAAGATGCGGGGAAGGTAACAGAAAGTAAAATGAAAGCGCGTCTGAGGTATCACAACAATGCACACTCCAACACAAAGAAAGATGATGTCAGCTTCGTTGCCCAATACCTGCTGACTAGAAGCGCGTAACGGGATGCAAGCACAGCATACCCAGAGGTACCTACCTTATGCAAATCATGCAACGGCGCGCGTACACAGCGTGCGCTTGCCGCTTTAATGAGAGAGGCAAGGTAAGGTACCTTGGCTTGCGTCACGCATGTCATGCGATGAATGCAGATTTCTGCCATACCTACGCTGCATGGGAATAGATTGACGGCTGCTGGAAGAATGTCAGGTACCGTTACAACGGTCAACAGTCAGCAGTAAATAGCTTCCACAAACGTTATCACATAAACTGGGAAAACATCGGACGTAAGACATGGGTTGGTGACGTGTCAAGCTTTTGGTTGATCTCCGCTCAAACTTCAAGCGGACGGGTGGACAATGAAGCAAATGGAAGTAGGCGAGGATATGAGGAGGAAGTCAAGATGTCTGCAAATCTAAGGTTCCGTAATCCACCCATCACAATACCGGGACATGATGGGGAGGGCGTGAGTTGGAATAAGCATAACGTTGGAATAAGCATAACATCTCCCAGTCGGGACGGAAGGGAATCGATGGCCGGGTGTCGTCGCTTCTTTCCATCAGACCGGGACCCGGAACATGAGTTAACCTCTCCTGGCCTGCACGGGGAGCTACTTGTATGATGTAAGAAAGACCAGGTGTCCTGTTTCGGTCATCCGCCGGAGCGGACCCCGGGTCAACCACCTCCGGCCGGGACAGGCGGAGAAGAACGACTAGATGTCGTTCCCTCCTTCCATCGCAGCGGGACCTCGAGTCAACCACCCCCGGTGCGGTTTAGTACGGACTATGAAGTGCCAAGGTTCGAAACACCCGGACCGCCTGCTGTTTGAACTTCGTGAACAGGCGGCGAGATGGGCCACGTGCAGGCTTGCAATCCGGCCGGTTCAATACCGACAAAGAAGAAAAGACGAAAGCAAACGGGTAATTCCGTCTCTTCAATCAAGAAAATGCAAGAAACTGCAAGCACGCAATGCCAGTGGCAAAACCAGGTGGAAACTCTAGCCCAACTACTGCACATCAGATGGGGATCGACATAAGAGATCTGGAAGATGCAGTGGGAAGAAAAGAAGTCTTGGAAAATCTCACTTGTTCTGATGACATCTCACCAGCTGTCCTCAGTTCCCAACTTTGTTCCACGAGCCCCTCAATTCGTGCCACTCCAAATACTCGGATCAGATTAAGCTTGTTACGAGCAGAAATGCATTTCCTTTGTGCCTTGGTTCACATTGATTACATTCCCCTCAAGGTTTTGTCGAACGGAACCGCAAAGCGGGATCGGGCCGTGGAGCCCTATGCCGCCCTGTGCGATTTTATTTGGGTTTGATCGACATGATCATCAGGGGCTGGTACCTGTTTGGTGCTCATTGTTTCTCGTATTCGAGCGAGGGTAGGATATGTATAGAAGCTATGCATGGTGGTAAATGCCGCGCAGTCCTATCTGTGACGTTGTGCTGCTGCCGTTTGCTGGCTTTGCCGGCGCACATGATCTTGCAGCAAACAGTCATGTTGCAGGTAAACGATGAAATAGGAAACATTGATACACGAGCGAGGAGATACTCGAGTCATCAAGAATGGTATTCAATTAACAAATGCCTAGATAACGTAGCCCGTACCCTCGCCGGGGAAGCACCAATTTTCCAAGCACACCACGCCGCTCCTTCATGAAGTATGTAACAAGAAAGCAAGATAGGAACGACCACATTGAACCACCATAAATCAGGCTGCCTACAAGGCACCGTCGGTTATCGTCATGAATCGGAGACAAGGTTTATTCTCGGGAAAGAAACATTTAGTCCTTGCCGCTGTAGCCGACCTTGATGTTGAGGGTGACCTGCTGGCCGTTCTTGATGTTAAGGCCAACACCGTCCAGAGCCTCCATACCCTTGGTGTAGGCGTTGGTACCGAAGCCACCGGGGAGAATGGTGGAGCAGGTGTCGTGGCCGCAGATCTGGCAGCCGGGAACGTCCATACCGGCAGCCTGGGCAACGAGCGAAGAGCAGTCGGCACCAGACCAGTCACCGTTGCTGCTGTTCTCAAAGTCGAACTCGGCCCAGTTACCGGCGAACTGGCCGTTAGTAGTGGTAGGAACCTCCTCGGCAGAGAAAGCGCAGACACCCTGGGTGTTGGCGGCGGCGACGACGACCTGGGTCTCGCCAGGCTGGAGGGTGAAGACGAGCTGCTTGTTGGTGGCGACCTTGAACATGCCGTTGAGGCCGTGGTCGGAACCCATCTTGTTGCCGCAAACAACCTGGTAGGGCACGTCGGCAACGTTGGTGTAGAACATGCGGTTGTTGTACTTGTCGGCGATCTTCTTGGGGACGGTCATCAAGTTGGAGTTCCACTCGCAGCCGTTGGCGTCGCCAGTGTTGCCAGTGTACATGATCTGAGCGTAGGTGACGCGCTTGGAGTTCTTGTTCTCGCCGCAGAAGGGAATGTACTCGTCGGTGGAATTAGAGTCGTCCTGCTCCTCGGTAGCAGCCGCAGAGGTCTTGGCAGGCTCAGGAGCGGTGGTGCTGGAAGGAATGGCGACGGAGGAGGTGGTGGCGGAAGGGATAGGGATGGGGAAGTGCTTTTCGGCCTTGTAGAACTTGAGGTCGCGCTGCTGGTGGGCGGAGCGGTGGAGGTGGGCGTGGCCAGAAGGCATGGCCGAGGCGCCGAGGACGCCGGCAAGGACGAGAAGGTTGGTGATCTGCATCTTGTCGGTTTGAAGTGTTGGTCTAGTTGGAATGGATAGATGGCGCGAAGGATGCTGGGTATCTCGAAAAGACGCTGAAAGCTGGCTTGATAAATGTCGAGTCTATGGTGGTCAATTGAGATGGGTGGCCGACGTGGTCTATGTTGTGCAATCAATCCAAGGAGTGTTCGTGTAGCGTGGGACCGCTGTCTAAATGAATGGCTGCGAGATTGGGATATCTGCGCGGGAGATGGGAAAAAGAGTGTGGTGAAGCGCAACAAAGGAAGCGTTGTGCGTCGTTGTGTGTTGGATGGAGGAGGAATGAAATCGCGAGGGAGGAAGGGGAGGGCGTCAAGAGGTTAAAAGAGACGAACGGGCTGGCCCATGTTGTGGTCCCGGCGGACAGCAGACGGGCGCCTGCAGGGGCAACGCACACGTTCAGGAACTGGCACACACCGGGGCGCCGAAATGAGGGCCTGGCAGATTGATCCCTGGCACCTGGAAGATTGGTCTGGACAGGTGGGTCGGGTGGGTCTCGCAGTCCCTGCCACTCGTCACGGCGGTGATCGTCCCATCTCTCGTCCCTTGAGTGGCCAGCTGCGACCCGCCGTCCACGACTTCTGCTCAGGTACCTGGTGTCTCTGATTGGCTGGCCCCTTTTGATATCCACCACCCAATTCGCCGGCAGTTCGGGACACTGCGTAAACTGACGATAGAAAGATACGTACCACACCCCTTGCAACGCCAAGCGCCCAAACTCGTAACCCGCTCCCGCCAAATAAAATATCGAAAATATTGGAAAATATTTATATAATATAAAGTTTATTAGCAAGGCGCGGTCAAACGTAATAGGCGACGGGAATACGTACATCGGCGCAATACAACGCAATAGTATTACTATCTATCCGTACAATTTCGTATAATTTTGGTATTTAATTAAAACTATTTAGAAAATATAATTCCCGTTATTAGCAATAAAATTGGCCACGGTTTATAAAAGATATAAGTATTGTACGCGAAACCCCGGGGGCGTTAGGCACCGTTGGGCACGGATAATATATATTACTACTAATAAAGTTACTAACCCAAAAAATAATTAAAATAATAAAATACCTATATTTTTATCTACTCGCATTTCTTCTAAATACTTTTACACTTCTCCTTATACAACCACTTTTTACAAATCGTATTACTATTATTACTACTATTATTACTATTATTACTATTACCGCTATTACTATTATTACTACTATTACTACTATTATTACTATTACTACTACTATTACTACTATTATTACTACTACTATTACTATTATAGATTAAGTATAAAGGCTTTTAGTACCGGCTACTATAATACCTTTCAACGAACTCCCTAAGCCAATTGATGCGATGCTAATTAGCGAATAAGAAAATAATCTATTTAATTAAGAGCCTAAATAGGATATTAACAATCCGGAATAGCTTTTAAATACCGGTATCAATATAAATAAAGCTTAATTTAACTAACTTATACCTAGCATACTTCCCTAAATTACGTATATAGACGAGGAAGATTTAATAGGTTTTGCGCCCGGCGATTATACTATATTTATTTAAACGTTAAAAATTGTATTAGAGGACGTTAGTAAATACCCTACGAAAAATCCCGCTATAAATCATTATTAATATTATTTCGAAATAATAAATATCGACGTCTCTATACTAGCCGCCCTTATACCGGCCGCCCCCGTACCCGCTCTTATACCCGCCCTTATACCCGCTCCTATATTAGTAGCGCTAATTACCCCCGCAATTACTGTAACGGCGCCGGTCCGGCTATGCCGCTATACCCGCTATACTCCTATGGGAGGACTGCTGTTGTGAAGTACTATAAGGTACTACAAAGGTTGGAGGAATGAGTAATATAGAAGGTTCGTATTAAGGCTGGCCTAGACGGGCGCTAAGCCTATTAAAGGTATTTACTCTTATTTATTATGTAAGTAAAGGGCGATACGAGTAAAGGGATTAATTAATAGCGACCCGTATATAAGTTCCGCTATCGCTTACATACTAAGGTATTTATTTAGGTTCGCAACGTATATATTTAATTCTCTTCCTTTTCTTCTCCTTACTTAAAATCTTCTATTATAAATAGAATCTTAACTTTACCTTCGATTTAATTATATTATACCCTTATATTATTTTAGGTTAACTTAATAATATTTAAGAAGGTTAAATCTTAACAATTAAAAACCGATATAAATAATTAAACCGACTATTATAATTTAAAGAACCGAAATTTATAATACTAATAAAAATTATAGTACTCCTACGTTTAATTTACAATAGTATTAGCGCTAGAGTTAAAGGCTTAGGCGATGACTATTATAAAGACGATCGTACTAACCTCTTCGAAGAAAGAGGCGACGATAAGAATTCGAACTTTAAATTTGATAATAAAGGAAACGTTATCGATAAGGATAATTCTAAATCGTTAAAAGAGAAGGATAAAATTACTATTAAACCTAGTATCGATAAAAAAGTTATTAAAAATAAGAAGAAGCTTTAACGCATCGATTCCGTTATTAAGGAGAATATTAAAGCCTTTATACGTTTTAATAAAGAATATTTTAATAGTCTCTACCCTCTTAAGGAAAGAGCCCGAAGCAAATTTACCCTCCTACGTAAAAAAATATTACTTTATACATATAATTATTTCAAATCCCCGTCGGAGGCCTTAGCCGATACTTTATTTAAAACTAAGGACGATAAAAATAAATTTAAATTATTATTCAATTTATTCAATAAATATATTAATAGCGAAATTAATAAATATAGTACCGCTTTTAATTTAAAGGACCTTATTAAGGACTTAAGGGATAAAATAAAGGAATTTATTAAATTTTTTATTTATAATACTATCCCTTATATCCCCTATTACGTTCTATTATTTATTTTAAAGTTCCCGTTTAAAAGATATTTAAATAAAGCTTAATTTACCGAACTATATACTAACCGTCTAATTAATATATTCTACGAATTTAAATTCTAAATTATAATAATTATAATTTTAAGAAAGTAAATATTAGAATTATATTAAATTACTTTATTATTAAATATTAAATTTTATATTATTTACGATTAGGTCCCTAAATTTAAAGAGGCTCTTTTTATTACGCCCGCCTTAATTATCGATCCTAAAATGGTTTAATCCCTTAAAAACTATTTAATTAATAAAGAAGATAAGATTTAAATTTTGAAAGATATTATTACCGATTTGAGCGTCCTTAAAAGTATTTATAAATTAATTAATAAAGTAAAAATTAAAGAGACGGTCCTTCCTAGTATCGAAAAGGATCCTACCGTAACTCCCCTTTACTAATCGACTACCTATTTCGCTACGACTCCTCCTATCGACGATAACGACGACGATGAGGCTACGGCAGTTCCCCTTCGTTGCGCCCGCCTCTTAATTAAATAAATTAATTTTCTAAAATTTTATAATTAGGATAAGGAGGACGACATACCCTTCGAAACTTAGTACGACCTAATTTAAAACAAATTTAAAATTAATACTAATTATTATTTAACTAATTATAATAAGTTCCTTTATATTAAAAGTCGTTTAGCTGGATTCGCTTTTAAAAATTTAATATTATATTTTTATAAAATTTATTCCGATTAATTTATAACCTATTTTAGTCTAATAACTTATTTATAGCGTAAATATAGCGATTTTAATTAAAACGAAAAGGCTTTCGTTAATTTTATAAAGTTTAAAATAAAGGATATTAATAATTTCAATTATTTTAAGAATAAGTTCGTCCGTATAGTTAGCGAATATTAACGCCCCAAATTTAAATAGAAGTACGAACTATTCTAACGCCTTCCTACGGAGTATAAAAAGTAGATAGGCGTTAAGTATTACAATTCTTCTATTTCTTTCGAAATTTATTATATTAATTATTCTGGTTTTAACTAAGTATTTAAAACTATTACTAATAAAATTAAAGCTACTTCTTCTTCTTCCTCTTTTCGTAATAAAAGTAATAATAGTAATAAAGGATCTAGCGGATTTAGTAGCTCTAGTTCCTCGGCTCCGAAGTCTGCTAATATTAGAGGAGGTAGTAATAACTGCTCTACTACCGAACGTACCGAAGAGACTACTCGCTTATTTAATGAAGGTCGCTACTTCCTTTATAAAGAATATAATTATATTAAACGCAATTACTCTTAGAAAGATTAATACAATTAAAAGCGTTACAATTATATTATTACTATTATAGAATATTATTTAGCTAATAAGAACGGCGGTATTAAAAGTATTTAGCCCGCGGCCCTAACTACTCCAATTATTATTATCCCCACTATTAATAATTAGGGAAATTAAATACCCTAGGTAAATTAGACTCCTTCCTAGGGGAGGTATCGGTTATAGAATAAATAAAGGATAGATAAAAATAAGGAAAAGATAGATTTAATTTAATACCCTATTTAAGAGGGGATCTTATATTTATTTAATATACTATAGTTAATAATAGAATATCTTTATCTATATTTGATACCCTAATCGATATAAGAGCGAACGGTTACCTATTTATTAATATAACGTTTATAAAGAAGTTAAAAGAATATTTATTAATAGAAATAATGAGCGACTTTTCTATTCGAAGTATTAATAATTATTAAAGAAAGATTAACTAAGGTATTAGAGAGGTCGTTAAGGCTGCTTTAAGAGTTTGAAACCGAATAATACCCTCCAATTACTTTATAATTATTAATATAAATTACGATATTATTATTGGTTATAAATGGTTCGACCTTTATAATATTTAGGTAGATTGTAAGAACCGTCGACTGATTTTTCCCTCCGATTAGAAGCCTAACCCTAAGTAGATAAGGAATTCTAGTTTCGAAGTCCGTCCGGGCGACTTTAATATTATAAATCTAAATTATTAGAAGGAGGTGGCCTATTGTAATTCGCTTATAGATCGAAAAGATAAGTAATATACCGATGGTAAGAATAGTAGTTATATAGTATTTAAATTTACGAGCGGTTGTACGGCTGCTTTAGTACCTATCCCCGCGGATTAGCCTTTTTCCGACTATTATAAGAAAGAGTTCGACTAAGAAGCCGACGATTAATATCGACGAGAAGTATAATAATACTAACGATAGATCGAGAAGTATATTTATAAGTTCGAAACTCTTTAGCCGTAATTTAAAAAAACGGTCCCTATTATATTAGCGGATCTTAAATATATTTAAAATTAAAATATTAGCGAATTAAGTTATATTCGTCCCTATATTCTATTTTAGAACCCCAATTCAATTCTTAAACGCTCTAACCCATTAAGTAAAATAAAGAGGAATTTAGTTAATTTTACTTACTTTATAATATTATTTCTAGAATTCGTATAGTTCGTTCGAATTAAACCGACCGAATTTCAAAACGGTAAATAGGGTTCTAATAATTAAAATATATATAGGTTTAAAAGAGATTTAATTAGTTAGTATAAGGAATGACCGGTATAAATGTACGTTTTTAAGGGCGATTTATTTATAAAGTCTGCCGCTAAAACCAATTGTACGATATATTCGATAAGTATTTTCGAAATCGATTAATTTATTTAATAGAAGTGCGTAATAGAGGACCCTACTTGGGAACCTCTTTTCTATAATAAGAAAGAATTATGCGAAGAAGTATTAAGGATAGTACTCGAATATTACTATAATTATATTGATGTCTTTAGTAAGTTCGATTTGAATATTCTACCCGATTACCGACCTTATAATTATAAGATCGAATTCGAAGAAGGCTATCGATTAGAGGAGTTCGGTTATAGCCCTCTCTATAAAATGTTATTAAACGAATTGGAGGCTATAAGGAAATATATTATAAAAAACCTCTCTAAGGGATTTATTGAAGTAAATTCGTCCCTTTAGGCGGTACCTATTTTGTTTATTAAGAAAGTTGACGGTAATTTACAATTCTACGTAGATTACTAAAAGTTTAATACTATTATAAAGAAAGACCGATACTTATTACCGTTAATTGAGGAGATATTAGTTAAGGTTGTTAAGGCCTAGTAGTTTACTAAGATTGATATTTAATAGGCCTTCTATTATATTCGTATAAGGCTAGAAGATAAGGAGTTTACTACCTTCTATACTAGTATAGGAACTTTTAAGTATAAGGTATTACTATTCGGTTTAATTAACGGTCTAGCTAGTTTCTAAGCGTTTATTAATTCCCTTTTAAAGCTATATTTAGGGGATTTTTATATTATATATATTAACGATATTCTTATTTATTCTAATACTCTCGAGGAATATAAGGATTATATTCGTAAGGTTTTAATTAAGTTGAAGGATGTAGGGTTATAGGCCGATTTTAAGAAGTACGAATTCGTAGTTACAAAAACGAAGTTCCTAGGTTTTATTATAGGACGTAACAGTATTTCCGTCGACCTAGAGAAAGTAGAAGTTATTAAGGAATAGGTTGTACCTTCTAACTTATAAGGAGTATAGTCCTTCTTAAAATTCTATAACTTCTATTAAAAGTTTATTAAAGACTATAGCCGAATAGCCCGCCCCCTTATTAATTTAATTAAAAAAGGTAAAATATTTATATAGACCGATAAATATTAGGCGGCGTTCGATAGTTTAAAATAATTGTTAATAGACGCCCCCTTATTAAAGTATTTCTAGTACGATATAGAGATACGAATCGAAATAAATATTAACGATAGAATCCTTATTAGAATCCTCTTCTAATATTAAAAAGATATAAAAGAATAGTATTTTATTATTTACTTCTTAGAGACGATATAGTAAATCGAATATAATTACCCGATTTATAATAAGGAACTATTCGCTATTATTAGAGTTCTTTAGACCTAGCGACCCGAATTAATTGGTTTAAAGTAATCGAAACCCTTTATAATTATTACTAATTATTAAATTTTAGAATATTTTGGTACGAAGCGATTACTTAATTTGCAATAGGTTAGATAGGCCGAATTCTTATTTTAATACTATTTCGAAATTACTTACCGTCCTGGTATTAAAAATATAGCTACTAACGCGCTATTACGCAAGTTAAAAGACTTTAAGACTTAGAAGGAAAAGAAGGAGGCGTACTGTACCTTCTAAATATTTAAACCTTTGGTAGCCGACGATAGAATTAAGGTTATTATATTGGCCTCTATTATTATATCGAACGGCTTTTTGGAGGAGTCGGTGCCGATTTTTATATTAAATATTAACGATTTAGAATTATACCTAATCGAATTTAAAGGCTACAAATTAGTTAATACGATTATAAAAACTAATTGCGAGGAGGAGTCTTTAGAAGAGTACCGCTTATACGCTTATAATTTTAATTCTAAATTTATAATAATAGTAAATAAATTATTAACGTATTAAGGTTGTCTTGTTATTTCTAATAAAGATAATTTGTGAATATGAATTATCGATAAAGTTTATTCTATTTTAATAATAGCTTACCCCGGTTAGAATAAGATTCGAGCTATTTTAATCGAGTGATATTAGTAGCCCGGTATAGCGGGAGATATCGACCGGTTCGTTAAGAATTATATAATTTATAAAGTTAGTAAAGTACTTAGAAATAAAATTCCCGGTAAGCTATACCCTATCTTACTACTTAATAGGAAGTGGACCTCGATTGTAATCGATTTTAAGAAAATGCTTAAGGATAAATACGGTTATAATAATATTCTAATTATAGTAGACCGTTTAATAAAATCGTTATAGGTTATACTTTGTATAGAGAAAGCTACCGCTTAGGACGCCGCCCGGATATATTATAAAGGACCTTTTAAAGTTTACGGCATATTAGAAGAGGTTATTTCGGATTGCGGTCCCTAATTTATATCGGCTTTTATTAATAAAATATCTAAATTAACCGGTACAAAGTAGAAACTAATTACTATAAGCTATAACTAAATAGCGGGGTAAGCGGAAATTATAAATATTTACTTCGATTAGCGATTTCGCCCTTTCGTTAATTACTACTAGGACGATTAGTTAAAAGCGATCCTAGTATTAAATATTGTATAAAATAGCCTTCTTTAAGATAATACCGGCCTTTCCCCTTACGAGGTTATATTCGGTTACCCGATGCGTATATTATTTAATTAGGAAGCCTATACCTTCGACGCCGGATTTAAGGTAGAATAGTTAATTAGGGAATAGGTTTAAGAATTCGCCTAATGTATTTATAATTATACGGAGTATATACGAAAAATAATATTAAAGGTTTAGGAGGAGTAGGCTTATTAAGCTAATAAGAAGAGGAGGGATCCTGATTTTAATATAGGAAATAGAATTATTATTATTAAATACCTCTAGTTAATTACTATTAGACTTAGCAATAAGTTCGACTTCTTAAATATTTATAACTATTATAAGATTATTAAGAAAGTAGGTTATTCGTATCGGTTAAAATTCCCCGGCAGCTGGAAAGGTTCCGACCTCTTCTACGTTAACTAATTATATAAATACAATAATAACCCTTTACTTAGTTAGATTATTAAATGCCCGGGACCGGTTAATACGGAAATAGACGAGGATTTTGAGTAGGAAGTCGAGAAAATTAATACTTTTAAGGTAATTAATAGCAAGCTCTTTTATAACGCGGATTAGAGAGGCTGGGACCTTAATTTAGAGTATTAGCCCGCCTCCGACTTTAAATATACCCTGAAACTACTTTAGGAATTCTATAAAATTAATCCGGAGGCCCCAGGCCCGCCTAAACGTTTAATAAATTAGTTAAATGAAGATTAGAAGGAGTATAAGGATAACGAATTGTTAGAATTATTAGGACTAAGGCGTTTACGAAGGATTTTACGTAAGTAAAGGATTATTACGCCTAAAGTAGGTTTTAGTTTAGTAAAATTCGCGGACGAGTCTTTTATATAAGGGGGGGTAATATAACGGCGCCAGTCCGGCTATACCACTATATCCGCTATACCTTTATAAGAGGACTATTATTATAAAGTATTATAAAGTACTACGAAGGTTAGAAGAACGAATAATATAGAAGGTTCGCACTAAGGTTAGCCTAAACGGGCGCTAAGCCTATTAAAGGTGTTTGCTTTTGTTTGTTATATAGGTAAAGGGCGATACGAGTAAAAGGATTGGCTAATAATAACCCGTATATAGGTCCTGCTATCGCTTACGCACTAGGGTATTTATTCGGGTTCGCAACGTATATATTTAATTCTCTTCCTTTTCTTCTCCTCACCTAAAATCTTCTATTATAGATGGAATCTTAGCTTTGCCTTCGACTTAACCATACTGTGCCCTTGCAATTACCCCCGTACCGGAAGCGTAGGCCGCTCCCGTACCCGCCCCCGCGGCTACCCCCATACCGGAAGCGTAAGCCGCCCCTATACTTATACTTAAAGCGTTAGCTACCCCCGCGGCTACCCCTATTCTAGAAGGGTAGGCGGTCCCTATACCGGAAGCCTATAAATACCCTACAAAAAGTCCCGCTTTAAATTATTATTAATATTCTTTTAGAATAATAAATATTAACGTCCCCGTACCGGCCGCCCCTATACCCACCCCTATACTAGAAGCGTAGGCCGCTACCGGTAAAATTCCCGTCCCTAATAATATTTATAATCTACCCCCAAACTTTGCCCGCTACCGATAAAACGTTTTTAATTTCAAAATAATAGAATTTATAGAGGAAGAATATAATCGTTATTAGCTATTCCTCGATAATATATATAATATTAATTAAATACGCTAGCCGAATAAAAAGTAGGACGACTTCAACTGTAAATATATAAAGATATATATATATTACCGGCTTTAAATAAAGGACCCTTATAAATATATAGTAGTACGTACGCCTTAAAGTATACGCTTTAAAATAGTTTTAAATCCTTAATAGTATTTATCGTAAGGGATTAAAATCTTTTACTATAATAGTAACCCGAAGGACCCTAATAGTACCCTACTTCGTATTATTATTAAAATTATTATTAATAAAGCCTATAATTATACCCTTAATTTACTTAATTAGATGAAATAATCTTCTAGCCTTTTTTAGCTAATTTCTAATAATATTTCTCGAAAGTTACCGTTTACTACTATCTACCGCGCTTTATATAATACTTATAACCGGATAAAATAGGCTAGGATTAACTTCTATAATATCGGAAGTAAATAGTTTAATAAGTATAATATATTTAATTAGAATAGAATATTCCGGCGCGCTTACCCGGATATATATTACGTAGGTAAAAATTAGGTCCCCTAAATATAAATTAATTAAATCTTATAATTCCTATTTATTTGGGTAATAGTAAATAAAACGGTGGGCGGGTTTAAATCGTTCTATAAAACGATTTTAATTGTACAAAATAATATAATTTCTCTAGGCGTAGTTTGGGCGATTGTTAGTAAATTACTTTTATTCGTTTTAAATAACTAATACCTTTAATATTCTAATACATCTTTTCTATATACATTTAAATTAAATTAATATATTACAATAGCGAGGGTACTTTATTCTTATAAATACTATATATAATACTAATTAACTTAATTAATTATTCTATATATTTTTAGTTTGTAATAAGTATAGCCGTTAGATTCCCTATAACTATTTCCTAATATAGAAAACGGACGGCGATATTATAAAGGAGGCTCTAGTAATAATATGTAAATAGACTAATAAAAACGGCGGTTAATAGCTATTTTATTATTTTCTTACGGATAATTCGGCTATCGAATAAAAAGCTGTAAAATTAGCCTTCCCCAATATTAATATTAAATACTTTCTTTACTATATTTATATAAAACGGACCCTTAAGCGTAACTTTTCTAGCGATTACTATAAGGAATATTTGGAATATATATATACTACTCTTCGTAGGCGATATTCTAAAGTAGGCTACAATAATTCGATCTAGCGTACTCTCAATTACTTAGACGAAGATAACCCTAAATATAATTATATCGAAACGCGCTAAAAGCGATCGAAATCGTAGTAGGCCAACTATATTCGTAAGTACTTACTTCTATTATTATAAATATAAATCCCTAAAACTCCTAAGCCTCGTCCGCAATCTAATTTATATTAATTATACTTTAATAGGTCCTTATAATTAACCCTCTCGAAAGCTACTATTTTAATCTAAAATTTAAAAATAAGGCTATAATATAAACGTTCTCTTTATTCGGTATTGTAAAGTATATATTGCAATTCGACGCTAAATATTTCAACCGTACTATTAAAATTAAGAATAATTTCCGTATTAGGAGTTTACGGGATAGCGCCAAATTCCCTAGACTTTATAAATTCCCTATACTAATATAAAAACTAGTTCTGCCAAAGGCTTTTGAAAGGAAGCGTCTTTATAATACTAACGAATATTCCAATATATAATTAATTACTTTAATTAGTATAATTCGCTATAAAGGGGTATTTAATTAGTAATTAATTAATTATAATTACCGGTTTTATAGCCGTTAGTAACTACTATATAACTATTTTTAATACTATTATTTCGTTAACAACTACTAAATATTATTAGAAAACTATTTAGCTACTTAATTAGAATCGTAATAAAATAAGGGCTATAAGTAATTTAAAGCTCGGGAAGTAGTACCGAAAGCGCTTATAGTATAATAGGATAAGAAATTTAACCTTCCCTAACAGTAAGTAGTACAAGAGTAGTTAGAGCTTTTAATATACGGCTTCTATACCTTCTAATAAATAATATATAGAAAATTCGGTATCCTCTCCGTAAAAATTAAATATACTTATAATTAATATATTAAAAGGGCTAAGCGGTTTAATTGTAAGTTTAAAGTTATAATAAATAATTCAAATAATTTATAAGTATAGGAAGGTTATCCGTAGAATAGTACGGATAGGAGGAATTAAATATTAAATTAAAGTTTTTCCCGCACAATATATAATATATTCCCTCATCCGTTTTCTTTAATAATCGGTTTAAATAAATAGTTTATTTATTTCCCGCCTATTTTAAGCCGATAATAGAATTTTTATATATTACTATATAAATTCGTACGAAGGTAAGTCCTTAAATTATTACCGTTTATATATTTTATTTACTTAAACTCTCCTACTTTACTTAAATAATTAGGAACTACCTAATTTATTATATTCTTAATTAGAAATAATCCTATTACGGCAAATCGAACTATATTAAAGACTTTTACAATAATATAATAATCGAATTCGTACTATAACTTCCGAAACCTCTTTTCCTCTAGGACCCTTACTTTTTAAATTCGTCGTTGACCTTAGCCGCGAAACTACTAAACCTATCTATACACCTTTAAATACTTAAGAAAGGTAAACTTATTAAACCTATCTATATACTTTTAAATAACCGAAAGGCAAATTTATTAAACCTATTTATATACCTTTAAGTAGCCGAAAAACTACTTAAACTCCTACTCCTTCATAGTATTAATTAACTTAAATAACTTTTCGGCTATTATAATTTATATTACGAATAAAGTAATAAAATTATATAAATCGGTAAGAAATTTCCGGCAAGTAGTAGAACGAACCTTAGAGACGATATTAAATCTATATTAGACTCTAAATATATATATAATTTTAAAGAATAGTAGCCCCCGCTAACGCCGACGCTAGAGACAATACTAATTATATACTATTAGAGAGCCGGAATTTAGGGGGTTTTAAGCCCCAATAAGATTCGAATTTAGGCCTCTTAGCGTATATCCTAATTATACTCCTTAATAATTTGCAAGAGTATAATAATTTTAGTAGAATAAATAATATCCCCAATACCCGTTTACGCTCCTTAATAATTTGTAAGAGTATAATAACTTTAGTAGAATAGATAATATCCCCGATACCCCTAATTAACACCTTAGCGAACTCCCTTTTCTATAGAAGTTTCTAACCAACCTCCTACTAAGCTTCTAAAAAGTACGACTACAGCGGTTTCTAAAAGATAAAAAGCTATTTCTAGCAGATAAAAGGCTATTTCTAGCAAATAAATAAAAAAAATAAAAGTAAAAAAGAAGACCTATACCGGATTCGAACCGGCAACCTACTAATACATTACCCAAAGGAATATCTACGCTATAAAATTAATACTATAGAATATATATTAGCAGCGTTACTAATTACGCCAACGGACCGTAAAAAAATATCTAAAGTAATAAATTTATAAAGGAATATATACTTCTAACCCGAAACGACCTACTACCCGGCCGGCTCTAGCTCCGTTACTTACTGCCCGGCCGGCTCTAACTCTAAACTTCCGGTCCTAATCCCGCTACCCGGCCGGCTCTAATTCCGTCACCTACTATCCGGCTATTATAGGGTTAACCCTATAACGGTTTATAGCAGCGATAGTACTAGGTCTAAGCTAGAAATTAGCTTATAGTTCAGACTATTATATAAAGCTATTACAGCGTTCGTAATAGCTTTAATCATCATTGCTACACAACGGTCGTACTAATTCTATAATGCTTATAAGACTACTACAAAACTATAGATTAGGACTAGCTTACAAAAGCTAATCCTAGAATATACCCTTAGACCTTCCCCTTTCCTCTCCTTATATAATTATATTTATTCTTACCTACCTTATACTTTTATACCGTAATAATTAATTATACTTTTAAATTATTATATTCTTACGTATATTTTTTTCAACCCTTAGAGTCGTATAACGTTTAATTATACAATCTATCCCCTTATATTAAAGTCGCTGTTAATTGCGGACCCTAGTATATAGAATCGCTTTATTAAGCCGCGGATTTACTAAAACTATAACCTAAACGTAGGCTAATTATTACGACTACGCTTTCTTATCGCTATAATCTCTCTATATTACTATAAAATTACGTAGTAAAAGATAATAATTATAATTATAACTATTATTCCGCTAGTAGTAATAATAATAATCCCTACCTATTTAATTACGTTACGCCTAGCCCGGAATCCGGATTTAAATTTAACGTCTATAATTTGAATGCACTTTCCCAATCTCTCAACGACGAACTAATTAATAATATAACTATTATAGGAATAGTACTATTTATTTTAAACGTTACTCCTAATATTTAGAACTTCGTTAACGGTATTATATTCGATCTCTACCCCTTTTCCGTACTTAAAGAATATTAGGAGATTGTTACTAATATCGGCCAATAGCCGGCGTTTCGATCTATTATTAACGCGTTTAGCCGAATATTCGCTTAAATTTTTATTAATTATAATACTATTGTTATAGAGTATTAGTAAGTTTAATAATAATATTAGGAAGCTTAGTAAGTTATTACTACCTTACGCGAGCAAATTACTACTATATCTTCCAATACCCTTTTAACGACCCTTACTACTTCTAATAAGGGCGCCCTAATTACGCTTACAGCAATTTCAATAGCCCTTACCGCTCGCTTTCCTAAATGTATTATTAAAGACCCTTCCGTTTTTACTAATAAAGGGAAGGATAATACTATATACTATAATATTTTTTATTCGTAGCGCTATTAAATTAAGGCTGCTTAGGAGTTTAATATAATTTATTTTCTTAACGAATGGATTAAGATTATAAGGGCTATATTCTGCTTGGGATTAAATCTACGTACGGTATTTAAGGGTAGCCTCGCTAAAATTAAAAAGTTCCCTACTAATTCCGATTAGTAGCTGTAGAAGATAGGCGAAATCTTTCTCTAATACCTAATAAATTGGTACGATAATATAAATATTAAGTTGGATACCTATAAATATTTAATTAATTTCTATTAAGGCGGTATATTATTCCCGCACTTCGAAATCGAATTTACTAAATTTATAAATAAATATAGTCTTATTAATACTATAAAGGTTTACTACCTTCGTAATAAAATTAATAAAAAGCTCTATTAAATTTTAATCTTTTAAAATTTCCCGGGTAATAACGAATATATTAAATAGCTATAATTAGTTAGAAAAATTAATAGGAAGATCGAAGACGCCGAATATTATAATAAAGTTATAGCCGGCTTTTTGGTTAATTCTATTAATAAGGGCGGTAGTAGCGGTTCTAATAGTAATAATAACAGTAGTAATAAATTTACCCTTCCTACCTCGGTTAATAATAAAATAATAAGTTAAGGAGGAAATTAAATAGATTTAGATGTAATAAATATATTTATTATATTCGACCTAAAGGTTTTTAGGGAGTGTAGGGAAAAAGGATTTTATTATCGTTATAATTAATAGGGATATATAATTTGTAATTACTTTAGTTCGATTAATTAGGGTAGTAAATTTCGTACTAACGGAGTCCTTACTAGTAAAAAAAAGAAGAAGAATAAGGATAAAGGACGAAGAGGTTGGGGTAGTAGAGGAAATAGTAGAAATAGATTAAGAGGCGGAGGAGGAGACGTAGCGGAAGTCTGGACTATTAGAATTATTAATATTGAGAAATTTAACGAACCTATTGTAGGCGGCGAATATTATAATAATTAAAGAAATAAATAGCCTTTATATTTAATTGTATATAGAGGTTTAGCCGGTTAATTATATTATAGAGAAAATAGGATCCTTTCGTTAGTTTGGAAGAGGTATAGATTTAATTATTAAATAGTATTATTCTTTTAAATATAATTCTATTATTTATATATATAATTACTAGTACGTATAAAAATTACTACGTTACTTTTATTAATAGCGGGTATTCTATATATACTTTTATCGACTATTCCTTTATTTAAAAATATAATTTCCTTCGTTTTCTATTACTTTATCTTAAAAAGTTAGTATTCGCGGACGGTAATATTAAGGGTATTATTAAAATAGTAGTAAAGGGAAGGTTATAAATTGGCTATTACGAAGAAACTATTACTTTTTTAATATATAACTTCTATAAGAAATACTCTATTATTTTAAACTATCCTTAAATAGTAATTTATAAATTATATATTGATTACAAGAGTAGTAGTATATAATTTAATTATTTTAATTATTATAACTGCTATCTGCTAATAAGTTTTTCTAGTAATTAAATGGAGGCGTTTCGGGCGCTCTCTAGCCCCGTTTCTATTATTATTGCCCGTACCTATAAGAAGGTACCCTTCTCCTCCGTTTCTATTAAGAAGGGTATTATATTATTTATACTTTATAAGAGGGGTAGTACCCTTCTTAGGGGTAGTACTAATATTATCTTTAAGAATTATTTTTGTAAAGAGGGGATTTTAGGGGCGGAGGGCGAGAATTTGTATATTAGGGGACTTTAATTTAAAGATAAAGGACCTAAGGAGCGGACTTCCGCGTTTAAAAATAAGGGGGAAATTTTATTACTATTAATTTCGTACTGCGCTCTTATTGGTTACCGGGCGGGGGCGAAGGTTAAATTTATTACTAGTATTATTATAATACTAATTAAGATTAAAAAGGACGTGCTATATTAATTTTATGTTAAATTGGGTAGGAGGTGTATATTAATAGGGGATTATTAAATACTAATCCGGTTTAATAAACCGGTTAATAATAAAATTAACCTTACGGATATTCGCGAATTAAATACTACTACTTTTAACTTTATTTATAAAAGAGATTAATTTTAATTATATATGACTAATTATATATAATTCGAACGGCTAGTAGTACTTTCGGAATTCGGCGAAATAGATTTTATATATAAAGTAATATAAAATATTATTAAGGGGAGAAGAGAGTAATATAAGAAAGACTTTCTATTATCCTTTTATAATTTTATTAATAATATAGCGGGGAAATATAAATCTAATACTAAACGGAAAGTAGTAACTATTATATAAGTAGTCGTATTAATAGGAAATTTCGTAAAGGACGCCCCGCTCTACGAAGCGACGATTCGATACGTATATTTCGCTAAAATTTTAGAGGAGGATATATAGAAGTTTATAAATAAAATAAATAAATTGTAGAGGATTAAGGAGGAAATTAATAAAATATTATTACTTTACTACTAATCTTACGTCGATGCCTTTTTACTAGTGCTAGTAGATTAATTCCCCCCTAACCGGTCTTATAATTATAAAATCGAACTTTAATTAAGAGAGTAGGTATTATATATTAGACTTAGGCCTATATTACTTATTAAAGCTATTATTATTAAAAAGTAAATCGATAAAAATTTTAAGAAGAAGTTTATCCGGCCTTCTTAATCTATTTCTATAATACCTATCTTATTAGTAAAGAAATTAGGGGGCGGGGTCCGGATCTACGTAGATTACTAGAATATTAATAATATAATATTTAAAATATAATACTTATTACCGTTAATTAAAAAGATATTAAACGTAATTTATATAATAAAAATCTTTATTAAATTCGATATAATTTCTATATTTAATTATATACGGGTAAAGGAAGGCTACGAATAGTTTATAACTTTTATTATTTATTTTAAGCTCTTTAAATTATTAATTTATCCGTTTAAATTATAAAGAATATTAAGGACTTTCTAAAATTATATTAATAATGTCCTATATAATATCTTTAACGTTTATACTACCGCTTACTTAAACGATATCTTCGTTTATTTAGAAAATAAAGAAGAGTATATTAGGTATATTAATAAAGTATTAAAACGGATAATCGACGTAGGTCTATAGATTGATATCGATAAATATAAATTTTATATTAAATATATTAAATACTTAGGGCTAATTATTATTCCGGGAAATATTAAAATAGATTTAGAAAAAGTAACGGTTATAACCTCTTAGGAGGCTCTAAATACTAAGAGAGTATTATAATACTTCTTAGGGTTCGCCAATTTCTATTGTCGGTTTATTAAATATTTTTCTATATTGGTTAGTCCGCTATACGAATTAATAAAGAAGGATATTAAGGATTAGGAGTAGAGGGATTACTACTAACGGTCTTTCGAAGTATTAAAAAAAGCTTTTATAAACGGACCCGTCCTATATATTTTCGATTAGTCGAAATAAACGGTTATAGAAATAAATACGTTAAATTAGGTTTATAGAGGGATGCTCTCGTAGTACGATAAAGATAGGGAATTAAAATTAATTACCTATTTTAATTAATAGTATTTATCAGTAGAATATAATTATAATATTTATAATAAAGAATTCTTCGCTATTATTAAAGCTCTAGAGGAATAGAAGCCAAAATTAAAGGGAATATAGAAGCCGGTAGAGATTATTACCGACTATAAAAATTTAAAGTTTTTTATAATTAGTAAATAATTAACTTTAAAATATATATAATAGTCCTAATTCCTATTATATTTCAACTTTACTATTTAATACCGGCCGGGCTCCTTATAAGTCCGCCCGGATATATTAAACTGCAAACTAAAAAACGTCCCGAAGGATGCGGAAAATAAGAGGTTACTAACGTATAATAAAATATTATTAAATAAGAATATTTTTATTAATAGAGCGTTTATACTAGAGGAGGAGATTTCTATATTAGGAGAAGAGATTTCTATAGTCTTCGTCGGTACCGAATATATTTATAACTTTAAAGTTATAAATAAGACGTTAATAAATAACCTTATTATAAATTACTATAAAAAATTAACCTTTTTATAAGACGCGTAAACCTATATATTAAATTTAATTAGGAATATATAGTCGAAGGAAGTAAAGGATAGTTTTAAAAAATTTTTATTCGCGGAATATTATATTATTTAGGAGCGGATCTACTATTATAGTTCTATCCTCTTTAATTCTAGCGATATAGATATTTATTATTAATTAATCTATTACGCTTATAATATACTAGATATAGGGTATTTAGGGAGGGAGAAAATATATAGCCTCCTCCTATAATCTTTCTTCTAATTAGGAATATATAACGTTGTTAGGGTTTATTATAAGAATTACCTAATGTACGTAAAGATAAAATTAATGTAATATACGCTATATAGGCTATTTAAATTGTTGGCGGTATTATTTGTACTATAGAAAGATATTTTAATCGATTATATTATTCTATTAATATTATATAAACAGCGAGGGTAAGTATTTAAATACGTTGCTGTAGTTGTAGACCGGCTAATAAAAATATAGTATTTTATTCCTACTATCGGTTTAATAGTAGAGGAGTTAATTAATCGGTTTATTAAATAAGTCTATAGTATTTATAATTTACTTAATACTATTATATTAAATAAAGGTTCTTAATTTATTTTACAATTCTAGAGGGTATTATTAGTAAGATTAGAAATTAAATTAATTCCCTCCTCTACTTTCTATTTAACTATTAACGGACAAATAGAGTAGATTAATACCGAAATAGAAAGATATTTACAAACCTTTATTAATTAGGTATAAAATAATTAAATAGATTAATTCCTTATAATAGAATTTACTACTAATAATTTCATATTAGAAACGACGGGAATATTACCCTTCTTTACTAACTATAATTTTTATTTATAGATAGGCGTAGAGTTAGTTAAATTGTACCCTCTAAATATATTATAAATTTAGTAGGATAAGTATTTTAAAGCTTTAAAAATCGCTAATCGTTTTAAAACAATCCTAAATTTCGTTATAACGAAGGTAAAGGAGGTTTAACGACGGTATAAGGACAATACTAATACGAGTAAATTAAATACTTTATAATATAAAGTTAGGGATAAGGTTCTTTTAAATATAGAGAATTTTAAGATAGGGAAGCTGTACGCGAAGTTAATACCGCTCTATAAAAGGCCTTTCAAAGTTTTTAAAATTTATAATTATATTATTATACTTTATTTATTAATTAATATAAAATATAGTCCTACTTTCTATATTAATAAAGTTAGACTTTGGATAGGAAGGATAAAAGGGGATATTAGAGCGAACTACGTATCACGATGCCGACCAGAAGAGACTTGGAGAAGACGTAATATTATATAAAGAGGAGAAGATCAAAAGAGAGCAGCGAAAACTCTACTCTCAGACTATATATATGAATTAAATAGAGATACGACTAGAGACCTACAAGATTATAGTGCCGGAACGCTAAAGGAACGGGACTATATTATATAGTATTGTAATAGTACCCCCGGCTTCAAAACGCAATTAATTTTAATTATAAATAAAATAAGTATACCGTAAGCTTTAAATTCCTATACAATAATCGTAGGGCGGCGTGGTTACGCTACTAAACTATAATACGGCCTATACGTTACCTACTACGGCCCGTTGTTTATAATAATAATAATAATTATTTAATAATAATAGGACGGTATTACACTAATCCCGTTTTAAATTAGTAATATATTAGCCGTACCCTATATATTCCTCCTACTTCCTTCCCTTATATTTCCTTCCTCCCCTTACTCTTTTTTTTCCCCTTCTATTAATAATTTTACTATTACTTATATTATTTAGTATAATGCTATTAACGCTCTTACTTATTATATTAATAACTTAACCGTCCTTATATTATTTTATTAATTATTAAAAATATAAGAATTTAATCGTACGTTTCGCTAACGAAATACCCCGTATTTATTATATCCCTACTAAAGAGGCTAAAGCGTCTCTCGCCCTTAGTCTAGGTTATATAATTTATATTTATTATAATATAAAGTATATTATTTTCGATAATAACGTTCCGGTTAAGATTCGCTGCCTCTTACCCCTAGGTAAAAAGAAGAAGTATATTTGCTATCGCAAATTAAAAGACAATTACGAGGATATAAATCTTAAATCTATTTTTCTTTCTTTTTTTTTTTTTTTTTAATCCTAGCTAGCGTAGCGCTAATGTAATAAAACCGTTATCCTTATAACTAGGGACGCTTCCAATACCTTTACCCTAATTACTTAAGTAGCCTTTTTTTAGAAAAAGGAGGGCGACGAATTTATATAGGAGGAGGCGCTTCGTACTGTAATCGCCGCCGAAACGAAGAAATTACTTAATAATTTCGTAACTTTTAAAAAGGATATTTATAGCAATTATAATTTTATTAGTATTAAAAAAGTAATTTCGTTTACTATAAATAATATTATTTCGGCCGCGTATTTATATTATTATTAAATAGGAATATTAACGTTTTCCTAACGTTCTAATATTAACCTAATTATTAACGCCCGCCGTACCTTATTTATAATTATTAATAGCCTACGTCCTACTTATAATATTCCGGCGGAGGAGCGCTATATTTAGGCCGAAAATATAAAGTTTCGCCTAATAGCGGATAATATTAATTTCGGGAATTAAGCGCTTATTAAATTCTACTTCCGCTCTATTATCGAGGTAGAAGTAATTCGGGTCCTTAATACTATTAAAAGTATTAATCCTATAGAAATTAAAGAGAATTTTAATTAAATTATATTGAATTTCCTTTATTATACCGAAATTTAATTCTATTGCTTTACCCCTAATATTTCCTAATATTAATTTTAAAATTATAGTATAACGGAAGTAAATATAGGGGTCTTTTAATATAATTGGAGGAATATAGCCGGAATATTTTAGTAATTAGAATAGAAATGTAGTATAGCCGCTATAGCTTACTATTAAATATGCTAATAAAATAGTCCTTTACCCTTACGAATTGTAAAAATTGTAAAGAAATAATTGTAAAGAGATTATTAGATCCTAAAAATTAAATTCAATTACCCTAATTATTTAATTTAATTAGTAGCGGGTAGTCGATTTCGGACTATTATACTACTACTATAAGGATTATAGCCGGTAATATACCGGTTATTAACCGGGGGCTCCGGCGGTTTAGCAGCCCTAAAGGCCTACGGCGGCCGCTTAAACGGCTTTCCGTTAACAAATTACTACTTAAACTGCTTTCCGTTAGTAAAATACTGCTTAAGCGGCTTTCCGTTAACGAATCGTCCTTATATAACTATAGTCCAAACTTCCTTAAGTTCTTCGAATAGAAATCCTTAATATTACTAACGTTTATTTAAAAATTTATAACCGGACGCTAATTGGAATAGTAGGGTTTTAATTACTTAATCCTATACTAGAAATTCCCGTCTTTATCCTATTAAAAGTTTAAAATATATTTAAAGTATTATTCCTCCTCTTTAAAATTAATAAGGGAGGCTATAGTACTATAGGCATATTAATTAAAATTATTATTAATAATTTTCTAACTTAGGAAGCCCTCTTAGTAAGGGTATATAAAGGATATATAGAAGACGGGGAAAACTTTATATAAAGCGTTTATAATAATGGCGACGGTTTGGCAGTATACTTTTTTAATAATAAAAAGGCTTACTTATTTATCCGAAAATTTAGGGATAGGCCGACCCTAATTCTAATACTTAGTACTAATTTAAACTTTATTACCGATAGCGTAGTAGGGGGTATCCGATTAATAAATATTAGTATAATAATAGTAATATTCCTAAGCTTCCTTTATAAATAGCCGGGCCCTAATAGTAACCCGGTCTACCTATTCTTTAATATTATATATATCGAATAATTCCTAATATTATATTAGTAATATAGGGCCGTTCTTATAGGATAGTAGTTCGGTACCTATTTTAAAATACTACTTATAATTAGCGAAAAACGGAAAAAGGCCGGTAATTTCAAAAATATAATTATTAATTACAAATTCCGTAAGAGAAAACTATTATAATTAATCGTTTTAATAATAAGAATAGAAGGTATATAAATACTATTCGATATAAATATTAATAATCTCTATCTACCTATCGGTCTTAGGGTAAGCGGAGGAAAATAATTTTTACTTAACGCTAAATAAATAGTAGAATTCCTATTAAAAAGCGGCGACAAATTAAATACTACAATTAAAAATAATAAAATTTAACGTATTATAGAGGCGGTAAACTTTATAAAAGAAGGCGGCGGCCGTTTCCTTAATAATTAAATTATAAACGCCAATATAATAGCGTATCTTTATTAACCGGTCGACGATAACTATAATATAAATATAAATACGGCCCCCAAATTTAATTTTAAGGAAGGGGCTAATAAAGTCTACGGTAATATCCGACTAATTATAAAACGGGACCGATATTAATTCGAAGAAGCTTAATAGTACGAAGCGGGAATTCTTTATTTAAATATAAAAATAATAGCCCTAAATAAAAATTACGATGTTATAAGAGAAGTTCGGCTAAATATAAAATTTCCGGGCGAAATTATAAATTTTAAAACGTCCAGGGTAACTATTTAAAATAGAACCGTACGTATACTATAAAATCTATAGCCGGGTTTCGGGGTAAAAAGGGATAAAGGTCCTATTATTAATTAGAATCCTACTATTTACTACCCTATAATTAATTATAATTGTACTAATAATTTTTCTTAGTTATTTCAAAAAGGCTTTATAATTAGGATCCTAGAAAGCTATAAAGGCTGCTATAAACTCTAGGGAGGCTAAATATACAGCGTTAATATAATTATTAATAAAGGATTCGGCGTCGAAGACAAATAATTTTACCGGCGCTTCGTCGCTTATATCTTCGTCGGGGTCCGGTTCGGTAACCCAATTCTCTTTAAATAAAAATATATATATATAATTAGCGACCCGGTCGTTACTAATATTATATTTATTTATTAGGGCGCTACTAGGGAGGCGGGAGAGTGCGTCCGGAACGGCGGCGTAAATATTTAGGCGGTAGGTAATTTAAAAGTAGAAGTCGCTAAAGAATTCGGACTATTTAATCTATTATTAATTTAAAAATTTTATAGAAATAAAATATTATAAACTTTTATAATTAATAACGATTTCAACCGGTTCCTTTACGCCCTAGAATTTAGGGCGCTATTCTTCGAATACTTTAATAATAGTAAATAACTCTTTATTATAAATTTTATAATTATATTCGGCCGGGGAATATTTAAATAAGAAGAAGGCGATAGGGTAGCGTTTTCCCTCTTTATCGACTTAAGATAAAATACCTCCCGAAGCTTAATCTGAAGTATTTATTTCGATAATTATTTTTCGGTTAGGGTCGTAGTAAATTAAAATTAGTATTGAAGTAAAAGTAACTTTAAACCGTTCGAATATAGCTACTACGCCGGCGGGTATAAGCGAAGTCTATTTATTTTTAGATATTAATATAATTAAAGGTTAGGCGATTTTAAAAAAACCTTTAATAAAGCGGCGGTAAAAATTTACGAAACCGATAAAATATTATAAATCTTTTAGCGTTTTAGGAACGCCCTAACCGAATATAACGTTAATTTTCTCTAGGTCTATATAAAGGCCGTCCCGGGAAATAATTAAGCCGAAGTATTTAATTTCGTATTTATAAAATTCATATTTATAAATATCGATAGTAAAGCCCGCCTTATATAAATATAAAACGATATCTTCGAAATAACGCTTATATTCCGCCTTAATTTTACTATAAATAAATATGTTATTTAAGTAAATTATAACGTATTTATTTAAAACGTCGAATAGAATATAATTAATATAATATTAAAAGGAGGCGGAAGTACTTATTATTCCGAAATTTACGATTAAATATTTAAATAAATTAAATCTAATAATAAAAGCCATTTTTTATTCGTCCCCGGGAGTAATCCGGAGCCGGTTAAAGGCCGCTATAATATTAAATTTACTAAATTACTTCGCTTTATAGAGGGCGTCGATAATCTTGCGGATAAAGGGAATTAGGTATTTATTTTTAATAATAGTATTATTTAACCCCTAATAATTAATGTAAATTCGGACGCCTCCGCTTAATTTCTTAGTAAATAGAATAAGGGCGGCGGCTAATAAGGAATTAAAGCGGATAAAGCCGGCGGTGAAGTAATCGTCTAAATATTTATAGATAGCTTAGAGTTCCTCTTAAGATATAAAGTGTAAATGGTAGTAAGGGGGGTTTTAATTAAGAATTAAATCGATTTTATAGTTGAAGGGGCGGTGAAGTAGTATAATTTTAGTAGTATTAAAGTCGAAGGCTTTTTATTTCTAATAGAAGTAGTCGGGTAGGGTAATAAATATTTTTTAGTAAATTGGTAGTAGTTTACCGTCGATATACTTCTAAATATCTTCGGCTAAGACCGCCCGGAACTATAACTTTTCTATTACTTAATCCCTATAATTAATAATAAATTATAAGAGAAGCTATATAATTAATTAGCCTTAGAAGATTATACGGAAGGTAATATCGTCGAAGTTAGAAAGTAACTATTCGGAGTCGCTAGGGTTATTAAGTAATATAGTAATTTATATTAGAATATTATTTATAAGGCCGGGGGGGTTTAATACTATTATTTTAGTAAACCAGTAGAATTAGTCCGGTATATATTAATAAATTTTAATATTAGGTTCCTTATATATAAAAATAAAATTGGATATAAATAGTAAATAGATAGAGGCGTTTTAAAATTAGGGGCGGCTATTCGGATAGGGGCTTACTACAGGTAATAGTCTTCGTATAATGTAAAAACGGCGGTAAAACCTCTATAATTTAGCGGTAAGCCTCGATTTATCCCTAGGGACGGGTTTAGTAGTCGGAATAGTTATAGGAAGGTCGGCCTYAGGGGGTTCGGATTTATTAATAATATCCTTTATAGGCGATA
This sequence comes from Neurospora sp. CHS-2018a, assembly GCA_009802275.1. NCBI lineage: Eukaryota > Fungi > Ascomycota > Sordariomycetes > Sordariales > Sordariaceae > Neurospora > Neurospora sp. CHS-2018a. The sequence continues at coordinate 273,623 of RAKG01000050.1, forward strand.
GGGAATATTTCGGGTATAGTAGCGTTTTAGTAATAGTAAAGCTCGGAAACTCTATAATTTTATTAAACTAATTAATAATAAAATTATATTTTTTTAATTAAGGAAGGTTAAAGATTATATTAAGGCCGCCGAATAATTAAACGAAGAAGGTAAAATAGTTTATAAATAAACCGATAGAATAAGAAAGGATATAAACGTATAAAATTTCGCCGCCCTCTCGACCGTCGGTAAATTAAAGTATATATAGCCGGGAAAGGGGCATTAAAAGGATATTATAATAGTACGCGAAGGAGGAATTAATAAAACCTATTAGGGAGTAGCCAAAATTAATTATTATAGAATAAAGGATTAGTAAACCGGTATTAAAACGGAATAAATTTAAGAAAAAGAAACTAGTATTTAATCCTATAAAATATAAATATAAATCTTCTAATTCCTTTGAATTACGCTTCCAATAGCAACTTATATTAGAAGTTAAATTTTTCTTATATCTAGTAAAAGGGCCGAAACAGCGGCGAAGTTAGCGGGCTTAAATTTCTCTTTAATTATATAAATTATTATATAATAGCCGGAGCTATTATAATATATATATAAATTGAATTTCCAGCGGCATTCCTTCTTAATTTAAAAGATAAGGTCCTTCTAAGGGGTATTAACCTTATTAAAAACTATAAAGTCGCTAACGTCGGCGCCGGCGGGCAAAGGCTATAACGGAGTAGAAGAATTATTATTTTAATAATAGTAATTAATAATATTATTAATTAAAATTTAGAGGAGATCAACCTATTCGGCGAAATTATCAATAATTAGGCGTTTAATAATATTAATTAAAGCGTTTTAAAGGGCGTTACTAATTTTAGACTTAAATATATCAATATAGCGCCGTCTGTTAAATTTATATTAATCGGCGAATTTAATAAAGGTAGAAATAAAGTTAGCGAAAAGTAAATTACCCTATTTAAAACGGTCTATCTCCTATACCGCTTTAATATAAATATTAAGAGTAATATAGTAAGGGTTTAGGTAAATAAGGATATTTTAGAAGTCGGAAAGGCTAATTAACTAAATTAAAACGTTATTAAAATTAAGGGCGACGSCGTCGACCTTAATCCGAATACGGGTATAAACATCGCCGGAAAAGCGCTAAAAAATATAAAGGATATAGTTAATTAGGATTAAGTAAGTAGTAAAGTCGAATATAAATTTAGTAATAAATTATAATTATTAATTAGTATATTCTTCCTAGCGTTTAAATAAGGACGTTTCGGCGCCGCTAAATATAAGGGGTTTGGTACTGTGAGGGCGGGCGGTAATAGTAGTAATAGTAGGCGTAATCTATATAGTAAATTATTAGGTCGTAGTAGCGTAGTTCGTAATTTACTATTAGGCCTACCGGGCTTATACTATTATATTAGTAATCTATTATTAAATATAACTTTCGATTTTAGCGATATACTATTATACTTATTAAATTTACACGGTTATAGCCGTTATTTTAACTATAATTTTAATAAAATCCTACTATATTTATAATATAGTATTAAAATTCTAGGTAGTAGCGAATTAAGTTTAAATAATTATCTGTTAAATATTTAAAGCTTTTTATTAGGCGGTACAAAATTCGCTATAGGCCCGGCCGAAATATTCTTCGATGGCTATAAAATAAAACTAAAATTAAGCGAAGACTTTAAGGTTTACTTTTAAAGCGAAAGCGAAATTAAAGAAGTCTTCTAATAATCCTTCAACCGCTTCGTAAATAAAAAGAAGGGTATCCTAATAGAAGAGGGCTCGGGTAATTACTTTACGGGACGGGGTATTACCGGAATTAGAATTAGGCGTAGCTACGCCCGGCGTATTCGGAATTTCGTTTATAATTTAGCAAGGGGGTTACTACGTAGGAACGGTAATAGTATATAGTTAGGGAGAAATAATTTAAGATTCCGTAGGAAAATCGCGCGGGTAGCGAAAACTATTTTTTACTCGTCCTAATTAGTAATATATAGGAGGCGGAACGCGGTAGTAATATAAAAGTTGCGTTTTTAGGGGGGTTTCTTAGCGAAATTGATCTAAGTTACGTATATAACGTAATAAGGCTAAAAGAAGTCGATACCGATTCTATAATTTAGCTAGGGCGAAACGATAAAGAGAAGTCGTCGGGCCGTTGACTATAGAAAAGGTATAATATACTATTATAATACTAATTAGAAGAAATTTAGAAAAGACGTAATATTATACGAAGAGGAGAAAATTAGAAGAGAGTAGCGAAAACTCTACTCTCAGACTATATATATAAACTAAGTAGAGATACGATTAGAGACCTGCGGGATTGCAGTGCCGGAACGCCGAGGGAACGGGACCATATTATATAGTGCCGTGACACTACGGGCGGATTATAAAGCGGACAAATAATAGAAAGGATTTTAAAGAATAGGAGTTTAAAATTATCGATAATTATTAGAAGAACTTAAATAATAAATAATAAGAATATTATATTGTATAGGCGCCGCTATACGTACCTAATTAGTAATTATATAAGAATATAGAAATATGTCCGGAGGAGATTAGGAGGTTCTATAATAATAATCTAGACGTTTTAGTACTACTGGCCTAGATTATTGCCGAAAGACGGAGGGACTGCGAAGTAGAAATTGGAGTAAATTAGTAGGGCGGAGGAGCGGACTAACTATTAGAGGCTAGGGAGGATAGATAGTACGAAGGGCGGAGGAAGTCGTTATATAGGGTAATAGCGGCCGTAGAAGCTTTTATAGTATAGGCTAAATAATTGCTAAGTATTTCTAGTATTTTATATATTATTAGTTAATTATATAGCTTCTTTTAGCCTAGGGTAATATTATAGGATTAACCCTATAACGGTTTATAGTAGCGATAATACTAAATCTAAGTTAGAAATTAGTTTATAATTTAGATTATTATATAAAACTATTATAGCGTTCGTAATAACTTTAATCGTTATCGCTATATAACGGTCGTACTAATTTTATAATACTTATAAGACTACTATAAAGCTATAAATTAGGACTAGCTTATAAAGGCTAGTCCTAGAACATACCCTTGGACCTTCCCCTTTCCTCTCTTTATACAATTACATTTGTTCTTACTTACCTTGTGCCTTTATACTGTGATACCGGCCGGCTTTAACTCCAAATTTCCGGTCCTAATTCCGCCACCTAATACCTATTTAAAATTAGTACTAAAATTATAAAAAAAAGCGAAAAAGAATAGAATAAACTTACGTATTTTTAAGTATTTAACTTTTTAATAGGAAGTTGGATCCCCCCCGCCTTTAAGTAATAACCTGTAAATTACTAGTTTAATAGCGTAGGGGAACTACCCTCCTACTCCTTAGGGTTTAAAATTCCTTAATAATAAAGCGCGGGGACTAAGATACGCCTCGTATTTAAAGAATTACTATCAATTAAGTAAACCTCTTACGAAGGAAATTTTAGTAGCGTAATACTTAGAGAAATAAAATTATTAAGTTTAAAGGTTTAAAAGTTCATCCTAAAAAGTACGTTAGCTAAAATAATTTAAGCGCTATTATAAGGGTATAAGGTAATTAAATTAAAATTATATTTTAATAAAATTATTAAGTTTAAAAATTTAAAAGTTTATCTTAAAAAGTACGTTAATTAAAATAACCTAAGCGCTATTATAAGTATTACGATGTACCAGCTCACGTAGTTCCGTATCGCGTAGTTAGGTATAAATGAAATAAATAACTAAAGTTAAAGAAGGAAAGAGGGAGAGGTTGAGATCTAGGCTCTAGAGTTACATCCTTATATAGGATGCGCCCAGATTCTGCCAACCTCGACCGCCTTCCTTATCTAATCTCACAATGCACGTAAATGCGACATATAGGTCGCGGTACCAATTAAATAGGCGTACATATCAATACCGCCCGTGTAGCTAATTAGGGTACGCGTATCGATAGTACTAGTAGGTCCTATAGGTATTACAATAAAATGAATAGGATGTAATCCATAGTATTAGATTTTAATCGTTATACTACCCTCCCCCCCGGGTTAAAGCTTAGCCCCAAAGCCTTAAGAATAAAAAAGAAAAATTTTAATACAAATATAATTCGAACACTTCCTCTAACGTCCTTCCTACTTCTTCTTTATTATCGCTCTCCTCTTTAAACCAATTCGTAATCCTTCTATTAGTATATTATTATTATTATAGTTTAACTTATTACCCGCTAGCTACTATACTAATCGTTTAGGGGGTCCTAGTATTATAGGGTTCGTATTATAATACTCCTTTAAGAGCTTTATAAAATTAATAAAATTATTTACCGGCTAACACTCTAAATCGGAGTCCTAACCCTTCTATTCCACCTAGTATTCTAATTTTCCCCTAATAACCTTAAATGAGAATGTCTTTTCGCACCGTTGTAAAAGTCTTTAGGCACCGTCGACCCACCCTCTCCCGCTCTCTCCCCACCCTTCCCGCTTTCCCAGCCAATTAATATCGGTGCATCCAAATTACGACCTACTTTCGTCTTTTTTAAGGCTTTTACTCCCCCGATAGCGTATTCACTCTCTTTTACAGCGCATTCGCTCTCTTCACAGCGCATTCGCTTCCTCCGATAGCGCATTCGCTATTGCAACAACTATTTACATCGCATTCAATTGCATTATATTTAATTGTATTGCATTCAATTGCATCGTATTCAATTGCATCGCATTCAATTGCATCGCATTTATTACTATCTCAATCGCTATCTTTATCGCTGTCTCAATCGCTGTGTCAAACGCTATTGGGCGAAGAGTTAGAGTTTGGGGGCGAATACGCTATCGGAAGAAGCGAAATGCCCTATAAACTCGAAGCACTTAGGGGAAAAAGTGGAAGGTAGAGTTGAAAATGGATGCAGCCCTTTTAATTGGTTGCAAATACGGGAAGGTGGAGTTGAAAAGGATGCGGCCCTTTTGATTGGTTATAAATGCGGGAAGGGTAGGGAGAGGGTGGGTCGACGGTGCCTAAAGACTTTTACGACGGTGCGAAAAGACATTCTCTTAAGGAAATCACCTTCAAAACTTCCTATTCCTCTTAATCCCCAATTAATTCGCTAATTAGGTTATCGTTGCCTTAGCTAAATATTAGGTTATTAATATACTTCCTCAGACGGTTAACGTAATAGATAGTAATTCCCCTCTATCTTTTAAAAACCTCTAATTTATAGGAATATCCTTTTATAGCCTTAATCTAGTAAGGGATACGTATTTATCGCCAATCAAATTTATTATTAGGTCGATCTATAATCTATCCTCTCTTAATAATAAAGACGCGGTCTCTAACGCCGAAGTCTAGTTCCCTCTTATACTTATTCGCCTAAATAATTTGCTATTATTGGGCCTTATTAATAGCGTAACGTACAATTATATGGAAAGTCTTTAGTCGATCGATTAGCTAATAGGCTTCTTATCGGTTAATCTCAGTCTTAGGAGGTCTTAATTCAACGCGGTCTTCCCAGTCCAGTACGCTAGGTATGGGGAAACCTATAATAACCTCTCTAGGGGAGAGGCCGTCCAGACTGTCGTAGGGTCTTGGAAGGGCGACGATCGGGAGCCTTACTATTGCGACAGGTAATGTTAATTATAGGGATAAAGCTAGGAGAGTACTCGATAGATTCGATAAAGGTAACTCTCTCTTTAGGTTTGGACTTAATTAGTTTAGCGGCCTTAGGCTTAGTAGTAGCTATTTCCTTCGCGCCTATATTAGCGACGTTTAATAACCGATTCAAACTATCGATTTAAGCCTATAAATATAAAACCTTAAGGTCGTATTATCTTTATATAATTTTAAAATCCTTAATATAGTCCTTCTTAATACTTTTTACTTAATTACGGGCGTAAGCTTCTATAGCTAGTATTAATATCTTATAAACCTTAATAATTATATCGATCGCGTTATTAATTTTCTTACTTTATTTATTATATTCGTAATAAAGATTGCTATTCTTAGCCTAAAGGTTATAGACCTTCCTATTCAAATTGTTTTTGTCTATATCGGCCGCCGCCAATTACTATTTTAAATCGATTAGCCAGTTAATTAACTCCAATTCGTCGTCGCCAACGCCTAAATAGTTATCGATATTAGCTTAATACTCTTTAACCTTCTAAGCGAAATATATAACCTACTTATCWATTTTAATAATAGTTTTGTAAGTATAGTAAAGCGTATATACCACATCTTTAATAATATTAATAAAAATTTCCAACGTATAAATTCTAATATTAATTTCTCCCTATATAGTATTAGGGTCTTAATTAACTAGAGTTAGAAACTCCTAGAAGGTAAGGGGGCTATTCCAATCTCGGATAGTTAACGAAGACTAGCCTTATTAAATAATAGGGTAAAAGCTAATAATGCAATTTCCTTTATTATCTTTATTATTATTACTAATAAAATTAATACGGTTAGTATTATCTATAATAATTTCGTTTGCTTTTAATATATAGTAGCGTACTTTTACTAACGGGTAAAGGTTGTTTATATAAAAGGTAAGGTTATTAGTAAAGTCTTATTGAGGTTGCTAGTTATTACCTATTAAATAAGTAATAAAAGGGGATAGGGATTTGGCCGATAGGTCGATTATCTTATTATTAAATTCCCTGGCGTCGATAGAAATATAGTGTACTTAGGAATTATAAGTTATAATACTATTGTAGCGAGTATTGGAAATATAATTAAGACTGCTATAGTTTAAGCGAATATAGTAATAGATGACCTTATTATCGGTATACTATTTATAAGGGGGTACGTATTTGTAGACTATATTAGGGCTAGGGTCTATAATCTTCTTATTATTATTTGTATTAGGGTTTAAAGGCGAGCTGATTTTGGGAGCGAACTTTATATTGCGCTTAATATAATTAGCGAATTTAGTAGGAGTTTCTTTTAAAATATTAAAGAGAAGTAATTTTCTTTAGCAAAATTATTTATTAAGGGTATAACGCTTCTTAGAAGGGGTAGAGGTTACGACCGATTCGTCGAACGACTCGTCGTCGGTTCCAATATAGAAAGAGGCGTCGTCGTCTTCGTCCTTCCAATTGGGGTCTCCTTCGATATCGTCCTATTATTTAAATAAGGATTTATTATTATAGTAATAATTATTATTATTGTAATTAGCGGTATAGGGTTATTTAGTTTATTATTTATTATCGGGGATAAGAGGACGGCCCGAAGGCGCGCCCTTAGCGGAATTAATTATAATAGTTAATTCTCGTTATAATTAGTAGGGTAATTGGGTTTAAATTCGTAATATTGGCGAGGCGATAAAATTCGGGGTTTAAAAGTCGACGAAGCGACTTATCGGGTTCTGGGTTTAAATTAGGATATTATAATACCTTCCCAAACGGATATAGATAAATTTTAATTAAGTATTACGATATACTAATTTATATAGTTCCGTATCGTATAATTAGGTATAAATGAAATAAATAATTAAAGTTAAAGAAAGAAAGAGGGAGAGGTTAAAATCTAGGCTCTAGAATTATATCCTTATATAGGATGCGCCCAAATTCTACTAACTTCGACCGCCTTCCTTATCTAATTTTACAATATACGTAAATACGACATACAAGTCGCGGTGCCAATTGAATAGGCGTATATATTAATACCGCCCGTATAGTTAATTAGGGTACGTATATCGATAGCACCGGTAGGTCTTGTAGGTATTGCAATAAGACGAATAGGATGTAATCTATAGCACTGGATCCCAGTCGTTACAATAAGGGTATAAGGTAATTAAATTAAAATTATATTTTAAAAGTTTATTAATAAGAATTTTAATTTTCTTAATCCTAACCTATTTGTTAATTAAATTAAATCTAAGATAGAAAGTCCTTAATTAAATTAAGTATTACGTTCTTAATTAGGCCTTGCTAATATTAGGTTCCCTAATAAAATTATTAATTAATTATCGATAGGTTAACCGCTAACGTGAATAATTATTTTTCTATCCCTATATTCCCTCCGTTGGATTAGTATAATTATTAATTATATTTTAAAATTAATAGGCCAACCGCTAACGCTTATAGGGTACTCCCTAATATTAAATAATTCTTTTTAGATTATTAATTAAATAGAATTTAATTGAAGCTAAGGGGGGGTATATATATAACGTTAATTCCCCGGCAGATTGTAAAGTAACTACGTACTATATTACTATATAAATTAAAATTAAAGTTTCTTTTATAGGTTACTATTTATTTTCTCCGTCAAATTAATATAGCTATTAATTACGCTCCAAAATCGATAGGCCGGGCTTATATTTTTTACTAAGTTTAAAATTTCAATTATTATTATTTTCGCTCTTAATTAATAAAAATATCTTTAATAAATATTTTTACAATAGTTAGTTTCTAATAAATTCTAAAATTTTACCTCTTCTTATTAGATACTTATACCCCCGAATATCCCTATATTATAATTAATAGTAAGGTTAAACAATTTATCCCTAAATTACCTATATAGGCTAGCCGATAAATTAAATTATATATTACTTTTATATAGATTAAACCTACTACTATTAAATTAATTAATTATTTAATAGGGACGTTCTTATTATTTAATAGCGGAAAAGGAATTCGTAATATTATTATATTAATATTTATATTTAGTCTAAATTAGTTTTCTTATTAAGCCTAATATTTTCCTCCTTATTTAGTACTTTAAGGGTATTAATTAAAAGGTTTAATAATTTATATATTACTATACCTAAGATTTAGAACTAAAGATAATAAATATCCCGTAGGGGAATACTAAGGTAAAAATACCTTAATAATTACCCTATAGAAAAATAAATTGAAGAAGAAATTAAATTTATTAATTAAACTTATTAATATAAATTAGAATCTCTATACGGGAACTATATAGAAACTATCTAATATAAATAGAAATTTATTATTATTTAAATCTATTTTTAGCCCTACGGAAAAGTACTAGGGAATACCCGAATAACTTTCCCGTAAAAACGCTTAACCTTCTATAAAACCCTATATATAATTGTATACGCTGCCCTATAGTATTTAACCCTCTATAAAACCTTCTATATAGTCGTATATACTACCCTATAGCGTTTAACCCTCTATATAACCTTATATACGGTTATATACATTACCCTATAGTATTTAACCCTCTATAAGACCTTTTATATAATTGTATACACTGCCCTATAGCGTTTAACCCTCTATATAATTTTCTATACGGTTGTATACGCTGCCCTATAGCGCTTAACCCTCTATATAACCCTATATATAATTGTATACGCTGCCCTATAGCGCTTAACCCTTTATATAACCCTATATATAGTCGTATACGCTACCCTATAGCGTTTAACCCTCTATAAAACCTTCTATACGGTCGTATATATTACCCTATAGCGCTTAACCCTCTATATAATCCTATATATAATCGTATACGCTACTTTATAGTATTTAGCCTTTTAATTAAACCCTCTATATAACCTTATATATAATAATATACGCTACCCTATATATAATTAATTATTTTTACCTATTTTAATTAATCGCTCCTACTAATTATTATCCTACTTTAATTAATTGTTCTTACCCTCCCTTCTTATATACCTTCCGATTGCTAATTTAGGGAAGGTGCGGATAGACGGTTTAAATCGTAACTTCCGAATTTCTATAAAATTTATTTATATAAGAAATTTTAAAAATTAACTTACAGCTACTAAATTAAATATCTCCATCGTACTTTAATATAAATTTAAGCGGATTTTAATAGCTACGGCTAATATAAGGGTAGGGTAGGTATATTAAGTAGCGGGTAAGTAAAATAAATACTAGGTAGGTAAATTACTTTCCTTTAGCCAAATTGGTTAATTTAGCCAATATATATATAAAGTAATTAGGTTAGTTCGAATACCAGGTAAGTAAACTACTTTCCTTCGGCTAAATTAATTAATTTAGCCGGTATATATATAAAGTAACTAAGTCAGTTCGAATACCGGGTAGGTAAACTACTTTCTCTTAGCTAAATTAACCAACTTAGTTAATATATATATAAAGTAGCTAAGTCGGTTCGAATACCGGGTAAATAAATTACTTTCCCTCGGCTAAATTGGCTAATTTAGCCGGTATATATATAAGGTGGCTAGGTCGGTTCGAGTACCGGGTAAATAAACTACTTTCTCTCGGCCAAATTAATTAATTTAGCCGGTATATATATAAAGTAGTTAGGTTAGTTCGAATACTAGGTAAGTAAATTACTTTCTCTTAGTTAAATTAATTAATTTAGTTAATATATATATAAAGTAGCTAGGTCGGTTCGAATACTGAGTAGGTAAGCTACTTTTTTTCGGCTAAATTAGTTAATTTAGCCGGTATATATATAAGGTAATTAGGTCGGTTCGAGTGCCGGGTAGGTAAGCTACTTTCTCTCGGCCAAATTGGCTAATTTGGCCGGTATATATATAAGGTGGCTAGGTCAGTTTGAGTGCCGGGTAAATAAGCTACTTTCCCTCGGCTAAGTTAGTTAATTTAGTTAGTATATATATAAGGTGGCCGGGTCGGTTCGAGTATTGGGTAGGTAAATTACCTTCTTTTAATTAAATTAATTACTTTCCTTCGGCTAAATTAGCTAATTTAACTAGCCAACTTAATATAAATAAAATAATAAATTAATAAGATAATAAAGTAATAAAATAATAAGGTAATAACGTATAAAAGTAGTAAAATAATAGTATTATAATTTCGAATATTAATAAAAGGAAATATTTATTTATATATTATCTTTATAATTCTACGTTATATTAATTATTA